>VZRQ01006657.1:319894-327394 GCA_013397975.1 Machaerirhynchus nigripectus
ACACACATACCGGATAGCTTTTTCTTCAAGTCAATGGCACAGAGATTGGAAGTGTCTTCCTGTAGGGTACTGGGGAGAGGTTTATTGCAGCCACACACATGAAAGGATCCATGGCCAAAGACCAAAAAAAAAGGGGAGGGTCCAGGTTCATATATGGGGTAGGTAGGGGCGGAGAGAGAATCAGGGACCACTGATCTGAGGGCACAGGGGTGGTACACAGGCGCAGCCAGCATACCACCATAGCCAGCAGGTATGGGAGCCAATGGGGAAACTCTGAGGGAGTGGTGAAGGAGCAAGGGCCAACGGGGGAACAGGGAAGGGAGAACTTTCTAGAGCAGGGACACGTAAGGTAGTAAGGGGCGGAGAGGCCAGCGGGCCAACCAGGGAAGCTGCACTGGGGTACATCAATATAATGTGACTGAGGAGTCCTGGGAGAGGCCTCTTCTGTCTCCCTAACCTGGGGGTGCCACTTAGGGTTCTTCCCTGCAGGGGACCCTCAAGGTCCCTCTGCCAACAGGCCCACTGGCCTCCACAGGACCCAATGATATTTGATTGTCTTTTCTGATCTAAGTGATTGTGTGATTCCCACACAGCAAGGTGGGGACAGGGTAAACTGCATTTGGGAGTGCAGACCTTTCCTGTGACTATACTGAGGGTTGGGCTGCCTAGGAAAGAGAAGAGTCTCAGTCAAACAGCTGGAGTTAAAGAGTGAGGAAAAAGCCCTCCCTGAAGATAGATGTGACACAGTGTAAATGAGAGGACTAATTTTAAGCACTCAAGTGTGTCATTTCTGTCATTCTTATTAGAAAAACATCAGGCATAATTCCACAGCCACAGATGAGCTCTCTCTCACATTGATTGCCTAGAGTTTCTGACTAACTCTGGAATGGTTCTTTGAGTTAAGAACCACTTTTTTTTTGGTTTTGGACTGTCCACCAACTTAACTACATTGGTCCAAATGCCCAGCTGCAAACTGCTAATAGAGAGAACAGCGGTACTGCTGTATCAAGCTTTTAAAGTCTGCTTTAAAGGAAGAAAATGTATTTTCTCATTAATGGGGGGGAGGGGGGGGCAGAATTCTGCTGCACTTGAAGCTGTAATCTTGCATTATGCACATGCTGAGCTGTCATCCAGTATCAGATCTTGTCCATTTTCATATGACTGTGATGGTAGATTTTGGCATGTGTATGTAAGAAAAGGGAACTTTAAAAGCCATCTACTGGCCCTTGTGTAGGGAAGCTGTGTAAATCATTGGAAAGATGGATTTGTGTGGCTATTCTCATGTGGCCACAAAGTACTTCAACTACATGCCCTACACTGTTATCCTTACTACTTGGCATTAGACCTTGGGAGGTCACTGGCCACTGGGACTCACCCAAGGGAGCAGTGGAAAGAAAGTGTGAACTCGTACTGCTTGAACTTAAGGACTGAGCCCCATCCTTACAGATATTTCATGGCTCCTTAATCTTTGGCCATTAAGTGGGAGCCCCCAGGGTGTGCAGAGTGCAGTCAGGTTTCCTTCTGCCCTGGTTAGAGCTCATGGTTAGCTTGTCAAATGGCTCCCCACTGTCTTCTCATGGACTCAGAAGCCTCTCCTTTCCCTCTCCTCTGCTGTCATATATAGTGTGGCAGACAGTGCCGCAGACCTGGCTTTGCTCCCTCATCTTCACTCTTCCTTCCAAGCTGGATGTTACGGAAGGAACAGAATGCTCCTCCGTATCAGCCCTGTCTTGTGCACTATTTGCATAACACCCTGCACCCACAGTCATATGCATCCATATTCACATGCAATGAATATACAGCAAAATTATAACTACAGTATTATTCATATCAGTTCTGTGGGGCCAGTGAGTAATGACATGCACACGCATCCCCAGAGGCAGCAGTTCCACGTGGTGATATTTCAGCCACAGCTGTCTATCTTCAGACAGCTATTTTCAAAGACTAACAAAGGATTTTGGAGTCCAGCAGGAGGTATGGATATTTGCCTGTTGCTTGAAGTAATCATCATAAATGAATTAGTTGTCATTGAAATTCTAATCTGCGTGCTGAAAATTAACAGGAATATTTCCAGTCTGGGGAAACACGACAAACATCAGAATTTAGCTGAAAAGAAGTTCTGACTTTCTATCCTAAAGCACAGCATGCAAAAGTACCAGTTTACAGCTAAAGGGTTTCTGTCCTATGGCATTGTTGTAATATAACACACATACACACACACCCACACATACATAAAAAGAAGCTACTGATAATTAGAAGGTCAAAATGTATTGCTGGTTTTAATGTCGTAACTCTGATATCTCTATTATTTATTACTGAAACACATCTGATATACTGAAGGAAAATAATATTTGTCAAAACTTACCTTTGCATCTCCTGAGGTATTCTTGCATGCTTATTTACATTCGTTTTTCATTCTGAAGCATCAGTCTTATATTCTTAAATTTCTTCCAGATAACTCCGAAAACCATATGAAGAGCTCAGAAAAAGGTTCCAAGGTAAGAAGAATTTGCCACTTGTAGGAGAATACCTATGGCTTGCTAAAATCAAATGCTTAAAAAAAAGAACACTTACAAAAGCAGGAAAGAAAAAGAGATAGCAGGGGAGAAAAGGGTAAACTGCATTGCTTAGTCTTTACAGTGCAAGCCATATAACGGTGAGAAGAAAGATAACTGATGGGTAGTATTTTAAAGCATATTAACCCAATTACTAGTATATTTTTACAATCGTAGCTCCAACATTTATCACACTGCATTTATTAGACCTCTGAGCTAGGTTATGTCAAATGAAATGCTGTGAAACTACAACATTTCATTAAATTGCTGCCGGAGCAGGGTATTCAATCCTGATACTCTAAAACCACATGATTTTATCAAAATCTTCGGAAATTGAAGCAATCACTAAAAGGTGTCGGGAAATTAAAATGTTCTGTCTCAGTGAAAGAGATACACTCCTTGTAACATATATCAGAGGGTTTTTTTAAAGACACATTACTATGCAGAGAAAAGGCATCAAATACAGGAGACATAGCAGATTCTAGAAAAGTCTAGCTGCCGCAATTTTTCATGCTTAAAAATAGCTTATAAGGGGAAAAGAGCCAAGTTTCTTTCACAATTTGTTTTGCGGGTATATTTTTCCCTATTTAGTACTTGATGCTGTGATTGATCAGGTGTCTACAAAAAAGAAAATCATGCAGGATTTATAGGCAAGGTTGCAAAAGGAAAATGAATGTTTTCAAATCTGGCTTCTCTAAAGTCTGACACATTTTGCATACTTTTTACTATATTTAATTGTGATATTTGTTCCTGCAAACAAACATTCTGGGGGATCAAAGCACAATTGAAATGGTGCTGAGAGTATGAAAAGTAAGAGATGACATAGTTTGAATATAGTAGTTATGTTTGTTATGGAGGCTTTAGCTTAAAATTTTGTATTTAGCTTAAAATCTTACGTTTTCTTTTACCAGAATGCCTTGAGTATATAGCATCCATAGCTGAAGGATCACAAAGATACTGGCAAACAGGAATCTATGTGATTCTATATTACCTTACATATTGCTATTGAGCAGTGCAAAATTAGTTCAAAGAAAAATGAAGGCATTTCAGAATAGAAATATTTTATAAACACACTGTAGTTGCTGTATGCTGCAAGGAAGCAATACTGGTGTTCAGTGCTATTTTATAAATCTCAGGGAATCCCATTTTGCCTCCAGACCTGGTTCCAGGAAGCAGTGGGTATAGAGGAAACATAGGTGTAAGTAAATGAAAGAAGGAATTGTGCCTCCCAACTTTTATTGTTGCATGTTAACAGCATTCTCCTTTATCACATGTCCCTGCCAACAGCCACCTACAGTGCTGGGAACATTGAGCTGGGGGTGATGTGCTGGGTGAGCAGAGCCGGGGTGATATTTTGGGTATGCAGAGTCAGGGTGATGTCTGGTGAAGTAGTTGGTGAAGGACCATGATGTCCACAGTTCTCTGCAGATCATCAGTGATGTTTTAGGAAATTATACAGGGTTGCAGACACAGATGAAATCAATGACAAAAAGAAGACCAGTGATAAGACTTCTGCTGTAACTTTTGGAAATGCTGCTCAGACCAGCAATAACTCAAGTGATTTCTTTTCCCTGTGAGACAAAAATCAAGATTCTTGGGCAGCTCAGAAATAAGGCCCCACTATTCTGCTAATGGTTTGTTGCCCCAGAAAAACTCCATCCCTCACTGCTTTTTCAATGCTTCTCTGTGCCTTCTTTCTTACCTTTTACAAGTGTGTCATTCTCCAGGAACCAACCTGTGGGGTCTCCTTCAATCACTTCCAAGGATATGTTTATGCCTTAAGATTTCCAGTGATGATTACCAAACTTTAGAAATAGCAAAGGTTTTTCATTATTATTTCATTATAAGTTTCATTATTATTTTAGTTTTGAACTGAGATACAAAGATAAAAAGTAGAGAAATGCCACTATTATTGGGTAAAGGTTTATGAGATCTAGTAGTGGCTTCCAGGCTTGTGTACTAAATTCGATCTGAATTGCATTTGCACCAGAGGTTTTACAAGAACCATCTATTTTAAAGTGATGTCCAGTCACGGGTACCTTTGCCATTACAGCAAAGACCATAATGTTCTACAATTCTTAGAGCTTGGAGAAGATTTACATTTTTATTGGACAAACAAGCCATTGAGCCAAATAAAAAAGAAGTGGATTTTTTTAAACTTGTTCCCTCAGTTTTGTCTATTGTTCCACATTTTGGCTTGCCATCCCATTTGGAGGTGTTCATGTCAGACACCAGGTAAAAAACTACAGCAAACTGTTGAATTTATTGCTATTAGGGACATGTTCCCAGCTATTCCTGTATTTTAAACAGAGCTAGCTCACAGTAATTATCAAATTATTGATTTACTGGGCTAAAGCTGTTTTTACAATTGCTTTAGAGGTTTAACAGTGTTGTATTTCTTCCACATCTGTACTTGATGTTATCCCCTACTGCACTGAATGAAGTCACACTGTGTGAAAATAACAGTAGTGTCAAGACTGTGGCAAACCAAAATTAACGTTGTGCAAGTAAAGGCAAATAACGCTGAGGTGGTAATCCCCTGTGGCCTAGTCTTTTTCACAAAGTTCATTAGAAGGTGGCTGACAAAGTTAGCCTTTTAGCATCCTTCCAAATGCTGTATTAAGTGCTGTTGGCAAAATGAGATCAGGTAACCAGTCCCCAGGTGCTGGCTGAGCCAAGCACTGCTGTGCTGGACTTTACCCTCCTTAATGAACTGGCACTGTGCAATGAACACAGTGGAAAATGTGAAGCAATTTGCTGGAAAACACCTGTAGGAAGTGCTACCTATAGCACAGAAAAAGATCTGTGAGATCAGAGGACAGAGTGTTGCCTGGGGAGTTACAAATTCTTAATTTCTAAACCTGGCTCTGCCTGTGCTGGCCAAGTCCCTTGAACAAGTCTCAGGCTGACTTGTGTCTGCAGTAGCACTTCATGTTCATTAGGGCTCTGAGACAGAAGCACTAAGGATTGGAACACAATCTTCCCGTGACAGGGAGCACAAATAGCAGGAAGCAAAACAAAATCCAGCCAAAATCAAACACTGCACAAAATTGGGCAACAAAAGGATCAGAAAAAAAGAAAACCCAAAGAGCGAATCAGCTCTTCTGTGCTAAAGATTTTTAAATGAAGTCTGTTAGGAGTGGTGAGGACGTGGTGAATCCAGCAGGGAATGAGTCTCAGGTAATACAGCTGAGACTTCTGTCATCACGTTTCTTCCCTTGCACACTCAGATATCCTCCCAGTACTGCTCAAGGTGCAGACAGCTGCTCAATCCAAGAAGCTGTAGGGTGGATTTTTCTGGGGACAGTATAATTTCTCAGTTAAATAAAAATGGAGATTTTGAAGAAACATTATTTTGTATCTCTTTTAATTATTTTTTCCCTCAAGATTGTAAAATGGAGTGTACTAAAGTTAAAAACCCAGCTAGCAAAGGTCTGGTTTTCTGCATCTACTACATGTGGGACGTCAGTGGCTACTGGTACCCTTCCAGTGACATCCCATCTCACAAGGACCTAAGAGTCAAGTGAGCCACAACTACCTTCCTCACCTGATCTGTCTGAAGGAGAATAATCAGATACACATGTATTTCATATATGCATCTATATATTTATATACAGTAGTTAGATATTCTAAGTCTAAACTGATTACCCAAGACTGCAGGCAGAGACAGTCTCACTTCCCTGGAAGATTTGTGCTTCCCTGACTCACATTTTTGCTGAGAAGCTGCCTTGGTCCTTGCAGTGACTCACCTCTGCCCTTGAACAGCCCTGCTTTGCAAACATTTTGAGGCCATGACACCCATGCTCCCAGAAAGGAGTGAAAATGCCCCCCCAGGGGCAGTTAGACAAGGCACGGTTCCCTGACACGCCGCAGTGGTTAACTAGAAAATTTCTGTATTAATCTTCACTCCCTCGGTTCTTCCTCACGCCACACTCCCCCGCGGAGTTATGAGGGAGCCACGAGCCACCCTTGACCAGCTCCTGGAAAGCACTGACAGGTACAGCCCAAGACATGCCAACAAGAGCACTGCCATGCTGGCTGAGCCTGTCATTTGCAATTATTAAGAGCCTCCTGAAACTGTCCCGGACAGGCACTGGTAGTCAGCCACTGTTCCTTTTCAGTGCACCCGATTAATCAGTATCTGGGACTGCATCCATGTCCCTGTACCACTCCATTTCTCTGTTCATAATCTGCTCCCTGGCAGCATGACAGCACCCGTGGCAGGTTAAAGGAACAATATAAGTGGTAAGCATATAAGTAAGTGTGACAGGTAGGTACTTCCACTCGCAAGATAAAAACTCACAGCATATCAGCTCTCTCATTTCCTCTGCAGCAGGTCCAAAGCTTGTCTCAGCACTGCTTCTGCATACAGCTATTTTTTCTCTGTGCTTGGTACTCAAACCCATGCATTTCCCAGAGCCAGCAACAGTGGTTTGCCCAGCAAACTTTTGCTGTGGGCAAAGATTTATGCAAGACATCAGAAACCCCAAAGCTCCACTTCAATGGGAGGAACCAGATGGCAGGGAGGGAGACCATAGCTGTGGGCAACATGTGCTGAGCACGTCCTCAGATGACCAGACAGGCTGGCTGTGTAATCATTTGGCAGCTGCAGATATGAACCCTAACTCAAAGTTCACTAGGACTCCACATCAGTGAACTTCGAATCTGGGCAGTGCCTATAATTAAACCTGTATTTGGCACAGAAGAGTGAGAAACCACTGAGAGACAAAGCTGGGTTAATGTCCATAGAAATAACGTGTAGGACTCTTTCAAGGGTGTCAGGGTTGGAGCTGGTTGCTGTTCCAACACCTCCAAGCTTTGGAGAAATTGAAACACAAATCCAAAGGCCCTTTCTCTGTGCTTATTTCTCTGCACAGTCTTCCTAAATGTGATGGGGGAAACCAACAAAACTTTAACCATGGCAGGTGTATTTTAAATACATATA
>VZRQ01006657.1:332394-374894 GCA_013397975.1 Machaerirhynchus nigripectus
TTCACTACAAGACCACAGTTTTGTTAAGAGCTAAAAAAGACATGGGCTCATTTTCCCTTGAAGCTGCTGCCTCGAAACCAGTAGCGAACCAAAGCCATCGCTGTGCGAACCAAAGGTCACGTTGAGAAAAATGAAACCATATATGAATACAGCAGGGCTCCAAAGCCTCTCCAACAAATTCATTTTGAGGCTCGTGCTATCTCTTTGAGGGGGTGTGCGTATGAACAGTCTCAAGAGAAGTGTCAACAAATATCTCTGAATTCTAATGTTAGCACCACTGTAGCATTTTAAACACCAACAGCCTGACGTACAATATGGAATATGAATTTCTATTAGTGAGAGATCGTATCCTGCTTTGCACTGTGAAGTTTGTTATCTGCTTTCCACCTTAAATTAGAACTGGCTCCCTATAGGTAGCAACATGTAAAACAGCAATATATATTCATTCATCAGGTTCATTGCAGGGCGTTTCTCCATCACTTTGAAATGGGGAAAACAGAAACAATGTCCTTTAGGGGGAATGCTCAGTGTGCTATCATTGTTAATAACCCTGTATGCATTTAAGAGAATGAATATTTACATTAAAAATTGGGGATAAATTTATATTGGAAAAATGGCTGTCTGCATGTAGCATAAGATCAGGAAACTTTGACTTCACAAATTAGAGAGAGGGGAGAATAAATTCACTGTCCCCATTGTCTTTTTGCTTTTTTGCTTTTTTTCTTAATTTTGCTTTTTTAAAAAGGTAGCTTTTCCCAGTGAAAAAGCAAAACTGGAGTTGTCTGCTTTAAGCTCGGGAGAAATCAATATTTACTCTGATAGCTCAGGGATTCTGCAAGCAGTGAACAATGAACGCTTTGCTCACACAGCTGACCCAGTACTTCCCACAGCATTCCTGTTCAATTCAGTGGGGCCAGGAAGGCAATCAGCCCATCACTTGCTCGTCATCAGCAACGAGGAGCTGAAATACCAGCATTTACTTTTCAAAACGCACAAAAGTTCAATTCACTAGAATTTATACTTATTTTAAATTTTTTTTGATGGAACTATGAACCAGTTTTTCTTATCACTGCAGTCTCACTTTCTTCATGAAAGAAGCATCCTGCTCTCTGTCTCTTGCAAAGAGCATGACGCTGTTTGTAGCTTAGAAGGGGCTCTGCTTTCAGAGCTGAGGAATTCTTGCTGATGTCTCTGTCTCCAGGTGAAATTGAGTACAATCTGAAAACCATGCTCATTTAAACTTCTGAATTGGAAGAAAAATGGAAATAAAATAGCTCATACTGATAAATACAGAGGCCTTCAGTAGACAGAGATGTTTAAAGACTAATAGGCTTATGTATCAGTAGGATAATTCAGTCAAAGCAGCTACAAAGAGACTTCATATCAAATTCATAATTTCTTTAAAATATTATTACTTGACTTGGTTCAGTGTTTGCAAGTGCTAGAAAAGTCATTGCAACTGGTGCTAGAGGTTCTGCTGGGTAATTCACATCACTGGAGCACTGTCCTTTTCTCATCGGAATATATCCAGTTCTCCTGCCCAGCCACTGGGTCATGGCATTCATTTCGTCTGAAAACACACCACTGACACTGAGAAACTGTTTCCATATGCAATTACCTGTTACTGTAAGCCATTTCACTTATACCCTTTTTGAATAAAATAAATGCATGGAATTCCCTAAATATCTTTTAAAAATACACATTATACCAGACTTAAGTACCTAAGCAATATTTTCAAATTTTTTTCCTGGAATTTTTAAATTTTCCCATTGTTCTTTTCTAAAAGTGGCATAAAATATGACTATTGTCTCAGCAATAAATTTGAATATATTAAATAACCTAGAAAGTACCTCTCTTGTATAGCTTTCCTGAGCAAAACTTCCCATTTGCCACTTTCTGATTTACAGGTCAACCAGCTTTTAATCCATTAGTACTAGGAAACACCACCTTAATCTGCTGCTAATATTTAACTTCATCAGTGTCAAATAACTTGAGGCTTTTTTAGGAATATCCTTCTTTTCAGGCTTTCTCATGTAACATGGTTTTTTCATTCTTTTTTCATGGCTGGTCAGATGTTTTGCATAATAAATGAAAATCCAAGAAGAAATCAGAATAAATTGCTGTGGGGTGAGCATGTCTTCCTGTTCACTGACATAGTGCACCCACTCTCTTTTTTTTCCCCTCCTACACATGCCACATATTTTCTTCCTGTGCCTCAATTGTCCCTGTACTACTTTTATGGTTACTCCAAGCCATCTCCAGGGACAGGGCACACAGAGCAAAGAGGCAGCCACTGCACTTCCTTGCAATCTAAGTGGAAGAAATCTCCTGGATGTGGAATGGAGATTACTGACTTCATAGACTACACTGTTATTTCTCAGTCATCAATGACTATCTTAAAACCTTTTTGCAGCTGTTGTTTTTTGCCTTTGTTCTGCTTGTAGACCACTCTCAGTCATCCCCATACTGTATTGACATCTTCGTTCCCAGTCCCTCACTGTGATCTTGTGTTTTGTACAATTTCACTGCTACCTCCAGCCCAAAATTGATCAAGCTCTTTCTCTATGACACCCTGATCCTCCTGCAGACTATATATTGTCCCTAGTTTTGGTTCACCAGCAATCACCACCATCAACTCACTTCCCTCCTTCCTTCTGCCAAAGTCACAGGTGAAAATATTCAAAATATCCAGTCCAGAAGTGATTGCTGAGTGACCATCTCTCAGGTCAGCACTTCCCATCTAAAGACTTCTCAGTTTTGTCTCACTTGAGTGGGATCCTGACCCACCCTCTAACCCTTCTCCTCATTCCCCTCTCCCCCAGTTCAAGTGATCATTACCCAGTATCAAATGCATTACTGAAGTCCAGGTAAATCTAATGCATTTCCTTTGACTGGAAAATCATCCACCTCATCAGAGGAAGCTATCGGGCTAATTTGGCTCAATTTACTTTTGGTAGATAGGAGACAGATGGGGAGGGAATAAAAGGAAAACCATATGGAAAAAAGGGAAACCCATAAAGGGAGTTGCTCAGCCTGGCAGGCAGGGACTGTGGCATGCCAGCACCACAGACACTGTCATTCTCCTACAGTAACTTATCTGAAGAGGGGTTTAAGAAAAAGGGGGATTGAAGGAGAAGAGTACAATAGTACTGATCCAAAATGAGGGAGCTGGAATAAGGAAAAGCAATGAATCTAATGATCACGTTTTCCAGCATGGCTGCGGACATGTTGAATGATGACAAATGGCAAAGGTGACCAGGAAACACAAATAGTGTTCGTTTTCCTCATAGCAGGAGAGGTAAGAAATCAAATGTAACCAAACAAGCCAGTTTTCTTTTTTTTTTTTTTTACATAATAGGTAATTAAAACAGGGAACTCCTGGAAACCAAAAGCTGAGGCCTGTACAGCTTATGCAGCTGTATGGAAGAAAAGTCCACCAAGAGCTTTCCAGCAGAAAGATAAAAGCCTGTGTCAAAAAGTTCCTATGTGACAGACTTCTGGAACCTAACAAGGCACCCTTCTGCAGCAGAGAACTCCTAGATCTCCTTATTTTCATCCTCTGCTCTGCCCTAGGACCTTACTCTCAGGTTATGTAGAGTTTTTTATTTAT
This sequence comes from Machaerirhynchus nigripectus, assembly GCA_013397975.1. NCBI lineage: Eukaryota > Metazoa > Chordata > Aves > Passeriformes > Dicruridae > Machaerirhynchus > Machaerirhynchus nigripectus. Next base: position 336,005 of record VZRQ01006657.1, read on the forward strand.
TCTGTGAGAATAAATTTTTCTTCTAATTTTCCATATGTGTAAATGTTCTTGAGATCCTTGAGAGCTTCCCATGGACGTTAGACCAGGTTACATTTGGAATTTTTCTTTACACCCCCAGAGCAGGTCCATGAGCCTTGGGCAATATGACATCCCAGGGTCAGGCAGAGATTTACAAGTTAGGCTCTGCTCTGCTCTTGGAAACCATTTGGTCTCACCAAACCTATATCATATGCTGGAGCAGCCCATGCTGAATTATTTCCACTATCCCTGTGCAATCTTCTTTTCCTCTTTGAATCTACATCAATCATTTAGGAAAGTATTTTCTTCTAATTGTGCCTCAGGGGCCGATGAGCCATGGTCACTTTACGAATGAGCACTTGAACTCATATTCCCCAATTAGTTTTATTTTACCTATTAAGGATTAATGTCCAAAAGCTCATTGGCTGGTAAAATGCAAATATTTCTACCTTGACAGGAATGCCTAAAAAATTATTTGGAAGTATATTCTGTGAGGTCCCAAATGATTAGCAGTAGCAGTCTTCACTAAGACTAAAGACCAGCAAATAATAAAGTTACTATGCTAAACCAAACCTGTGTTGTGCTTTGATTTCTGTTTGAGGGTTGTACACAACTAATATAGTGCAGTAATACTAAAGCACTATTCAGTAAAACCCTGAGCAGTTACCATTTACAGTATATCATAGTCAGATGACAGCAGGAATGGTGGGAGTTCATTACAGGGACCATGAATTGTTGGAGGTAATTTAGATTACAATTTAAAGTTTAATTTAAAAATCTATCAACAAATGTGAAAGTGCTCGGGGAACATTTTAAAATGCACTTTAATCTCACCAGCACAAATAGCTTTTCAGAACCCTAAACATCATCACCTGGAAAAACAGTAAAACTTTACTGCATCTTTAATTAAATTACAAACACAAAGGATAATTAACTTTTTTTATTTTTATTTTATTCATGCCATTGTTTCCCTTCAGAGTCAATATCTCCAAGTTGCAGGAACAGGATGTTATGAAGAAGTTTACAGCCTGCACATTCCCCCAGGATATTATTGCATCAAGCAGATGAAGTGCAATACATGTGCATGCACACACAGACACACACACTGAATCGACAGAGGTACCAGAGACTGACTAAGATGTTCACCAAAGCATGTAAGAAGCCTGGTTTGAAAAAAGGAAGAGGAATGAATCAATCAGCCAGCCAGCCGAAAAGGGAAGGCAGACTCCGCTGTCCTCAGCATGTACTGCAGGGCCACACAGTTCATACCACGGGACAGCTGAGAAATTAGAATCCAGCTTGCTCAATCTGGCCCTCCCAGAAATGAAGCCATTCACTCACATCTTGATTTACCTTGACTTCCAAGGCCCCATCGTCTCACCATTATTTTTTGACATTAAGAATTCAGAGGGCACATATTGTTCTCCGTATTAATCTGCAGGTCTGTACAAGCAACTGCAAAACCAGGCCAAATTCTTGGTGGGAATGGTTATCCCTAATGCTTCTGATCTGTTGTGATAATTTTATTTTATTTTCAAATTGAACCTGTCTGTGTTCAAACCTGTCTTGGGTCATGACTCTACAAACTGTCCTTGGCAAGCCCCCGAGCACTTGCTCGTATTGGGATATGTGCATTGGCATTGCCTTTAAAGAGGTTTATGCCAAAGCTTCCAAGTGCATGCTCACCTATATAGCCTTAAATTGGGTGGGGTGTGAGAGAGACAGAGAAAAACCACAGCCAGATGCCAGTATTTGCACAGCTTTACCTCCAAATCATAAGCACTTGGTGTTGCTCAGGTTGGTTAGGGATGTGAATAGAACAGGAACATAAGACTATGCTAACCTGATGGAGAGCTGCTGCTTGGAAAACTTTGCACAAACTGGGATCAAGAGCTTTGAAATTCTTGATGTTATTAAAGAGTCTAGGTTGAGTTTCTGAAAAATCCTGAAATAAGGCATTTTTGTTGTCTTCAGCACTGACACTTGGTTTTCCCTGCACCCAGCAGGACTGCTCACTTGAGGAGAAGAAATAAAATAAAATAAAATAAAATAAAATAAAATAAAATCTGTTCTCTATCATTGTCCATGATTTTACTCCAGGATATGCCTAGGTGTCTACAAGCATAAACTGCAACTTGGTGATGTCTGGGCTGAGCTCCTGATTTACTACCATGAAAAGAGGCAGTCCCATCACTGCCAGATTTTACCAGCTGCAGACCCTACTCTGGCCCTCGTGATGCCTCCATATTCATTTGGCCTTCTGGTGTGCAGATCCAACTTGTTAAACCAGTAGAAAAAGTCTATTTTCTTGCATTGCTTTTCCTCCAGACTGGCAAGGAAAATTATCTCAGAAAATGCTCATGCAAGTACCAAAAGTCACGGGATGACCTGGAGAGGGAAGAAACAAGACAGAGGTTGTCCCCTTTCAGCTGCAGGGAGACATTACACTATTTCAACTATATTGTTTAAACATCCACTTTGAGAGATGTCTTCTGGGGCAAAGTGCTGGCCACAGGAGAGATGGGACTGTGTGCAGACACACAGCCTCTTGTTTGGTATCTCTGGGAAACAGGACTTCTGGGTCAGCCTTTCTTGTTACAGGATTTCATCAAAGGCAGTGTTACCCTGCCTCTTGTGCAGCCAAACAGCTGCAAAGTGGTTTCAAAACAGAAGCCGTGGCTCCTGAATACAGCCACACAGCTTCCTCTTCAAAGGCAGATTGCTCAAGCCATGGGCAAAATAAATTTGGACCTGTCTGCAAAATACTGGATAGATATACCAAGAGAAGCGTCTGACTCCATCAGAATTTTTTCCATTCCCGGAGGGAACAACCAGAAATATTCCAAATTTTGGCTAACATCTTAACCCCAAGGAATAAAAGACAAGAACTTATGTGTTCAGTTGCCGTGGGACTGAGCAGCTTTATGAAATCCCTGTCATGAGCCTTTGCTGCCCTCTGTACATGAACAAGTTACATGCTCAAGGCACAACCAGCACCTTCCTAAGAGGCACAAACCCCCTTCTGAACGTGCTGGTCCTGCTCCTGACCCAGCTTTTCCAGCACTTACACACCCAAGGAATAACCTTCAAAATCACCAAGACTGCCCAAGATGAGTCTGCACAGCCCCTTGCTTACACACAGAGAGGATTGTGTGATATTGAGAGATCCCACAGGCAGGTGCACACCACAAAGACAAAATAATGTGTAAATATGTAAAATGAATATTGAAGGAGTGAGGCATGACACAGGGAGGTTGAGAGGGAGGGAGAGGGACTGCCATCCTCTGGAAATAAGTGTAGGACTTCATTACATGAGCAGAAATAAAGAAATAACACAGAATAAAAGGAGCACCACACAAACTATATATCATTTTAATTAAAATCTACTATCTGCTAAATATATGTACAGCTGTTGGATTTCCTGAGCCAGCTGATTCAAATAGGTTTCACAAGGGTTCACAGATAAGGAATTAAAAAATAAAATCAAGGGTTCCTTGATAACTAGCTGGAAACTGATCCCCTTTTGGGAAAGCCTTTATTTTATGTAAGTTAATATGGGAGGGGGTGTTGATCACAGAAGACAAGCCTCTTAATTCCTTTCAAATAAAATGAGCAGGCATGACATGGTGCTATCACAGAAGAGAAAGAGCTGCCTGTGTGTATTAAACGTTAGTGCTTTGCCTGCTTAATTATTGGTTAATCTAGCAATTTAGCATGCTTCATTTAATTCTAATTAGGAGAATTAATAGGCAGGGAATAAAGATTTAAATAGACTGGCACAAAACAAAACTGAGACTTAAACTGCTCTTGGAAAATGCAGCTTTTTTTTTTTTTTTAAATACAATTCTACAGCTCTTCATGTCTCTCCTCAGCAATACTGCTATCTTAAATGAGAGAGTCTAGGTCAAATGGGTGATTTTAAAATACCCTAGGCCCACTCCTCCCTTGGCATTGATGAGTGGAGCTGTGTGGATTTAAACCCGGGATCAGGGTGGTTTTTTTTGCTCGTTCTCCCTCTGAATCTAGATTTTGGGGTTTGACTTCCTCCTCTGAAAAGGACATATGCTATGGTAGGAGATGGCTGTATTATTTTTACACATCTCTCTCGCTTTGTGTCTCTTTTTTAAGAGCACTGGGGGTAGGAGATAATTTAGTAGTGACACCGTCCTCAGGAGTTACACACCATTCATGTTAAGTGGTGCCTTAACTCGTGCAATTGTAAATTATTTCATTCCTTCCTCAGTCTGATGCCTTCTTTATTTTCTCTCTCCTGGCAAAGCTTTGGGGGATGAAGACACGCTCCTTTTCCACTTCACCAGCTGGCTGCCTTCCATTCCTGCTGCCCCCAAATGTTACAGCCTGATTTGCATGGTGTGTTTGTCTTTGCTAATCAAGCCGCGTACTCTGACAAGTCCTACGACATTGGACATGGCTGTTCTTCTAATTAAGGTGCTAATTGAATTAAATGGCTGCGGTAATGAGCAGATGAGCAGCATAAAAAGTAAAGAGTCAGATAGGCCAATTAACAAAAGAGCTGAGCATAATTATAACATTTAAAATACATGCAGCTCTGTACCAATATTGTTAATTGTTACAGGGGAATTTATGATAATTGGCTCAACAACAGGCATGCAGGCTTAACCTAGGATGGAGCCTGTAATTAAAAAAAAGATATTCAAGACAAAATACAGAGCAGGGGTAATTAACACTTGATTTACATAAAATATGTTTATAAAGCGAAGCAGAGTACTGCACAAATGCTATGGCAAACATGAATTCTGCTGCATGGTGGCATTTAGAAGTGTGACAAGGGTAGGAAACAGGCTAGAATTCAAGCTAGTTTTAGACCTAAGCATGGCTGACTTTTGAGACCTTATTGCATTCTGCTGGCAGAATTCTGGCAAACTCATGATCATCACCCTATTCAGCAGAATCACATCTGTCCTGGCTGTGAATTTGCTGTTGCTGCACGAGGGCACTTTGAGCGGCGTGAGCAGAGATGCCTGTGCTGGGAGCACAGCTGCCTGGGCAGGAAATCTCTCTCAGTTACCACATCTGGATTCTCCACCAGGGGCTCTACCAGCACAGCGAGAGCAGATGCAGCCTGGCTGCACCTTGTCGCTGAGGTCTTGCCCAGGGTGGCCAAAACAAATCCCTGGGAAAAGCCCTGGGAGCGAGCTGGAGCCCGGGGTTCCATTTGTACCTGGAGGATGATGGTTTTTCCCGTGTTGCCTCCAGAGTTATGTCCTCCCTTTCCCTCTGCTCTCCCTCTGCCAGTGAATTGCCAGGTTCAGGCACAGCCTCCTCCCTCTCCCCTTTCTCAGCACAGCACAGAGATAAAGACATTGGTCTGAATTTTTTCAGGCCAGTGGGTGGCCAGGACCGAAATCTCCCACGGCCTGCTTAAGGTCTCTAACCACTAAACATGTATGCTGGTATATGCCATTAAACTAGCAGATAGACAGCACAGCAGCCTTTGCCTCCGTGTAATGGATGTTTGTAATCACCCTTAGTAAAGGTCTAGGACTTGGAGCAAAGGCTCTGCTCAGATATGTCAGCATGCTCAGACATCACTACTGACGTGTCCTAGACAGTCAGTGTGCCAAGAGCCCAGGGCCAAAAGCACTCTGAACCCACCTGAAGCAAACTGCTGAGAGCTCTCACTGCTTTCCTGTGGTTCCATGGGCTTTCACCCTCAGCCTGCAGAGCCGCAGTGGCTGGAGAAGAGTTGCATTATAGGATGTAGAAATGGCCTAAACTCAGATGCAGCTCACACAAAAATGTGAAATAGCATTAGGTTTGGGGTTTTTTTCCCTTAAAAACTGGAAGAACAGTACTGTCATTGGCAATCTCATGCTCCTCAGGCTCATTGAAGGAAAACTACAAATTGCTTTGGTGCAAAATGTCTTCTGACCCATGTTCATTGCCACTGTGACTTTTCGATATCTTTATCTCTTCAAGTAATCATTATGTAGTATGTGCAAAAACAAAAATGTGCAGTTCTAGTTATATGAGAAAGGGCAAATTAGAACCATCTCAGTTATAGTAACCATGTGTCACAAGCAATTTTACAGAAACAGTAGGAGGCATTTCAGAAAACTACAGAACACAAACATGTAGTTTTCTTCATACTTTTAATTGTGCCCCTGCTGCCATGCACTACCCCAGTCTGCCCTCTGCCTGCAATTGTGTACAGCACTGACACAATTAGAGGCTGGATGTTGTCATGCAAATAAACACATTGCACTGTTCATCAGAGTCACATTTTGTCTTAATGTGTGTGGCGATGTGCAAGGCAGGAAAAGAGCACAACAGCATTTACGGTGATTTTTAAAAAGCCCATGCTCCTCAGCTGCTGCCGCAGCAATGCTGAAACCACTTCAGGAGGCTGTCGTGGAAGGGTGATAGTCAAATGAGCAGAAAAAGGCAATTTTTAGCAGTGAGATCAGCAGCCATCCTCAGCCAGCAAAGGAGCCTGAGACTGAGGGTCTAAAATTTTGAAGCTGAATGGTAACACTGACAGAAGATGTAGCCAGGGTTTTTTCAGCATATGTTTGGTTTTCCTTCGTTCTTCTTCAAGCCAATAGCCATAAACCTGTTTATTCCACTGCTTCATCCCTGAATCTGACCCTCCACAGAGAAAATTAGGAATGAACACGAGTACTGTAACTAAGGCAGTCTGTAGTCAGTTGTCTGCTATGCATCACTGTACTGTTAATCACCATCAGCGGCTCATTTATCCCTACAGTCTCTTTGTGGGTCTTTGGCAGAGAAAAAAAACGTGCTAAGCTAATTCTTGATATATATGTTGTTTTGGAATGGCTTGGATGTAAACAGGCAATAGAAAATTACATAGTGAAGCAGTCCAGAAACAGAGATGCTGACAACTTGGAGAATTTGTACATACAGATTAAAATCACCCCTTGTTATATTTTTTTTAGCATCTCATAATATGTTAGAGCTGGAACAGAAACAAGCAAAAAGGTATGACATTTCCTCAGAAATCTAGACATTTTAGGTTCTGATCCTGCAAATGCTTTGGCACAAACCTAAATTAGGGTATAATTACTTCTATTGAACCTAATATGGCTAATCATATAGGCAAAGTTGGATATGGGCAGAAGTGCTTGGGGAATCAAGATTAATTATGCACAAATTTTGTCACAAAACATATTGACCTGTAAGGCAATTTTCCTAAGCTCTACTGAGAGTACTGGCTGCTGCACGAACAACTATACCCTTAAATAGTGCATTTACACACCTGTCTTGACGGTGGAACCTTAAAAACAGCCTTTTAATGCAGATGAAAGTAGAAAAGATTTTACCTTAATCTAATTTTCTTGACTTTATAAGATGAAGATTTCAATGAATCAAAATACCTATAATGTTATTTACATCCTATTGTATATTTCACATAGACAGTCAAAAATTCATCATGCCAAAAAATCACTAGTACGACTAAAGCCAGAATATTCAAAACCAAAGTAGAAGTCAGCCAGTTGTTTCTATATTTTAAAAATTTTAGAATTCCACAGTTTATGCAAATTTCTAGAGCGGCCTTTTTTATTCATCAAATTGTATTGCTGAGTAGTGATTGGACAGATGGTGTGAGCTATGTGGGGGGTTTTTTGTCACAGGGAATTTTATCTGTTCACTGACTTAATGAGTGCATATTCCTGACACAACTAGTTGAATGTGTCTGCTTGAAAACCGATTTTAACCGACGTTTTTCTTGCACCAAAAATTGCAGGCTGTATTGCTTAGCCAGCATGAAAATTCTGCTAAATAATTTGGCCGATAAAACACTCAGATCTATGTCCAAGGGTTGGAAGTTTAATAGTAGGAGTAACAAACACATGAGAAGGAACAAGTGACCAGAGTTTCCAAGTCATTGGAAAAGTTCTTTGGATATCTCACATATGCTTTCACTCAGCCACGTTCCCTAACCTTTGCCACAGGCACAGGACTATGATGCATCCCAGGGGTTTAAGGTGAAAAGATATTACCTTTTATTGTGGGATGTGAATTAAAGTTAATGGTAATAATGGGAACAAGAAAGAGCTGAAATATAATCTGCAGAGACCATTAGGACATCATCTGTACAAAGACAAGTCCAAAGAAAATGTTTCAATTCAGCTCAAAGTCTAATTAAATTATGCAAATTTAATAGATGCATTCTATATGATAAAAAATATTTTTTAAATATAGAAATATTTTTAATTATTATAACTATTGTAAAATAATACCATTTTGATTTTATTTTTTCCCACTAGAAAACAAGATCTTAGTAATAAAAATTTCTCACTCCCTACTTCAGTTTTGCAGAGACCGAAGTTTCTGCTGGGCAGACTGAAAAAATCCTGATCAAGCAAGGTTGTTACGGTAAAGTAAGCACCAGATAAGAACTCATGTGTTTGCAGAAAATGAGCTAAAAATGAGGAAAAAAAAGAATATAATTAAAACCAGGAATAATTGTTGAATATTGAATTAATATTGCTCTAGCCATAACGTCAAGAGCAGGAGCAGCTGCTCCCTCATATTTTTCTTAGGCAAGGAAGACTGACACAGGCTTCACCAACACCTAAACATTTGCAGAGTGGTATCCAGACATAGTTTCCTGGGGTGAATACACCCTCTTGGCTCATATTTTCAAATTTTCCCAAGCATCTCATGCTTCATGTAACAGAACAGCAAGCAATGTCAGCAGCTGACAGCAGAACCATTTGCTTACCTGTGCCCTTTCAGATCTGTAGGTGCATCCTCATCACAGAAATAGCTAACACGGGGAGCTGCATCACTGAACCCGAGGACAGGTCTACAAAGGAGGCACTCACGAATTTTTTTTGGCTGTACCAGGAAAAAAGGCATATGGGAGTGTCTCATTACTGATCTTTCCAACAGGGTTTTACCCAGTACTGTCAGCTTTAAGGAGTTCAGTAGCATGTGAGTCCAAACAAAATGATAGAGAGATACAATACCTTGGCTGACAAATCATACGGCTCTGGGAGCAGATGCTTGAAGGAAAGGATAGCACTTCTCAAAGTGAGGTCCCGGAAGAGGTGAGAACGTGTCTTCAGAGGCTGGAGTGCCAGAGGATAGACTTGAATTAACAAAGATCAGAAATGAGGCCCATAAATTTTAGGAAGAAGAGGTTTCTACCGTAGGTTAAAAAGCGTGTCAACAACCACAATATGAATATTTAGTAGAGGAGCTTTAATGTGACTGATTCACTTTTGATCTGTGTAACCCATATTTCACGCCAGTCCATACATGCTTCAGGTTATAGTTTTGCCCATGGGGATCAGCTGGATACATCCTTGAATCACCTTCAAAGTGACCTTAGTTTTAGTGAATCAAGTATACTATAGGCCTGGTGAATTAGCTCAAAGAATTCCATGAGCAAAGGAAAAAAATAAAAAAAGTATGGCCATGGCCCAACCTGCAAATACAGGAAGAAATCTCCCATAACAGGAATGTTTAAAAGTAAAAACCTTTTACAGTGTAACTGTAAGTGTGGCTGTATAATTTATATGTATTGGGAATCTTTCAGCTGGCCAGAGATGCTGTAATTATACCACAGGAATCTGACTACGAATTTGGCGTATCAGTTTTGAAAAGATGCCCCAGGGCTTCCAAGCTCCCATAATTTCACTTGAGCAGTAATGGAATAAATACAATCTAGATACACGTTGCTGTTCTTCAGCATAACTACTTCTTCAGGCAGATTTACCATAACGCATTCTGAACAGAAAAACTATGGCTCATTTACAAATGTAATTTCAATTGAGGATAGTTTTCCAATCTTCTTTCATTTGAGTCTCAATTGAACTTCTTCTCCTTTTTGATGGCATGATTAGACATTGTGAGAGCTGTTGCAGATTAGTCAAGCACAGAGAGAGTAAATTGGGAAGGATGTTTTATCAGTGCACGTCACAATATATGAAAGCAGATGTGTATGCTCTGAGCTGTTCCCTCAAATTACTGTTATGGAATAATTTAGCCCTTTTGATTCTCACAGATTACTGCTTCCACTGATCATGCTGTCAAAATCAAAGTGAGCACTTCATTCCGCTTTTATTCATGCCAGATCTATTTTGCTTTCATAATGAGCAGATATTACCACTGCACAAAGAGGATAAAGACATTCACAGTGATAGATAGGCGAGAGATTAAATGGGATCTTTATGACTTCTTCAGCCATCAGTTTTGACTGTGCGATAAGACGAGTCGAGTTGGGCACTGATTTGTTCTTTATTGGAGCCAATATTAGCATGGGCTTATGGGTGCACAGTCTGATAAAATCCATTTAAGGTGGAATCTGTATAACAGTTCACAAGTTACAAGAACTTCTCCTATAAAATGCATCTGCAGCAACCTCTGCAGAGGCAAAATAAGCCATTTTACCATTATAACTCCTTACTCTCTGCAGCAATAATTAATTTATAATTGGTTTATCATTCTGTGATTTATCAGCCTAGATCCTAGAGGCACAGGTTTAAATCCTTACACTCAAGTGACCCCTTAGCCTGCCATTTTTCTAAGGTCTGTTTGGGAAAACCCTTAAAAATCAAGCCCTACCTGATCTTCCCAAGTTTTAGAGTTTGTCTGGCAAACTCTGCTTTGTCTGGCAAAGTTTCCCCAATTTGGCTACAGGCTTTCCACCTGCCTCACAGTCCTGTTTTCATTACAGGGTTTCTCCCACCTCTTCCACAGTCTGCAGAAAGAACAGTGTTACATGCCCATGGCTTGCAAGTCCTTTGCCATAAAAGGTCCCCTAGAAATACTATCAGATAAGGGCCACTAAAGTGTATTATAGGGAAATTTGAACAGCTTCCACTGGGAAGCTGAGACTTTGGTAATAAACATTGTCCTGCTTCAGTTCCAAATATCTCAGTGTGGGGTTGGGGGTCACAAGTCTTTCTGGCAGCACAAGTCTTGCTGGTTTTCATTCCAGAAGCAAATTGCAACAAAGTTATGGAGGGAATGGCACCTGAACCCTGCTATCTATCACTACCGTGGATGCTGGGTTTGCCTGAAAATGGGAGGACAGGAGGTACATATTTTCATTCTGCAGTTCAAGGCTCCTGGGACCCAGCCCAATTGCTCAGCTGAAGGTCCAAAAACAACATTTGCTCCTCAGGATTACCTGTTCTACTGTGGTTGAAGGAAAGAGTTATCACAGATAAAGAGTGATCTGGGGATTAGGATCAGCATCCAGAGTTGCAAATGGTATATAAATACATTATATCCAAGTTATCTCTGTATTTTTGACTAGCAAAATAATCTTCTGAGGGACAGAACTTTTAGGAAATCAAAAGTCTGCCATGATTCTGAGATTAATCATAAAGGGCTGAAGGGGCTGGGGACAATTTTCACTTCCAGATGCCAACTCAATTCTGCCTTGTTTCCAGACAAAGGTATTTGTTTACTTAGAGCATTTATGTAATTTACTGTTCCTCTGGATTATGAGTGGGCCCAAAAGCATAAATCAAAGTCTCACTGAATTTGTGATTAATTAATTAATTCTGAAAGCTCACTCTGAGAAGTTTTCTCTAAGGAATGCCCATGACCCTAACCCACGTCCCTCTCTGCATGTGGAAATCCCACGAGGGCTCTACAAATCTTCCAGTCCTACACAAGGCTACTCAGCAGCTGATCCTGTGTGGTTATTCACTTCAGTCCATATCAGGAGCATGTTTCACACCTGTTTATCCAGTGCACATAACACAGCCACAAGTCAGCAACTATTTTTGTCCTTTCCTCTGCTTTTATGATGAACTACCTCAGCTGCTTGGAAAAACATTGGTTTTGTATGTTTTTCAGTGTGCTGAGGAAGCAGTTGGTTAATACGTACTTCTGTGGGGAAGTAAAGAGACAACAACAACTCCCTGTGATGACCTGGACGTATATGTCATTTCTTGCATCTGTAATTATAAATTATATGTATGTAGTTATGATTCATATATTAGCCAACAATTTATTTCAAAATAGAAGTCCAACCAACTCAGTAGACATCACGGCAGTCAATATATAGTGAACCAAAACTTGTATGGACAACTCAAGGATGGCGAGGTTGAAAAAAACATAATACAATCCAAACCTAGATAAATGAAGCATGCAGAAGTAATGATTGACTTTGCATCTGTATTAACAGACAGGTGAATGGAAAACCAACAATAGCACAACCGCCACGTGAAATTCACAGTCAGCCTCGGTTAGGAGTGCTGAGCTCTCTAATCACCGGATGAATTCAAGGAGACCAACAGGTCCTTGTCATTGGTCATCTCATATTTTCTCCTTATTTCAAGCTCTGCCACAAATTGGGTACTTGGACCAAATTTACTGTGTATTTTTTACAATTCATAAGTTTTCTGAAGAGAAAAACAGGCTTGATATGATACCTTGCATTAAGACAACAAGAAATCCAAGGTTTTCAGATAGAAATTGAGGATTTCAATTAAGTCAACATCATTCCTTTGCACAGACAATATAAACCCAAACAGACAGTGCTTTCTACCGTATAACACTCCAGATTAATATTGACAAATGACAAGTTTTTATTCTGCCTTGTATTACCAGTATCCTGTTGGTAAAAGTCATAAACAATTTTCTTGTATTCATCCATGAAAAGACAACTCCCCTGTGCTCTTAAACAACTGGGGATAGATGACTCTTGCCTCCAACACAGTCAGCAGTGCTGACCTGAAGCAGGGCTATGACAAGGTGCCTGTTCTCACAGACATGTGCCACCTGCACTACAAGTATATGGCAGTGTAGAAGACCCTATCAAGAAAAAACCAACTAATAAATGGGTCACTGCACCTTGCTGTGCATATCTTAATGTTCCTTAGCATCTTTTCTTAGGCAATAAGAGAGTGAATTAAAAGAGGTCTTTAGAAGAATCTGGTACTGGGAACATCTACGGGAGCACAATTTATACTGGTGAGAAAGTTCTTACTTAATTTGGCCTTACTTTTACTCATCTGAAAGACCACAAATATATCCAAGAGAGGTGTTTTCCTGTTACTTTAAAAATCCACAGAGGGCATAAATGCTTCAACTGCCAGTCCCTCTTCTCGAGAAACCAAAGAGGATTCCCCACTGTGGTGACAGAAAGATGCTTAGAACTGGGGTGAAGTTCTGGTCCTGTTGGGTAAGACACTTCAGTGCCTCAAGTCTAATAGTGTATCATTTATTTTCTCCATTTTAATCCCATCAGAGAAATAACAGTGTTTAAACACCAATAAAACCAGCATTGCCTCGATATACAGACGTTTTGGTGGTTGGGTCTTATTAACAATGAAATTACAAATGTTGTAGCTCATAATGCTGCCTTTTCTGTGAGGACACATGTGGAAACCTGCTGCTCACACCTGCTTCAGGAAAGGATTCCACCCAGTCACACACCTTCTGGCCTAAGCAAACTGTTGGGTGTGCAAATGGGCTAGAGTATAAATACAAGAGGAAATACAAAACTGTGAGTGATAACTTTGCATGCACACAAGCATCTTTCTTCCAGACAAAGTATTTTGTCATATCTCTTTTTCAGCTTCCCATCCTGTAAAATGAGGATAATCATAATTATCTCATTGGTATGGAGACAAATTAACCAGCCTTCAAGAAATGCTGTAAGAGCTTTGAAGGGTTTGTGTTACAGTAACAGAAAATATGAACAGAGAGATGATATACAAAAAATGAAGCCAAGGAAGTTAGTGAAATAGGAGCCAGAGACCCCATCCTGAAAACACAGCGGAATGTGAAGTCTGTGGAAAGTCAGTGAGTATTTGATATGGCAATCAAAAATGTATCTGAGATAAAGCATTGCTATAAAAACAGTCATAGTCATTCACTGTGGATGTCATTAAATATGACCACATACTGTGATTTGTGCCAGCGTTATGGGATTGATTTCATCTATGTCTGGACTGCTCGCTGTGTTAATTCCACCAGTAAGTCATTTTATAGCTTTGGGATGTAGTGACTGTGTATAAACTCCCAAACTTCTGAACCAATGCCCACAACAAACCTCACCTGAGTGGTCCATCATGGCATCAAAGGCTGTGCTACCCATCCTTCCAGACAGCAGTGCCATGGACCTGGAGCGTGTTTGGGAGAGCCAGGGCAGCTCCTCCTGCTCTCAGCACCAGGAGCCTTCACACAGCTGGCCTCAGCACTGGGAGAATCACCCATAGCACAGGCTGATGTCAAAGGCATTGCTGTGACCACAGCTGAGAACATCTGGGCTGAACTGAAGTTTAACTGGGATGATATGAAGAAATGGTAATGATTTCTGACATGAATTAATTACGGGCTGGTGCCATTCTCAGAAGAACATTCTTATCTTTGCTAAAGTTACCTTAAGGAGACAAGGAAACACATTAGGAAGGAACTTAGGCCATTATTCCAATTAAAAACCAAGAAACTCAAGGTAAAATATGATCCCATTGAAGGATTTGTGCACATTACTACAGGTAGGTATGTGCCATATGCTGAATGCTATACCCAACAAAGGCTGTTTTCCTACACTTGTCTTAAAGTGAGACATTTGTAAGTAGCAGTGTTTTCAAAGGTCAGGGAAACATGACTTTCAAGGACAGTGAATTGTCAACATACCTGAGACACTTAGAGAAAAGAGGACCATTTGGAATGAGTTATTTCTATGTCATTTTACAATCCATAGAGATGAAAGCAGAAGAAATTAGAAAATACAGCTGTGAAGGTAGCTTCTCAACAAAGTTCAACCCCTAAGAACCATTAGTGTCCCAAGCATAGGGCAAGATATAAACCAAAATTGTTCACATGACCTAATATGCTTCCTTTGTAACAGGCGTAGGATGTCTGGGCCCTACAGCTCTGATGAGGATTGGTTTTGTGATTGCATTCATCAAAGAGCCTAAAGACCAGACTGAGAAAGAGGAGAGGAAGAATATATATCAGTTTCTGCAGTAGCATGGCCCTTAGGAAAAGCCTTAAGAAAACTGAGAGGTTGCTGCTGGCCAAGTTTTATCTTAGATTTCGAATGATGAGAAGTGACAGTAGCTCTTGTTGCCTGGCTTCTGCCCAGCTCAGTGCAGCCTTAGTACATAGAGTGGAGCAGGTGTTCCCACAGCCCACTTACTTGATTATTAACCTTAGAGGAGCCATTCACAGAACCTCTGCTGAGTGCTGAGAACAAAAAATGTCACAATAAGGGGTGCACAGTCAAGGAAGGGCCCTGCCTGGGAGGGGCACAGGCAGTGAGAGGGAGAAACAGACACCACCAGAACCACCAAATGAGGAAAGAGATGCCTCTGCCTTCCCTCTCTCCCCTGATTTGCAGTGTTGCTGGTGACATTCCCATGAGCCCATGTCCCTGCAGTGTTAGTGAGGGCTGTGCCACAGAGCAGGTACAGCCCTGCCCCGTGCCTTTGGGCAGAAAGGCAGCTTAAAAGAAGACCAACAGTTTATATTTGCACTAAAGGCTCCTATGAAACCATGTGAGAAATCTGCGTTTGGGTAAATTTGTTGCCACGTTGCCTTTGGCAAATAGAGAGTTTGTAATTGCCATGCTGCTGTGCTGCTCATAGCCCACAACCACCGTGTCCTGCACACCAAACATGCTTCTCCTGTCCATGCTGAGGAGCACAGGCAGACTGCTGGGAACAGCATTGTTTTAACTTGCTGTTGAATGACACTCCAACCACTTAATAACCTCTCCTGTTCCCTGATTTAAGCTACTGTCATAATTTAAAGTTTTAGCAGGGCAGGAGCAAAGCCACTGTAAAAGTAAAAACCAAAATGCTGCAGAGAACTAGAAGATGAAAGGAAGAAAAACAACTGTTCCTGATGTTAAATTCAATGGCAGTAAATCCCCTTCTTTTTCCACTAGGGTTTTTTTTCAGAAATAATTTACAGTCCAAAACGTATCTCATGGCATACAAATCAATCTCTATTGAGCCTGCCCGCCATTAGAGAAGGTCCAGAGCAGAAAAAATAAAAATGAACAATAAATAGTTGCATTCTGACACATTTTTCATTTTGAAGATGTTTGTTGTTTATGTTGTTCATAAAGTTTAAATAAAAGTCCAGGTTGTCCTTCAGATGATGGCCCCATTTTGCAGTAAGGCCAGTGGACTACCAGGGGATTTTCACTGCTGCAGAGCATCTGGAGCTGGAACCTTGCAGATGTGCAGGAGCTCCAGCAAGCCTAAACCACAGAGTGACAATTAACACCAGCAAACAGCCATCAAAACAAGACTGTGCTGTTTCAGCCCTAATTCCAGAACAAAACCAGCTCCCTTTGGTCCAACCGGTGTGTTTTAAATACTTTGATGAAGTTTCCACCTTAAGGATTGTGGGTAGGAAAAAATAGAAAAGCAAATTGCAGAGTGTAGTCTGAAGTACTTGCGATCCTTGTGACAAATACTAATGTATAAATCAGCAGCCCAATCCAGGCCCGGGCCGCTGATCATGTTCTTTGCTGAAATGTCACCTGTTCCTATCTAACGATTTGCATAATGCAAAGCTTCTCACTCGTAAAATACAGATTAAGAGGGGAAGCAAAGAGTCATTCTCGAACCATGGAGCCATTTCAAAGGGAAAAAAAAAAAAAAAAAAGCAGTCTTTACTATTAACCCTGTCACAGCCAGAGGCTTTATTCCCCTGTTTTCTATTTGAAACAATAGCTCCATTGGGAAAGGGAAATAACCAGTAAGAATCCAGCCTTGCCTTTTTTATTGGTTTGCTTCATTTCTGTTAGACTCTCAAATTTAACACGAACAGGAGTGCAATAATTAAACCATTTAACACTGGAGTGTTAGTGAAACATTTAACTGGTCTCATAAATCCTGTCTGAAATGCATAGACATCTATCAACAGATTCCTGTCAGCTTCAACAGGGTAAGGCTCCAGTAGCCATTTTGAGGAAGTTTCTTTACTATTTTTGTCCCTATACTTTCTAATTTACTGTAAGATGTATGTCTCTGAGTGCTGTCTCACTGCCTAGGATGAAGGGGGAGCTTTTTTCTTTCCCTGCAGTGAAAACAACAGCACATACATCCACACAAAATTGTTTTAAATTAGCTTTATGCAATATTGGCTTTATATTGCTACATCCAGAGTACAGCTGGAACTACAGACACAAAACCAGAAAGGTGTGTTGAACTGACTATTTCAGGTTTGAAAGCAATTCTAACTGTTAAAGGTTAGAATGAGGCTTGTCCTTTCTCACATTATCCTAAGACTGGTCTCCTGCAGGGCTCTCAGCTGTCCCTGTAAGCAGCTGGTCTTGGCCATCAGCAGAAACTGGGTGCAGGCATTAATTTGGCTCAGGGTGGTAACTCGCTTGGTCCAACTGACTGTACTGTTCTGTGGTAAAGTTTTTCAAGGGATGGAATCTGTTTTCTGGTGAAATTCAAACTGGCATCTTCATGTATAACACAAGGGCTCAGTCCTGGCTGCAGCCTGTGCCACATCTTTTACCAGGACTTTTTACAAGGGCATGTAGTGATAGGACAAGGGAAAATGGCTTTAAACTGAGAAGAGGTATAGATCAGATGTTAGGAAGAAATTGTCTACTGTGAGGGTGGTGAGGCCCTGGCACAGGTTTCCCAGAGAAGCTGTGGCTGCCCCATCCCTGGAAGTGTTCAAGACCAGGCTGGATCAGGCTTGGAGCAACCTGGGATAGTGGAAAGTGTCCCTTCCACTGGGAAGGAGGGGAGGAGCAGGTTGGTGGGAGGGTTAGAGCGAGATGGCCTTTAAGGTCCCTTCCAACCCAAACCACCCTATGATTCCATGACGATCATCTCCCTCAGGCCAGTTGTGCCTGGCAAAACCCCTGCCCAAGATACTTGGCCTAGGCAAGGTGTTTTTTATAACAGTTTAAGATCTCCATACCTAAGAGACAAGTTTCTGTGTGCTGTTGTGACAAGGTGGGAGATGGGAGCACAGATGAATGCTGCCACATCCTGTTTGACCGCCTGCAGAGCAGCCCTGGGGATTTTCAGAGAAACAGGTTTTATTCTGGTGTTCCCCACTGGCCTGCCAGTGCCAAAGCCCATTAACCTTCTGGGAATGGTGCAAAGCTTATCCATTTCTCGTGGTCCTGAACTGCAAGTTGCTGAAGGCTCCTTGCTTTTTTCTGGCAGGAGGAATATGACATAATGAACTTGCTGCAGCCCAGGCACTTCTGTTTCTTTCAGGAGGCTGCACTTGTTCACTCACCGCTGATTAAGCAGTTTCATGGTTTTTTCCTCAAGATTTTTAAATCCTGGGGGAAATAAATAAGAAAACCTGAGCATAATAAGGTGCAATAATAAAGACTAAGGCTGCAGCCTTTTCTCATAGGCACACCCATTGGGCAGGAGTGGGAAGAGTGCCACTTGCGAGACTAAAGGTTGGGTCAGTTACTTTGGGATAAGGCAGAAAGCTTTGAGGTATTAGATATTTTCTGCTTATTTAGAGATTCGTTTCTGATGATACAAGTCTGAAAGAGAATATGAGTGTGAAAACAACCTGAAGTTTTACAAAATCTTAGGAAAGAAAGGTAAAATTCGGGGTATTTAAGGCTTGAAGGTGTCACATAGCAGCAGAACCTCTTAGGTGATGCTGGAAGATGAGTTTAGACACAAAATTCAACACTGACTTCCATGGGACTCATAAACCAGGCTTTTCAGAAGAGACAACTCTTTCCCAAAAAGGGTTACTCCCTTCCTTACTGCATGTTTTCACAAAACTAGTCAGAAATGTCTCTGATCTTATCAGTTCAGTGAAGATTGTCCAAAAAGCACAATAAAAACGTGGATAAACAGTGAAATACAGGACAGTACTTCATAGAGATAAAGCTAAAGGTGGAAAATAAGGGGATTCAGCTGAAGAAGAAACTGGAAAGGGGGCATCAGAGACTAATTTTACGTCACTGCACCAAAGAATTTTACATAGACTTAACTATGGATCATATCAAAGTGTGGGTGTTACTGGGTTTTTCCCTCCTTAATACTCTCATTTTATAGTCAATCTTTCAATATCCAGTCTAAAAAGAGATACTTTCTGAAGTCAAGGGCAATAATCTAGGACTCAGAGAAAAGCAACTCAGAAGAGAATCCAATCAGGTTCCAAGAACTGATGTCCATGGAGACTGCCAAAGGGACAGTGTTCTGTAATATTCTGATAAAAATAGGCACAATGGCTGCACAAACATTAGCAAAAGTTACTGGGAACACTTCCCTACTAGCTATCTGGGATCACCTCTTCTTCCAGGTACTTTGAACTTTCTGATGTGGAACAGGGAGGTAGAGCAAGGTGAGAATAATGCTGAGGAGGGACAGACTCCCATTACATCTGGGCTTTTCCCTCTTGCGTCACCATTTTTTTCTCCATTAATGATTCTTGATCCCACTGTCACCTTCAGTCTTGAGAATCTGCTGGCAGATTACATAAAGTACATCCTCTTCCTGGAAGTCTGTGGACTAGATGGTCTAATGGGTCTTCTCCATCTCACATCTGTGATTCTTGTCTTTAGCAGTACCTCACTCCCTGTTTCCCTTTCCATCTCCTTCTGCAAATTGAGACTGGCTGAGGGGAAGCTTAGAAGAGAATGAACTGTCACTGAAACTCTCTGCATCACTCAGTCATTCTTATAAAAGGGGATCTCATATGGCATCAGCTCTGCTAGGAAAGCCAAGCCACTCAAAATTTGTCAGTATTGAAGATGTACAGAATAAATTACAAAACCCATGCTTACCCACAAATACTTCTCTTTCAAAAGGAACATTGCTGCTTGGAGATGCCTGCAGCGTGTAAGCTGACACACAGACACACGCAGTCACACACACAGCCTTCAGAAGCTTCAGCACTTCCAGAAAAGCACCTGCATCTTTCCACAGAAGCTTGGGACAGTTGCTACATGAGTATATTGCATAAGGAGAGCTGTAGGATTCCCTAGGCTTGTCTGCAGTTGGCATAAGGGTCTATAAACCAGCACCTCCTCCGGACACAGGCTAAATTACCAAATCTAAATTCCATCTTAATTTACACTGTACTTTTTTAGGATTATGGTTTTGACACCAGGACAATTCATTCATCCTGCTGCACATTTTAATGCAGAGATTGCTGTGCTAACTCTATTCCTCCCACAGCTGAAACTGAGCTGTCTATAGCCACACACTTAATTAACACAGGCCTCTTTAATTGACATCCCTTACCTTCCTATAGAGGCTACTACTTATTTATGTCCAGCATGGGCAGAGCAATGGCTGCAGCACACCTGGCACTGAGCTGCTGATTCACAGATGTGGTTCTGCCCTCAGACTCAGTGGCAGAACAGCAGTGAATATTCACTTCCAGTGAGTACTGCAAGAATTCAAAGCAGCCAAACACTGAAATACAGGTTTAAGTCACAAAGTTAATTGCTGAATTGGAGGCAGAGCCAAGCACTGCTTCTCTATGAGGTATTTTTCTAATATAAGAAGTAGACTTATATTTTCAGCAGTATTATATAACATATTCCCTTTGTTTGAATTCCATTAATACTTCTATACCTTTCTTAGCATTGCTCAGACCCCTTCATCTTCTTCCGTAGCAATATCTAGGATTATCATACATTGCTTACATTTATCCAGGTTAAACATTGCTTTGCACAAGCTGTCTATGCAAAATAATAATAATAAATGTATTAGTGATTGCTGTGCTTGAGCCTGAACAAAAGGTGAGCTGTTTTTCTGCTCTATGGAGAATTCTAGTAATCTTTGGGGGAAAAAATGGAGAAACAGACATGGAGAGAGAATCAAATGGGTTGCAGGGTCAATGGGTATTATCTGAAATATTTAATTACTCTAGTATCACAACTCTTTGGTTATAATTCTCTCCAAAAGAATAGATGTGATATGATCCTTTCTCTTTTTTTTTTTTTNTCTCTTTTTTTTTTTTTTTTTTTTTGACAAGTACTGATCATGGAAAGTGAGTGATTTTCCCCTCCAGTTCTTTCCCTCTGCTTCTGTCTCTCGAGAACAATTCCTTTGCTGATTCTCGTGGCTGAGATTACAGTCCCATTTACAAGATGCATCTTCTGTCTTAAAGTGGACCAATGTGCAAGATAAATAATAAGATTATTTATTTTCTGTGCTCAATTACAACGAAAGTTCAAGTTTACACAAGTGCCATTTACTGATCAGGTTCTTTCTTATAAACATCTCAAAAGTAAGATGCTTAATATTTCATTGAAATTGTAGCATTTTCTCTGCAGATTCTTCTCATATTTTCTAGGAATGAAAATCTGCATTAAGAAATATCCTGACGTACAGAACTGCACAGATCCAAAAGATAGAGACCATTAGACAAAACACCCCAAATGAGGTGTAAAACATCTAATATTAAAAGCACCACATTGCATTCACTCTCCTACAGTGAATCCTAAAATTTATTAGGGGTAAAAAAATTCCAAGGTCAACTCCACTGCATTTTTACCGAAAACCACTAAGGAAAAACCACAATAGGAAGCAGAAGAAATTTCTTTTTTTTTGTCCTTGATTTTCCCTTGAATGGAGACAATCTGCTAGAATTTGCATTATACACTCGGGGGGCCCAGTTCCCTCCCTCCTGCCTTAACCACTCACCCCTGCTGGAGCAGTCAATGGGTGTTCGGTGTTCCTTGCTGAGGCAGAATTGATTTGCTTGTGTTTCAGATGCTCATATCTCAGCTCTTCACAGCACAAGGAAATTGACAACTTTTCCAAACTATGAACAACCTGCTTTCCCCCTGTAATCTCAGATAATAGAATATATGTATGTGAAATATGCATATTACAGAACAGAATAATTCAGTTGAAAGTGACCTACAGTGATCATTGAGTCCAGCTGCCTCTTATCAGCATCTTACTTGTTAAAAACAAAAAGAAATCCCAAAAGGGGGGGTGGGGGGAGGGAGTTAAAAACATACAGAAGGTTTTATGCCTGTACAGCTAATATTAGGGAAAGTAGTATCTACAAAATCTGGTTCCTGAGCCCCCTTTCTTACTAACCCAGTAGTCAACTAGCCAGTGGCTTGCTGTGGATTTCCTGGGAGAACAAGCTCTTGGCAGATGTTTCCAAGCAGCAATGCTTGCAAAGGAGTGTGTATTCTCTGTGGTATAGATCATCTGTATAAAACCATAGCAGTTCGTTTTTCACTGTAGATGTATGGTTGAGATATCAGAAAAGAGGGAAGGAAAACATCTCCTCCTTAATATATTTAGAGCCACCTTGTGGTCCCTCGTTGGATATCTCCTTCACCCTTCTCCTGGGAGCTGACAGGTTGGATGGCTTTCAAGCACCCACGAGCTGAGGGCTGCTCCCACCACACCAGGCACTGCCATCCCCCTGTGCCCCACCACAGCAGATTTTTTTTTTTTATGGTCTGAGGCAAGTGAGTTATTTGTTTATGGTCCTGCATAACATGATTTCCCAGACAATACCTCAAAAATACCTCATAGAACTTAAACAAGAAGGAAAGAAAATGAGCATGAAGGCAGTCTGCTCTTTCAGCCTTTCCTTCCAGTTTCCAGAAGCTGTTTTTAGTATTTTTCCACACCAAACGAGACACTTACCTATCTATACCATAGGACAATAGTGGAAAAAATTTCCTACAGCTTATCTGAGATAGTGGTGCACACTGCAGGCAGTAATGAGTGGATTTCCAACTTGTGCAATAGTTGTGCAATAGCTGTATTAAAAATTTTAAAAATAGGTGTCATGATAATATTAAAAATCTCCTATTTACAAATATTCAAAGCATCATATGTTGGGACTGCCTTGGCTCAGTAAAACCTTTTAACTGGTTAAATTTGACATATAAAGTCAGAATATTACTAATATTTTTAAAGTTAAACAAGTATTTTGTCAACTCCAGATCCAATTTTTTTCCTGAGATTTTATTTCTGATGTTGATATGGGAGAGGTGACAATGGAATCAGGCAGGGCAAGATGATCTGACCTCTCTGTGTAATTGAAGTCACTGACAAATTTATTCATCTGCTCCTTTTTTACCCCAAGGAGGGCAACCAGCAGATATGTTGAACAATTCAGGGTGCCTAAAAGAATAATATAATAATAACAATTGATAATTGATGCCCTGGAAGTGCCTCTCCAGGCGAGCCATTTCCAGTGTAGGTATCCAAATGGCAAATTCCAGTGCAAAGTGAAATTACTGCTACCCATGGTCTCTGCAGATGTTTTCTCATCCCTGACAGCATCAATTATTTAAGTTTGATTGTGCATCAATTTAAATTAGTATAGCTGAGGGTGTGTTTAGAGCCAATTTAAACAAAAGATGGAAAATAGGGATGTCCTTAAATCAACCTAGAACATCTCACATTTCCATACCTCTTTCAAATGCAGGGGTTTGTTCGTACTGGTATAATTTTTAGGTTTGTGCAAGATTATATTTTTTCCCCTCAATTAGCACCTCTGCCAAAGTCTCCGGAAGTCAATGAGAGTCTTTTCAATGACTGCATTAGATTTTAGATCCACTCAAATCCTTCAGTTCATGACCTGTAATGATTCCAGCAGGCTCTGGTGGAGCAGCGCACTGAGCACCACACCCATACACAGATGGACACGTTCACCTCCCAGTGCATTCCCCGAGCTACTATTTGCTATTTTCTTAAGATGTCTCCAATCTCCCACTCCATTCACAGTAAAGAAAGTGAAGTTGGCACTGAATTGCTTTGAATTTCCTCTCATTCAAAGGAGGAGTTCCTTACAACAGCTTAAGCAAAACATTTATTTTACTACTCTTTGAGAAAAAGGAGAGCAGGAGATGTACATTTTCCTTCCTCGGGATAAAAGGACACTTTGAATGCACCTCATGAAGTTGTTGAATACCTTCCTTCCTCGCCCTGGATGTCTCTATCCAAGCAGCACTGGAAGGATACACGTATGCCAGGCTGGTGCTGAGCTCCAGTTTTCCCAGCCTGGAAGCTGCTCCTACCCCTGCTCTAGGCCCAGGACCTGCCATGGGTCACCTCTGCTCAATGTCACCTGTCATGGAGACACCACAGCCTGGACAGAAAAAGGGCAATGTTTTGCTCTAGTTGCTTGTTGGAGACAAGACATGACCTCTGGAAAAGGTCATGGAGAATACTTACAGAAAAGAAAAGTCTAAATATGTCCTAAGAGGGTATGATAGGCCTATGCATCCCACAGGACACACAGAACACAGAGTAGAGAGAGAAAATCTCCCTCTGAGCTCAGACACAGCTGAGTAACCATGTTCCATCAGCAGACTCACAACAGCTGGAGCAGGTTTGGAGGCCTTCCTCCAAAATCCAACCTGTACTGCTCAAGTACAGGAATGGGATGGCACCTCCAAGCAGTTGGCACTGGAGGAGAAAGAGGAGTGAATACGTAAGGCTTTATATGGAAAGAAAATGGAGAAGAAGGAGCAAGAAGGAGAACGGTTTGGTGGCTGCAAGGAGACTGAGCAAGTTGCAGCGGGCAGAGATTGGAAAAGAGCAGCGGAGGAGAAGAGAAGGGTTGGTCCAGGCAGGTGGGGAAGACGTAGCCCAGTTGGTCCCTGAGCTGGCTGGGAGGGAAGGGAAAGCAAGGAGGAGGGGCAGAGGCTTTGCCCCTGTGCTGGGGAGTGGGAAGGTGCTGGAGTGAGGTGGTTAATAGACCGCACTCAGCTGCCTCACCAGGAATGGCAGTGACACCTGACTGGGAACTTGGGGAAAGAGTTGGCGGCTTATTAAAGCAGCCGGACCCCGGCTGAACCCCACGACTACACGCTAGGATTGCTGTGTGCCCCTTGATAACTCACAGCTGCTGATAAAGTCCACTGGTAATGGCTTTTTGCTAATGAGAAAAGTGCTGCTGATTATGACAAATAGCCTTGGACCAACAGGCTAAGCTGCTACATAGGCTCCCAATTGTCAGTCTGGGTGATTTTTGCATTTCATTATTTCTTTCCTGACGTCCTGGCTCCTTCTATCTTTAACGTACTCCCAGAGCCGTGTGTCACAATTTTAATAACACTTCTTTATCTCAATTTTTCCCCCCTCTCTCCATGGGAGCTGGAAACAAAAGGCTGTTACAGAAATAATGTTTAACCTCGCTCCCGTGCTGCAGCGAAAGAAACCCCACAGCTATTGTTCAAGAATTAAAAAGGCGTAAATGGGGCACACAGAGCCCACTCAACCCTTAAAGATAGACTTTTAAAAATACCTATTATTACTATTATTTATAGCTCTTTCATGCACAGCTTTGAGACCTGCCATCTTCCCTTTTTCTTATCCTGTGACAAAGGTATAGCACCCATCTAAGCACAGAGAATGAAACCTTGGTGGACAGTGACACTGTCTCCCTGTTTTGAATGCCTTCTAATAATAGCAATATTATTTTAAAGGGAAGAATGTAGGGGGGAGAAGCCATCAAGGATTCAGAATAAACCTGCTATCTGATTTGGAATTGGTTACGAGTCACCTTGTCTTTAAAAAAATAAGAGCTGAAGAGTATGGGGTGGATAAAGCAGAACAAAGGCCACCGCAGGTCCTAAGACAAGGTGTGAAAATGATGTTTCTCTGCCCTTAAGATTAAAAACCAGCAGCAAACAACTGGAGTTCACTGAGTCCTCTCCTACTCTAGGATTTGACAAAGAATATCTCTGCTTTTGAGGACACACTCCTGCCTGTGGTTCTTGACTTGTAAAAAGGGCTGGTCCCACTGTCAGATCCTCACCCACCTTGTCCATGACCTGGTGTCCTGCAAGAGGGAAAATGGGCAAGCCACAGCCCACAGCAGCTCCTTGCAGTGGTTGCAGGGAAAGCAAGGACACAATGGAAGTTGTGATGGAGGCAACCCTTGGGCAACTAATTTTTCAGCCTGCTTGTAAATGTAAAACCAAAGAGATAGAAAAATGCTTACAAGAGCAGAATTAAAGATCAGTGGCAGACAAAGTAGGGGCACAGGCTCTCCCCATCCCTACTAACTAGTCAAGCAGTGAGGGATTTAAAAGACTGACTGATCAGGGGAATCTGCAAAAGAACTGGGAGCTGAATCAGAGTTCAGAGCATGGGATTTAACTGTGCAACTTTATGTCTATCACTGGCATTTCTCTTTGTCTGTGATTTTATAAATTGCAGCACTAGAATAGCATTTGCTTTACAAGTGTTACAGCTACATTACATCAGAGACATTAAAATCATCTCCGTTGGAAAAGAAAATTGAGCTTAAGACTCTTACTTCCTCTATGATATGTAACTAAAGGATTCCTGCTTTAGTTTTTAAGCATCTTGAGAAATTTTTGGCTTCCTAAGCTTTGTCATCCCAAACTGAAAGTGAGGAGGAATTAAATCTTCAGTTAGGTACAACTTTCACTAATACTTTACATTGTTCTTGGAAAAGTTATAAATCATGAAAGTAGTTAAAAATACACAAGACAATTAAAGGACCTCTTTGGAGTTTGTTTACTTGAAATTTCCTTTGTCAACACCCTGTTTCTATAGTTTTCTATAAAATCTAACTTGACGAAAACCATACAAAACACGAAATTTTTGTACCAAAGACTATCTGTAAAGTATTTGGTTATCTTGTTTATTAGAAAATTAAATGCTGTCTACCTATATGACAGAGCTCACTCTCGCACTGTACAGCTTGATTATTTTAAATGGTTGTTATAAAGAAGTTTGCAAACTGATTTTATTTGCTTTACCACCATTTCTGCTGCTCCACAAGACGAATCTTTGTGGTATTAATTTTATTCATGCGAGGAAAGTTTCCTTGATAAAAATAACACACTCAGTTCACATAAGTCAACTGTAAGCGCTGGTGCAAGATCAGAGCCAGAAAATTAATGCACAATCAATTACAAAATGACTCTCAGAGCTACAGCCAGATACTAATCGCTCTCTTAGAGAAGGAAACCTTCACAAAATCCTGCTGTTCCTTCAAAGACCCCCTTTGGTTTGCTCCAGCTGATAACCTGCTGAAAGTCATCTCCCCTCCTGGGCTCTGTAAAACAAAGCTTGAGGAACAATTCTCAGCTGGGCCGTTTCTGGGGTGGCATTTGTGGTACTTACGCAATTCTCCAGTCTTGAGTTTTGCTGGGTCCACTGACACAGAATTTTCATGCCTCAAAAATAAAAGTAGCAGCCAGGCTCTGACACCTAAATGCAATCTCCTCCCTCACACAGTGCCATTGGTTTCAAGACGCTTGAGGAGTAGCCCATTACATTGAATCCAAAGGGCCTGTACTGAAAAAAGTCCCTGCTGTTCCCCTCCAGCCACCCTCCAACCTGCCATTCTCCCTCTAAAATGTCTCCTTCCTTCATCCCTTACAATCACCCGGAAAATGCCTAGAAGAGCACCAATGCCATTGTAAGAGAAGTAAATACAGCCACAACAGAGCTCACACCAACTTTCCGACGGCTGAAGAGTTTTTAACATTTCAGTCAGCGTCTGGGTTGTAAGCCACATTTTGTTACTGTTAACCTGGAAAGTTTCAATTATATAAGAAAATCAGTAAAATCCCACAGCAGCTAGAAATTGTATAACATGCTAACCTGGACACATCTAATCTTAACAGTGAGAACAGGTAAATATTTCTAATATTCATAAACTAAACAGACAGGAATTAAAAACTGTGATTTTCTGATTTTGTTCTGCTTTTTAACAATATTTCCTAAAAAAATTTTCTACAGTCCATTTGTTGTTGAGATTTTCTTGTCTTGATAGATGTTTGTGTTTGGTGAGGTGTTTATTCTTTCCTGTACAGAGAAAGCATTTCCCAAAATTCAGATTTGGCTGCTATAAATGTGAGGGCATTGTTTTAAGGAAATATTTATATGTTTAGGTGTATTGACCGTTTATGGCATTATTTAAAGGGGTCACAGAAAAGGGCAGTGGTTATTAAAACAGAGAGAGCAAGTAAAAGCAGGAGAGAGACCGAGGGAGAGAGAGGTAAGAAACTCATAATGGGATTTTTCATGTGGAACGATCATTTTATCTAATACGTCTGAAAATGTAATCCATTACTACTAATTACCATGCTGGCATTGAAATACAGGATCACACTTACTCCAGATCCAGATAGAGCCCCAAATCTCTCCATTCATTGTTCTTTCCATCCCGCCTCGCCTCCCTCCCTTTCTGCTTCTCCAAGAAGAAATTCAGCCCTTCGGACATTAGTGAAGAAGGGCCCGAGGTCTCCCTATCATCCTAAAGCAGAAGCTAAACAATATTAGCCAATCATTTTTGATAGATGAAGCATGGAAATTAGTTCCAGAGTTTAACTGATAACTGAAACCACACAGTTACATTCCATTATGGCAGCCTTAATTGATGAGCTCATTAAGCCCATTATTAGAGAAATTGATTTCAAATAGGCACTTAAAACTGGCTGGCAAAAGAAAAAGGTGAAGAGATACCGTACAATGTGAAGAAAGTAACTAAAATACATAATGAAGCAAGTAATTTTATAGGTTTGTTTAATGAAAGCCTCAAGAGCATATTAGTTGCTGTGTGGATTTTAAACACTCATTTTATGTACTAATAAAGCTTCCGTCCATTATGGGAGTTCTGAATGCCTCCAATCTTTAATGCAGCTCTGCTACTAATTAATTAATTAACCCCAGATGAAGCAATCAATTAGTCATGCAGAATCGACACTTTAAAGGTCTGCCAGGTAGCACTGGGTACCAGTGCAGAACAGTGGAAGCAAAGTTTCTTTTTAATTATTTTTATATTGCTTTCAGCATAACAGGAAAAAACAAACAGGGCTGAAATTTAAAAGCTGCATTAGCAGCATAGTAAAAATGAGTGATTAACACTCTGACCTTACATTATTTCAGTGGATAAAGCAGTGGAACAACACTGAGAATTTTAGAGATGGGGTCAGATTGAAGATGCACAACCCAGACAGTTAATTTTTACTACGTTCATCTCAAGCAGCCGCTGCTGCTCAGATTAAATGCAGACAGCTGCAAGTTTCTGGGCAGTGCACAGAAGTCCATTTTCACACCTGGGGTCTGAGAAAGTAAACACATGAAGGAAGTATAGTAATAATAAATCCTCCAGAATCAAATCTTCATTCTATAGTACTTATTTGGGAAAAGAGCAGCAGAAAAACAAACCCTGCAGTATTAACCCCTCTTGTGTCTTTTTATTTCCTCCATTTACCTTCCCTTGAATGCTAAAATGTAGAACCTTTATCCAAAGGGCACTATATAAATGGTCTTTCATTAAACAAAGCTCATCAGCCATGACCGATTAACCTCAGTTGTAAAGTGAGATTACTGTCTACGTGAGCTTAAGTGTGGATGAGCTGCTTTGCTGGAAGACTGAACTCATGATCTTTCCACTGGGGTGAGCTTGGAGGAAAAGCTCAGGAGATTTCACTGAGGAGAGAGTTAAAAAATTGAGTAAATTGGATTGTATTTCTTCTTTCAAGGATCTGTTACTGCTATTATTATTATGATTGTTACTAGCAATAGTATTAAGCTTCCTTTTAAACCATGGACCTCTGTCAGCTTGCTGAGGATTCTTGGCAGGTCTCTGGGTGATGTTTGGGACAGCATAAGATCAGACTGAAGTCCATTCTTGATAAACGGAGGGACACAAAATTTTTGCTTTGGCCTTGGGACCACATTTATTTATTATTTTCAAGACCGCTCCAAAAGGGGGCTGATAAAACACTGAGAAGACAACTTGGAGTGTCCATGTCCAACACTGCAATCTGTCCATTCCCTGCACTAGACTGCATCAGACAATATATTTTTAAGCTGAACTAAGGAAATATTCTTTGTATGAACCCAGCACCAGACCTAACATTAAAGTAAGGAATATTCCTGAAATCACATCCAGGAAAGATAAGTTCACACTGAACTGAGGCAGAGAAAAGTTATGAAGGTGTCTTGAGAAATGGAGGCCTTTCTTTTTAAGGGAGCTTTGCTTAGCCTAGCAAAATAAAGGCAGATATGTGATATAGTCCTCCATATAAACATATCAAAGGAGCATCTTCTCCAGCAGGTAGAAAATCTATTTAGGCAAAACGGTAAAGTTGGCACAACAGCAAAAGCATATGAATAAATAATATTCAAATGATAAAATTCAAATTGGCTATAAATTTAGACTGAAAATTAGAAGAAATTTACCATCAGAGGTCTGAGATTTGGGAAAAGCCCTAAAGAAGAGAAAGTGAGAGAAAGAAATCTAAAGGATTTCAGAGGCACAGTTATTTATGAGAGGTTATGACAAGGACTGTATGATCTGGCTGACTTTGATATGCCTCAGAGAGGATCCCCTTTCCTTCCCCTTGGAGGCTAAGCTCGCTGCACACGGCATCTGGGTGGGGTTTGCCGTGTGCCTGTGCAGGCACTGAAAACCCTAAGCCAAAGGGATCTGCTCTGTTTGGCCTGGAAGTCAGGGAGGACAGCTAATAGTTCAAGCCATTTATATTTCAAAACAAAATTCCATGTAGTACAAGAAAATACTTTGGGTTCCTGAGCCTCCAGGAAAATTCCTTTTTCCTGCATTTGCTCGGTGGTTTAGGGTAATATTGTCTTATGTGTTGTTGGTGCTTTTGTGTCCTCGTTTCTCTTTCTGTGGCTTCAAACCAGGTGACTCCCCAGAGCCCCAGTCGCTTTCAGGCCAGGCACAAAATGAACATAAAGTAGCACACTTGGGAGGGGATAATGAAGGGCAAATGAGTATCCACGGCCATAAGGACATAGGTAGAATAAAGGTGGTCTGCGATGGTTCACTTTGCACTGAAGTACTGCAGGGGTACTGGCATCCCAAGCAAAAATTTTCTGGAGCAGAGGGAGAACTGACTAGCTGAAAGACAGTAAGTCTGAAACACTACATGAGAAATTAGCATGTGCCTGTGTCCCAGGAGTAAATGAATCTAAGTAACTATTAGTGCAATTCTTCATGTCACTAAGGGAGAAACAGAAGAGAAAGTGAAGGCTGTAAATAAAACTTAAAAATAGAGACTTTTATACTAGAGTATAAAAGCACATACTACAAACAAAAAGGAGGCATAATGCCAAACATAGGACAAACATCACCAAATCTTATCAGGGACTGATTAGTGCATGATTCATTCAAATCCTTTATTTGTGAGAAACCACTGGGGATACGAATCCAAGCTGATTATAATCAGTTGAAATATTAGCTTGAATACAACAGCATAAAACCTCTAAACATCACTCTGGTAAACATGCTTTATATATCAGGGCTGATTGCAAGCTGCCTGCTCGTATGGTGCAGAGAATGAAGCCTTAGACAATTGTGTTTCTGATTTCACGCAAGTTTTAGGCTTGTGTAATTCCAATGGCTGTTCCAGAGTACACAGGCAGAATAATTGCTGTTTGAAAAAGAAGAGAAAATGACATCTCCTCTGTTAAAATATTCTTGTTTCATCATCTTACACCTTGCATTTGATACCACGTATTTGACAGCAGCTTTGGAAGATTTCCTTAATCAGCTGAATTCAAATGGATCCAATTTCAATCTTCTGTTTCAGGTATGACAGGACTGCATCCAGAGGTGACCCCGGTCCCAGGCACAGAGCCCTCCATCCTGAGCTGTTTGCCCATGCTTTTTGTTATGGACTTCTTTAGCCCACGAGGGAGCACACTGTAACACGTGACATAGCTAATCACCATTTACTTACAGAATTTGGTTCAAAATTAGAGGAAAAAAGCAGATCTCAGTTCTGAGTCAGCTAAGCCCCATTCTGACCCAGGAGAAACATCTGAGAGGAACACACGTACCAAGCACAATATCTACACATCTTTCAAGTGCCCCCAGGAATGCTGACTCCACCACTTCCTTGGGCAGCCAGTTCCAATGCTTTTCATTTCACATTTCTTCAGAGAAGAATTTTTTCCTACTATCCAATCTAAACTTCCCCTGGCACAACTTGAGGATGCTCCCATCATCCTATCACTTGTTACTTGAAAGAAGAGACCGACCCCCACTGGTTCTTCCTGTCAGGGAGTTGTAGAGAGCAAGAAGATCCTCCTTGAGCCTCCTTTTCTGCAGACTGAGCCCCCCCAGCTCCCTCAGCTGCTCCTCATCAGACCCTTCCCCAGCTCCATTGCCTTCCTCTAGACACACTCCAGCCCCTCAATGTCCTTCTTGTTGAGAGGGACCCAACACTGAACAAGGGTTTTGAGGTGTGGCCTCAGCAGTGCCGAGTACAATCACTGCACTGATCCTTCCTCTGGCCCTTCCGGTGGATGGCATCACATTTGCTAACCTCTAGTCACCTGGAACCTCCCCAGTGACTGCTGGTAAATGATGGAGAGTGGCTCTGTGAGCCCTTCCACCAGCTCCTCCCTCCCTTGGGTGGGTCCCATCCACAGACTTGTGCACTGGTTGCTGACCATTTCCCTTGGGATTATGGGGAATATTTCTGGTTTGGAGCCCTTTCCCCCTGAAGCTCTTGAGAGCAATTTCTCACCATGAGGAGCAATAATCAGTCCTGTCTATGCCTTGTGAAAACCATAAAAACAGACACTCTTGGTCTGAATTTCTCTTGTCCCTTATCTGCGTATGTCCCCAAGCTTACAGCTGCACATGACAGAAAGGCAAAGCAGGGAGTTCATAAGCTTAATAACCACTTGACTTTCACAAATACTTTCTGCTACAAGATGCTGAACAATTTAAAAGTGTTCCAGTATTTATATTGCATCCCAGATTAAATAACTGTTGTCATTTTCTGCCTTCATTGTTCTCATAGTCAATTCAATTGAAAATAGGCCCATTAAAAGTATTCATTTGTAAAATATTGCACTATAGCTATTTTTTTTTATTTAGCAGTTCTGAAAACACCTACCAAGTGATTGCCATTTAAAACCCACTTAAAGGCCAATTTACACAACATTTGTGCTTGTGTAAATAAGGTTTGCTGTTATGCTAATGTGCAATTGCACCACTTGTGCTGTTTTGAAGGATAATTCACAATTTTAAATTGTGCTGTATGACAGAAGAATTCAAGGATGTTTTAATCACAGCTTTCATTTGCATTAATCAGATGTAAAAGCACATACTGTTTTGTCTGCCGCTGAGAAGAAGGCAGTGCAGAGACAAATGACTGAAAGGAGATTTACAGTTTTTCTACCTCAGATTTCCAATTAAACCTTGGGTATTTAGTTAATACTCTCAACTGGAAGTCTCATGATAGAGACAACACACGGGAAGATCTATAACACTGTTTAAAAAAAACCCCAACAACAACAAAAACCCAGAAGCCAAACTAAGAAACAACCTCCACAAATTTGCTAACAATAGTGGTTTTATTTCAAATAACTGTAATTTTTCCTCTGGGTATTGCTGCAGATTATGCATTTTCCTTCATGATTTTTTAATGAAGGACTAATTTACCTATTGTCCAAGTGCATTATAGACTGTAAGTATGATTATTTAATTCAGCACAAAATCCAGCATGTCAAGATTAATTCATATTTACTAAATGTTTATAAATTAGGTATCTAAATCTTCATGGATGAATGCCAGCTTGTACTAAGACTTATTTCTTTACTTCACAGACATTTCTATAAGTGCTTATAGCCATACTGCAGAACTAGAAAGAACTGATAGCAACAATATATTTACAAATCATCTGCTGAGACCATATAAACTCTATAAAGCAGGATTTTTTTTTTAATTATAGGTTTATACAGTGGCTGGCAAAATAGAAATGTAGTGCAGTAGTAGCTATTGGCTACTGCAATACAAATAAATACTAATAATGTGTATACATTAGTGTACAATCATATAAAGGCTGGAATAAATATAGTAGTAACATTCCTCTGCTCCCACTCATTTGAGAGCCAATCTGCATAATGTTTTCCCTTCAGAAACACTTCTACAATGTGTTTAACCCAGCCTCTGGA
This sequence comes from Machaerirhynchus nigripectus, assembly GCA_013397975.1. NCBI lineage: Eukaryota > Metazoa > Chordata > Aves > Passeriformes > Dicruridae > Machaerirhynchus > Machaerirhynchus nigripectus. The sequence continues at coordinate 369,871 of VZRQ01006657.1, forward strand.
TTGGACTGAGTTTTAAAATGCCCTTTAAGGGCTCCTGGTCAGCTGGTCCCATCAGACACTCTTCAGAGCTCCTATGAGCCAAGCAAGTTTTTATTTTCATTCATATTTCATTCCCTGGCACAACACCCTATAATCCCTGTGTATTCATAACCCCTGTGTATTTGACCATTTAAATAGAATGCAGGTGTAACACTTTAAATTTGATGGGCTTTTTAATCTAGCTATTCTTCCTCCAGAAATCCTTCAGCAATCCCTCTCTGGCAGCTGTTGATCTGATCCAAGCTCTTCCCAAATTGTCCCCATTCCTCCAGACAGGACCCTAGACGCTGGCATTCACACCAGTGACCAGGGAATACCCCCGCCATATTTAAGACCTGAAAACTGTTACCTCTGTGCCTTTAAAGCAGTGACTGCACCACTTGTGCTGTGATGATTAAACCCTGAAGGACACTCTACTATCAAATATCCATCTCCTTGCCAAGATCTTGTCTCTACCACAATCACAATGTCTAGAATATTAGAATCAGAGAATTGTTTAGGTTGGAAAAGACCTCTAAGATCATTGAGTCCAACCATTAATCCAGCACTGCCAGGCCTACCACTAAACCAATGTCCCCAAGTGCCACTTCTACATGTGTTTTGAACAGTTCCAGGGATAGCAATTCCACCACTTCCCATTTGACTGCTTGACCACCCTTTCCAAGAAGAAATTTTTCGTAATATGTAATGTAAACCTTCTCTGGTGCAACTTGAGGCCATTTCCTTTTGTTCTATCCCTTGTTATCTGGGAGAAGAGAGCAACCTCCACCTCGTTACAGCCTCCTTTCAGGCAGAAGCAGCATGGCCTGCAACAACATTTTTACCATCTAACACACAATGCAGGGTCCATTTACACTGCACCAGGTGCTTTTGGAGAGTCATTTGATGAGTGGGAGGCAGTTGGGGAGCTACACACCAAAATTCATCCACAGTGTAGCTCTGTGATTTTCAGGGGTTGCACTATCATATGCCTCATGCATACAATGCTGCAACTTATCCTAACAGAAGGTTTACGCAAGCTGACTTTTATTGCTGACAAATTGAGGCTCAAGAACATGTTGCAGTGCAATGGATGGCATGGAGCTGGTCATCTGTCAGACAGGATCTCAGCTCAGACTTTATTAATATTCATGGTTGGAAGGCTTCCTTGGATGTATGTGCCTCTTCAAAACATTCATTCCAGCTCAGTATCAACACTTGAAATAGTGAATTTTAGCAGTGTGCCTATAAAATAAATTCCCACGACAAAACTTCCTTGCAACAATGAAGTGTATGTTCTTTAACATAGCTAGTTGTTGATAATAAATTTAATTACCCGCCTCTTGTGAAAAAACAGGGAGGATGTAGGCATAAATTGTCGCTGTTCTGAAGGGAGCAGGTAGGTCTCTGCTGCTGGAAGCTGTCCTCAGCACTGAGGAATATCTCCCAGTTTTCCCTGCAATGCTATTTCCATGTTTTCCCTGCCCTTTTTCCCCTCTAGCCGAGGCACTCCGGGCAGACCAGCAGAGCTGTCACCCCGTGCATACAGGCTGCAGCTGGCACGGGACAGCGTGGCCAGTGCAGGGTGTGCACTGAGGATGTGGAAGATCTGTACAACCCCTTAGAGCTGGAACAACAAATTCCTCGGCCCTTTCAGAGCTGTTTGGGTGGCATTCCCATATCCTGAACTTTGCTGTCCCTGAGAAAGGACTGGACCTCCTGAGAATGATCAAATGCTCAGCCAGCTTCCTGAAGTGTCTCAGACACTACAGGGTTGAAACACTTTAAAAACCACCCTTGACAATATATTAAACTATTTCTGTCAGTGCCTCCACAGCTCATCTGATAGATACTAATGGCTTCCAGCAACAGTCCTATTTAGCATGATTATTGTTTTCATTTTTTAAATGCACTCCATGCTCAGTTAGTGCTAGACACACCTTCATTACTCCTATCTGTTTGGAGGATCGCAGCCTCCAGACTGACATATGAGACATCTCAGGATGGCTGAAAAGCAGTTCATTACGTGAATACATCACATATCCTGGTAACATCAATTGCAGTAACAATTCTTAATGCAGCTAATAAGGTGTTAAAAGTCCCTACAGTTTTTTTGGTTATCTGACTTGTTTAAGATACCAAGCTGGGTTTTCATCACTTCTCAATTGGAAGGTTGAGCAGATTTAGGTTTTGTTAAAAACATATATATTCTGTAGGTCTGCATTTTTTTCAGAGATTCCTCCACCCGTATAAAACAAAGTGAAAAGTGCTGGGGAATTACTGAGTACAAAATGATGTGCCCGTTGCAGCACATACAGATTGCCAGGCACTTTCCTGATCATTGACAGCTGCGGATGTTTATGTTACAATCCTACAAACAAAAAAATCTGGACTACTTTCTTCTTTATGCCAGGACCTGTTTAAAAGAGGAGCTGTTTGTCACATGAGGTGCAGGCAACAGAATAAATCTAGCACTAAAGAATAACCATTCCAACATCCTAAAGTAGTCTTAACTGATAACACCCCTTCTGGACTGCAAGACTCATGCACTCTCTATCATTTTCTATAGATCTCAGCACATGGAATTTAGGTCAGAAGTGCCAAATTCTGGAGAGGAATGAATTCTAGTTAAATTATATCGGATATTAATCTAAAATAACACCCCTCCACTCCATGCACAGCAGATTTCCCACACGCAGATTAAAGAAAAGGTCTACGCACAACACAACTGCATGTAGTCCATAAGAGCTCAGTGGTCTGCTGGGTCTTGTTCTGACCCAGTCTGTGACTTCATCTGCACGAACACACCTCAGTGACTGACTTCAGATCCTGAAACCAGGAATCACAGTTCCATATGCATACATTATTGAACTTTAACTCATGAAGTTACATCCCACTGGATTGGTCCAGTGTTAACAATCTGTTTGCCTCCCCCTTCCACCTCTGCTTTATGTTTCTCACAAATCCTTTGTGAGAGATGGGAAATAAAAAACTTTCTACTGTCAATCTATTTTGTCCCTACTTCATTCTCCCTCAGAGCAACCACCAGGGAGGTATGAATGACTGAAAATGGCCTGAAGAACCAGATGTTGAAGGACCTGCTGATGAGAGTACTGAGGAGGCACTGGGTAATCTGGGGGCAGCTTTCCCTATATATCTGATTGTATCTGTTCTGACAGCAAATAAGAGACATCCAGTTTCCGGACTCTCAGTACAGCACATTATGCAAACATTAAATTCCCTTAAAAAATAAAAATCTCAGTGGCTGAGTTATAAACTCCTCCATGATAATCGTAATGGAAACATTTCTATGTCCCTACAGCTATAATGGGATTCCCGCAGTAATCCTACACTGTTTATGGTGCTGATATTTTAAATAATGCATTCTGTATCTTTTACTTTTCCCCTTTTTTCATGGTGCTGTACACACTTGGCATCCTTTCAATGACAAACACTGAGCAAAGTGCAGCAATAAATTATTTCCTCTTTGAATCCTTTCACTAAAGGAAAAAAATCTATGTGCACACAGCAGCTTGAGTCCAGCTAGTTAATCAGTTGCATTATTATTACCACCCACCTCCTCCTGTTAAAAAGCTAGATTTTTCTACCATTTGTGCTGCTTTTAATCCATAGGAAGTCAATTTTCCACTCATATATTAGTTTATTTTATATTTTCAAATTGATTCTACTATACATTGATTTCCTGTTGTGTGTATTGTATCCTGAGCTAGGATTATACGTTTAGTAGAAGTGGATATTCCTGCCACATAAAGGTTGCTGCAGCTCTATAGGACCCTTATCTTGAAAAGGGAGAGTCCAATTTTATTGAAACGGCTAAAATCCCACTTAATTGAATTTTTTTTTCCTAAGATGTACAAGCTTAGAGACTTTTGGTTTCCAATTCAACTTCAGCTTCGCGGTGTTTAAATTTCCAAACCCATAAAGACCTTTATGAAAAAGAACTTACAAATATTGTATTTCTGATATGGTGAATTACTGGAGAAGCTCAAGGTAAGAAGCAGTGAAATATCAATACTTTGTAGAACATCTTTTGATCATGCTGGCTTTTCATGGCCTGTTTAACACATTCCTATGGAAAAAGATCATGTTTGAACCCACATTTTACAATGTTAGAGTCCTGAAACGCTGCAGAGTAGAATTAGGGCTGTGCACTGGAACAGAAAGAAATGCACTACCTGAAAACATTTGATGCAAGAAGATGAGGCAACAAGAAATCCGAGTTCCAGGGTGAAATTTCTGGCTCAGCTCACAGCCACTGGAGTTTTGTCCTCAATTCCAGGGAGTTTCAGCTCCAAGTGCAACACAGATTTTTCCTGATTAAACCCCTGCTTACATTGCCCCCACTGTTAAATTTTAAGAAATCATATCCTTGAGTGCCCTTAGTTCTTAACTAAAAATAGACTTCAGAGAGTTTTTTTCTCTTGTTTCAAAGACAAGTTACACCTCAGAGGAAGACACTCACCTGCCTAGTCTGACTCCTGAGGCTGGTTCTGCTCTGTTCTTTGACCACCCCAGACATGGCGATGTTTTCCATCTCAGAATGCCATGATTATGGCATCTGCTCTTACCAGCATCAGCCCCAGATTCTGTAAGTGGGTCTGTGAGCACATTCGCACCATTGCCCGCTTTTCAGCCAGGCTTTGCTGACAAACCCCTGTGCAACAGGTCTGCAGCAGGACCAGAACCTTCACCGGGATTTCCTCCAACCTGAGCGTGTCTGCAGCTTCTTCCTGAGCACACTGATCATCCCACACGCAGATGATAAACACAGCACGAGCAGAGGTGAGCTCAGGAGGGAATGCAGTAAGAGGAGTGCCCCACTGCCCACAGGGAGTGCAAGCCGGCAGCCGGGCACGTGGCTGTGCTCACACTGCAAAAGCTTTTAAAGATGAGCACAAAGTTTATATGTTAAACACCAAGGCTGGCATGCAGAAACAGAACTAAGTAATAAAAGTAGCACTTATATTTGAATAAAATTGTTTTTG
>VZRQ01006657.1:377315-399227 GCA_013397975.1 Machaerirhynchus nigripectus
AAAAAAACACAGAAAGAAAGAAAGAACAGGGGAAGAGAAAATGAAAGAAAAACCTCTAGGGACCCAATTCAAAACATTAGTTAAACACATTTCTGATTTTCAGTACTTGAGTCTTCTCTCTATTTTTACGGTCCACAGAGCAACAAGGCTCCAATCCCAGGTAGTGGATAGTGTCTTTAGGATCTGCCACAAGGGAAAAATTTCCTACTTTAATAATTTCCAGAACTGGCACAAGCCATACACTGAAGGCTAACATATTAACTCAAATGTAAGAACAGTTTGCTGATTTCACTTCTAGCAAAATCCTACCCAAGTTACAGGTTCTGGGTAATGTTTGCATCAGGGGTGCAATTTAAATGTCATGGAGGCTAGGATAAGTAAGAGGGTCTGGTGGGAAAACAGATTCAGTGAATCATAAATTTGTGAAGGTTTCTAGAGAACAGATTTCAAAAAGAATTTTTTTGTCTGGTCTAAAGTGCACCACCTGTTAAGATTTAAAACACTGCCTGCCCGGTGATGCTAGGTCTTGGAGTTTAAGTATAGCAAGAATCTCTCAATAATCATTCCAGGTCAATAATAAGACATCATTCAAAAGGGCTGCATGGTGCAGCTTGAGGCCATGCTATGCCTGCCCAAGAGAGATGTTTCTGGATAGCAAAACTGACAACTACGTGATCATCCAAACTTCTGCAGGGCACTTGTCCATGCAGATTGACCACTTTGTGCTTTCAGTTCTTGATTATCATGTCGTGGGTTTTGCGCCTTTTTTTTTTTTTTGGTTGTTTGGTTGTTTGGTTGGGTTTTTTTGGTGTGTGTGGACTCCTTGCTTAATATTCCACTGGGTGAATAATTTAGAACCAACACTTCTAGCTTTCAAGAACAGCACCACCACAGCTGGTGATAAGGATTTTCCCCCAAACCAAACCCTATCTACCATCACATCACAAATAATTTATAACACATGGCTTTGGAAACCTTTTAAGATGAGCTAAAATTACCATCCCATTTGTATTAGAACAAGTGCCTTCACACAGAGTAAGAAGGAAAAGGGGCAAACCAGAGATCTGAGGTAAGTCAGTCCCAGAACCAGGACTAGTCTGCCCATGACCTTCCCACATAAACTCAGACATGAAATTTCTCATGAAAAGTTCAGTGTGATTTTATAGCTGGGTGTGCAGGCTTTGCACTAAATGGTCCATTTTATGCTTTTAAAATGGTCCATCTTTATGATTTTTGCATCATGGCAGTTACAAAAAAGGACTAATTTGTTTCTTACCCCTGTTCTAGAGGTGATGCACAGGAATGTTCCCTTTGGTCATCAGCATTGGAAAGTCAGTGCCTCAGGTCTCATTTTCAGCATATCTAGCAACTGAATAGGAGATGTGAAGAAGAGAAAGCATGTTAGACTTTTGGACAATCAGCAAACCCCATGCTGAATAACTTGTTTTCATGTTTGAGCCCAGAGTTTAATCTTTACCATCGATTGCCTATAACCATCTAAATCCATAGTCACCAAAATACTCATTTTGTGCAGCCCAGTGCTAATTTGGTAACCAGACTGACATCAAGGTAGTGTTAATGTGCCTTACTCACACACTCAAATATTTCACTTTAGGCTCCCTAGGTCTGAAAACTGAGCCCCAGAATTAGTTTGGCCATCCAGTGCCCCACAGCTGAGGATGTGTTTTAGCTGTCAGCAGCACACAAGCACAGCTAACCTGTCATTTCCAGTTCCAGCTGCCTTCAGCAGTATCTGGATTCATTCTGACTGAGTTAAACCAAAATTTAGGGTGATAAAAGCATAGCAACATTCCCTCATCACATGTGAAGCTGGCAGTTTATAACACTGGTAATTACCCCCATCCTCCAAGAGAGAAAACTGCACATGCAAATGCATGCACAAGTGTGCAAATGCCAGTGTGCTGGCAGTGTAATTTATCTGGCTGGTTTCGTCTTGCTATCTCTGTGTATCACGCACAGAGCATGTTTTACTTCTTTGTTTTTGATCCTCAATCTATGGATTTATTCACAGGTACAATTTAACTTGGGGTTTCACATTACAGTAGCTATTTCCCCTTGTACGTCCTGTCCTATGCAAAGAATACGTGGTGTTAATTATCAGGAATTGCAGCTCTTGAATTCATGGGATAATTGATAATACCTGCATGCAGAAAATCCCCATCATGATGTTTTAAAGATTCAGTTAATTAGCCCTGTGTCTGGGAGATCAGGCATTAACTATTTGCCTTAGGACTCCTCCTTCAGGCTCTTTCAGAAACCTCTGTTATTTAGCTTTTAGGGGTGATTAGTACAGAGAAAGCCAAGGGAGGAAGGCTGTGTGTGAGATGTTGTCACAAGGGAATAAGGAGCCCTTTGTCCTGTCAGGAACTATCCTAACAAAATATTCAAATAGGATTTAATCACTGCAGTGGTCTGCCCACATTGCTCTTAGGGTTAGATACCCCCATAAATCATGCATAGCTTGGAGCCGAGGGTGCCTTGAAGTTGTTCACAGCTGATTCTCTGCTGCACAGAGCAAATCGAGATCACTTATTCCTTTCCATGGGCTTTTTGGTGCAGCCACTCTGACTCCCCTCTTTCTTTCTTGAAAACCTAGCAAACCACAGAAAACAGGTCAAGAGTTCTTGCCTCATAAGCTCTGGTTTGGGTGAAAGTGCTGGCAGCTCAAAGCAGAATAATTTTGTTACTGATCTTATAACTCATGTTTGATTACATACTGGTAGGAGGGAAAGAAATTATCACCACTTTTTTATGTTACAAGGAATCAAAATCAATTTTCTTTCACATTTTTCCTTTGCAATAGATATTCTGCCTAAAGATGGGTTTAATCAATTTTTTAAACAAGCAAGACTACTTCAAGTATGGTGATATGCAGTGATTAATTTTGAGATTTTAATGATACAGTTATCAGTCATGAAATTCCCATCATCACACTCATGTGCTTCAGCCATGGCCTCAATTGTAAGGAAATGACAGGGTATTTCAGAGTTTTGTTTCTTCTGTGAAAGTCACAGAGGTTGTTTGGGGTGAAATATGCGATGTAAACAACAGAACAGGGAATTGTATTGGAATTAATAAATTTCTTTCCAGATTCACAATCAAATGACTGCAACACCACACAGTGAGCAGAGCAGTAACCACCCTTGGCTGCTCTTGAGCTGATTCTTTCAAAGCAAAATGGTCAATACTGAATTCTTGAGACACCTGACCTGCCAGCCCTGGAACACTGGCCGTGACTCAGTACTCACAATAGCCACAATGCCTTCAAGTGTAACTTGTGAAGATTTTGTAAAAACTGCAGATAGTTTCACAGGAACCACAAAATTCAGCCTGATCACACTATTGCCTTGAAGAATGCTTTTCTGCCCACAGTTCCTGCAGGGACTTCCTTTTCCTTTTCAGATATTTATTAGTCAATAACAATGCCCAAAAAAGTGAGCAAAAAAATTAAAAGTAATCACAGGTAAAATGTAACTGTTTCAAGTATACAGCTGTGTTACCAAAGGTTCCATATCCAAATATTTGAAAAGTAATAACAAATTAAAAATAATTTAAAACTTGTATTGTCTGAAAGATACAGGTCAATGTAAAAATAGTACTATTTAATCTAAAAGAAAAAAGTCACAGGGTGATTTTTTTCTACACCAGGCGTGTAGCACTACATCCTTGCAAAACCATTACTTATATTGTTTTCTTAATGGTTAATATTTTTGGGGCATATTTTTCTGCATCTTATGGAAACAAAACTATTTTCCAGCTCTCCCAGACTGTAGCATTCCCCATCACAGGACTTCAGCATTGACCATTCCATCACATCTTTGTATGCAGAACTACTTCAGCCGAAAGGATTTCTTCCAGTAATCCTAACTGGCAAAGTTTGATTTGAAACTGCAAATGTGGCAATTACATATGCAATTACATATGCAAAGTGGCTAAACATTCAAAAATCAGTAGATAAACCAGAGACAAGGTTGATTTTAAATCATATGTACACAGTCAGAAAAACTAAAATATAGACAAATTGTAAAACTCGTCCTTTCCCCAGGAACACCAGTAAAACTAGAGCAGTGTAGTCCAACAGATCTCTCCTACATACCACATAGATAAAGCCAAGCCCAAATGTAATTGAAATAGCTTTGGAACCATTTTCCCATTAGGCTGAACTGCTCATGGGCCTTCCTTCATTTACTGCACCCTGAGAATTGTTTGACACCATTGATTTCAATGGTGTAACTCTTGATTTATGATGATCAAATATGTAAAATTTATTATTCAGCCTTAGAGTATTTGTAAAAATACTGTTGGTGTCTGTACACACTATAGCAACTGCAAAGACATAGGGTGGGATAATTTCATCTGCACAAATTTAATACATCAGAATCAAGCCCAGATTTCCTTTCAAAACATTTTAATTTGTCCAACTATGTTGACTTCATCAGAGTTGTTTCTTATGGACATGAGATAACATGAACAGAGAAATGAGCATTATACATAAGCTGCCAACCCACAGAGCAATACTTATTCTATATTCTTTTCACAAGAATTTATAACTTACGGAGTCACTAGGAGGGCTGAGGCATTGCTTGTAGGAACCAGTGCAGCTCCACTGGCTTGAGACAGACACTGAGCCTGAGTGCCAAAGATAGGGACTTCTACGAATTTGAAACTAAAGGTTCTTACTAAGAGCAGACATTATTAAATACCCACTTCTTCTCTTCCCTCCCTCTCTCAAAATCAGTTTAAAAAATTGAGCTTCCCTTTCTAGGCAGTAACAGAACCCTGGTATTTCTGTATTGTACACTCCTGTTCGTGTTATGAATGGCGTGTCACACATGGCAAGGCTACACCTGCAAGGGAAGGAATGAAGGTTGATACAATCTCCCCAGGTTCTGCAATATCAGGACACTTATCAATTTGTAAAATGCAAGGGCAAGATTTAAGGCTTATTAAAAAAAAAAAAAAACAGAAAAAAGGAGCAGAATACTGAATGAAAAGATATTTTTGCAGACTTGTCTGAAGGTTTATGAGGATGCCAAGAAGAGCATGACACTGCTGTTGGGAACACACATGGCTATTGGCATGCACAAATCTCAGCTTATACTGTGGACACCAGTGAATTACATTCCCCATTCTGCAAAAAGCTTTGCTGTTGTGATTTTTATGAAGGTTCAAGTCAACATAATATAACCCCCTATGAAGCACTGAGAATATAAGGCTGTGCTCACTGATGGAGAAACTGGAGTCTGAAGACACAAAGACATAGGAAATTATTTTTCATATCATTTTTCATCTGATCCCATGTCTCACTTGAGGAACAAAACAACTTAGAGATGTGCTACTACCTTTTGGCTTTTTCTTTTACCTTGACCACAGCAGTTAAAGTTGGAGAATGGGAGCCATGACATTTTTTGGAAATAGCCTGGATGTTCAACCAAAAAGCTAAATTTGGGCATGATCTGATCCTGACTATCATTGGTTGTTGAGTCTACAGCATTCCCTTTCATTTTGAGACCCAAACTGGGTCTAAAATTTGCTGCAATCAAATACATGCAAACCAGTCAAAGCTCATATATTGCAGGGAAACCGATAGACATACATCACCTCCTCCCAGGAACCTCCCCAGACTGAGTTCTTCCAGTTAGCTTTAATGGAAGCATTTTCTATTATAGCTGGAAAACTTAGACAAGCATTGTCTACCATTAAGAAGGAAATTCCCAGCAGAAATTCTCATTTTCTCCTCCAGGCCTTTGTCAGTCAAGCAGGGAAATTAATAAATTCTGAAAATAAAAAGGAAAAAAACTGGGAAGAGTTTTGACTCTGGAAAGGAAGGAAAGAAAATCCCATGGGCTCTACCAAGCTCTCCACATCAGGGTTGTACTCCAGATACTGCCACTGTGGCCAAGGCTGTTAAAACCAACCCCAATGAATTGCTGAGTAGATGCCAACCTCACCTGAGCTGCCCACAAACTGTGCCCACTGGCAGCTGCCTGAGACATTCTCAAGCCTTTCACACACAGATCTGGCATCTGATACCCAACACTTCACCCAGCCCTGCAACCACTTAAGGATGTCAGATTCATGCCCCTCTCACAAAGTTGTCTTGCCCTTAATTTGCACGAAAGGACAAACACCTGTGGCTGCTGCCCAAGGAGGATAAACCGTTCTTGCAAGCCCACATCTTTTAAGGGATCCTATCTGAAAAACAACTGATGAGTGAAGGGAAGCACAGTGATATTCTCTTTCAAGGCATATGGATCCTTTAGAGCACCTGCTGTTAAGAAGTCCCTGCTCCCCACGATACTCTATTTATCTCTTTGAGCAGAAAGAATATATACACTCTACCAGGCAACTCACAAAGCCTTTAATAGCAGAATGTAATTCCTCAGCTCTAGAAAAATGAAAGTGAAAGGTCTATGAATTATTACAAACCTCTGGCCAGGCAGCAGTGCCCTGAACTGTAAAGGCTTTTTTCTTGTGTTTAAGTTACCATGGAAGATAAAATAGTCACACAGGCATACTGGCCAGTAGAAATGGGCATTGCTAGCTGTGTATCATCTATAAATACTTTTTCTTTTTTTCTGGTTTATAACCTATCTCCACTTCATAAATGGAAAAAAAACAACAAACCAACCAATCCCCAAATCCAGAAATGGCATGGCTCTTTCTGTTTGTAAGCAGAAACTTACTCAGCTTATATTTACTTTTTCCAAAATAATAAGCAGGATGATAAAGTTATTTGTGAGAATGCATCAGATTATGCATTGTATTGTGGTGTGAAAATAAAACTCATTTCTGTTACAGTGAAGTTGTTTTCTGCTACATGAATATCTCCCCAATACATCTTGGCTCTAGACCATATTGTTTTGCAGCCTGTTATCTTGTTGCCTTTCTCAAGGATTACTGTATGGCTTGGCAGGTAAACTAAATGCTGACTAAATCCCTCCTGTAGAAAAAAGTCCATTTTCTAAATGCTGATGAATCAAAGCTTCTTTCTAACAGGTTGATTCTTGTAATTGACCACAGGAGGATGCAGGTGAGTATCCAGGTGGAAAATGAGGAGGCAAAGATGGAAGCAGAGAAAGGGAAGGAAGCTTTAAAGGAGAAGACACCAGACTGAGTGTGAGGAGTCCTAGAGCCTGTCAGAGACATCTTGGGTGACACTGAAGGGCTGCACCTCGGGCAGTACAGTACAGATGGCATCCACCATGGACTGTGCAGCCCTTAAACCTATCCAGGCAAAGACAGGATAAGGGATTAAACAACACCACACTCACCCCTTCACAACAGTAAGTGTGGTAAATAAATCCTACTGTCAGGAGAAGGGCCAAGTGTTTCTCAGCAGATGTGGGCAGACACACAGGTGCTGCCCTGTAAAAGGAGATGTAAGAAGCTCCTCAGATACTCCTGGCGCACATCCTGCTGTGCCTCTTGCCCATCCTGTGCACCCAGGGGTGTGAAGGAACATGTGAGTCCCCAAGGGCACTCCCCAGAACTACAGGTTGAGTTTGGAAGGGACCTCTGGAGATGATTCTGTCTAACTCCCCTGTCCAAACGTAATCAAGCAGTTGAAGAAGAGTCACCAGCTCAAGCTGTATCACCCAGAACAGGTTTCCCAAGGCCATTCAATACGGCTTTTGATTTTCTGAAAGGATGAAGATCTGCTTCTCCCCAGTTGTCCCTCTCTTCATCTGCTGTTATACATGTTCCAGATCTAGTTACCAGGAGATATCTATCATCCAATAAAACAATTGGTTGCATAATTTCTTATATAGCATGAGCATGAAATATTGCAAAGACTGGCTCTATTAATTCTAAACCATGAAGAAAACCCTTACAGATCTCTGATAGCTTCATCACCATATTGCACAATCAGAATAGACTGAAGAGTTATGAAATGGTTTCTTGGCCCTCAGGATTGAAAAAGTACAGCAGGAACTTCCATTCTAATAATAAGGCACACAGGGACAGGACCCCAAATATCTCAAACACATCATACAACTCAAACTGTGAGTGTTGTCCTTCCAGTATGAAATAGTTTCTCATCACCCCAAGGAATGATATTAAAACAGCAAAATTTGACTCAATGTCGTCCTGTTGAAAATCAGGGAAACAACAAAGTTTTTAATCCCGTGCAAAACAGCTCAACCCATTAGCAGCAGCAGACTTCACCATGTTTGCTAAGCCAGAAGCAGAAGCCAGGCTAGGGGAGCTCTACTCCAACGTGTCAAGGCACCCCTTTCATCGTCAGTCTTCACAAGAAAGAAATGTGTGTGACACTTTCACCTTGTTTGATTAAAACATTTGCATTCTAACTTGTTTGGGGTTAAAAAGTATTAGGAACTTAATATTTCACATTGGTTTTGGTCTGTGAATTTTTGAATCATCTAGAGAATATGAGCTCCTTGATGAAAAGTACTATTTTGTGTTATGAACCAGAAAATAATGGCCTATCAGACTATAGAAAGTGGTCTAAAGCATCTATCTTTAATCTTCTTGTGTAAGTGTTCTAGACACTGTAATTTCCAATAACAATAATGGAATAAATACCTCATTAACCCCTTTAAAGCTTCCAACACCATGACAATATCTAAATGAACTGTCAGAAGAACAGGCATTGTTCAGTAAGACAGCAGACCAGAAAGTTAATATTGAGCTATATTCCAATGAAGTAACTGAAATGTATTCTCATCCTCAACAACCTGATGGTTTATATATTGTCACAAAATGCAGAAGGAAAAATGTCGAAGAGTCTTCTAAGTTCATAAATCACCTGACATTTCAGATCGGTTTTGAAACAAGAGATTAAAAAAAGCACAAACTAAATTTTGGAATGGAATGTTTGTTTAGAATTTAATTCACAGAAGAGCCACTGATTGAACTTCATATTTACACATTTCTGATCCATAAACCTTTTGATATTACACTATTCCCACCATAAGTTAGTGTTCTGACAGACTAATACTCATTGCTGAGCTGAATGTCATAGATATTTATTGAATAGGAAGTAAAAGTGTAATATCTAGTATGAGCAGAATATTCACATAACAATAAAAAGTATAGATTTGGCTTCAGGGAACAATTCTCAGAGCCTGAATGCATCAGAAAGGAAAATAGGAAACTCGTGCAAAAAATATGAAGATTTTAATTATTAGGTATAGGCTTATGGTGGAAGTGTCCACATCAAAATCAAAGCCCGTGGGTGAAAAAATTAGGATTATATTATACAGGGCACTGGACTTTCCATTGATTGAGACACCATGGTAATAGCCACTGAGGTAAATGCACCACAAAGAGAAATAGAGAACAGGGAAAATAAAGCAAGGAGAAAGAGTTCTGCTTTGCATGCAGGTGAGGAGAACATAATATCAATGATGGATTCTACCACACACCTCTGAGAGAAGCATTTTCCCCATAAAAGAGTGGTGGGCAGATTTCCTTGAAGGAAATATCAAAAAATTCTAAACAAAATTTAGGCTGAGATTTTCAGAACTACCCAAAAGAGTAAGATACCCAATTTTCAATAAAATGTCTCTGTGTTAAACACATGTAACTCTACAAGGCTTCGCGAATTCTGTTTTAAATGAAATTGAATCAATTTTTGTAAACAGCAGCTGCCAGATCATTATGATCATGTTCAGCCTATGGCACACTGAATTTCAAAATTGGTGCCCAACTGAAGTTTAAAAGACTTATCAATAAACATAGATATCTTAATAAACGATGGATTTTTGTAGAACGCTGGCCTGAAAAAACAGGCTTTCTACATGCAGGAGAATATTATTTAAAAAAAAGAGAACACCACCTTCAAATCAGAATTCTGATGTGAAAAATTAGACTTTGACTTTAGAAAAACAAACAGGACAGTGAAACACCGCAATAAAATTCTAAGAACTATGTAGCAAATCCTCCTGAGACCAAGATCTCACCTGAACTCTGAGTTACTGGCATGAGCCCTTTCCGTTCAAACGCAGGAATGAATTTCCACTTATTTCTTTTTCTTCAGGAAGCAAAGCCAACTTCTCAGAATTTCTAAAGATGAGTTCTTGCAAAGATCTGCAGCTGTGTGTTACTAGCTGTGACACTATGAAGAGTGACCTGAAATGGCACTTTCCCACCTCCTGCACCTTGGGCAAGATAGCAAGATGTGCAGTACAAACCATTTAGCTCATCGTTCAAAACACTCAGTGTGAGAGGCATTAGTTTCCACTGCTTCATCATAACCACTGGACTTACACCAAGTTGTGTTTCATGGTCTCTTCCATTGTTTCCGGTGATCAGATTTTCCTGGTGCTCATCACATCCTGATGCAACTCTGTTAACTTCAGGGAAACAAGGAGCATGTTCACCCCATAGAAGTCACCTTATGCCAATCATGCCTTGAAACAGATATTAACTTTCGAATACATTTTTGAAAAATCATAGATTTTTTAGGGCCATTGTACAGATGTCTGTGCTGCTGTCTGTGGTATAGACAGCTCTGAAACATTCTCCTAGTTTAGTTAGCAGCAAAATGCTAGGATGGATTTAAGCTGTAAACTTCACAATTGATAACCTTATTACCTAAAAAACCCCCCAGCATGAAATATGTCACTTGATGCCTTGATCTTTAGCAGCAGGTATATTTGCATCGGTCTTATTTTTAACCTCTTAGAGACTATAAATCAAGCCCTACAGTGCCTGTGTGTGAGAAATGAGATTATCATTAATAAACAGCATCTTTATGAAGGGATTCAATCCAGAGCTGTTTGTTTTTCACTTGATACTTCTATTGCCAAAGTCTTTCAAATTGCTTTGAGAAGCTGCTCACACCAGAGTTAGGAACAGCATAGCAACTGGTTTGTATGGTTTTTTCTTGTTTTCAGTGGTCAGGTCCTGCTGCTCAATCCACTCATGAGTGCAGAAAAAATTGTTTGTTAGACATTTAAAAATAACATCACCTCCACCCCTGCCATAATAAAAAGCAGTATAAAATATAGTGAAGCTTTAGAAGCAACTGAAAGAGACCAAAGCTGCTCTCCTTCCATCACCTCCCTGGAGCTGGGGAAGATCTCTGCCTCTGATGGAGTCAGAGCCATCTTTGGACATTGCTCAAGTTTTCCTCAGACAGCTGACTCATTAAATCACCTCAAAACTCACTTGTTTACTTACTGAAATGGACCAAGTTGTGCCAAATGGCCAATGTTTTCATTAAAACATCTTGCAGTACACAGCCCCGGGGATGTGACCAGCTCTGTGTGTTCTCATCTCCTGTTGGATGCAACCAAAGGGCACCAGGGACAGAACAGAACCCTGGCCTTTTTGCCATCCAAATACTGAGACTGTCTGATTACCCCAGCATGCTGCACCGAGGCTGATGTTTATCATGACAAACTAATGACATTTCAATACTGAACATCTCCAGTATGGAGCAACAGGGGTGTAAGACTTTACACCAACTTCAGGACAAAGTTTTCACCACAGTTCTCAAATGAGCAAAACTCTCATTAAATGGGTTTAGTGCCTCAGAACAGGGATTTCTGGCTGCATCTTTCTTCCCAGCCCTCCTGTCTGCATGGGGACTTGAGCAGAGCCACTTGCACCCCTGCTACAACGCATCTGCCAGGCCCACCCCAGCACAACAGTGAATAAAGCACACGTGGGTACATGGCAGAATGGACAAACATGTCACAAAGACAGTGTTTTGAAAGTTTCACTCTCCTTTCTCTTACCCTTCCTAGTCTTCATCATCTTGCCTTTCACCTTCACTTATTGCTGGGGAAGCACTTCTTTCTTTTGGGGACAATCTGGTTTTGCTCAGTATCAGGATGCAGCAGAAAGGGAACTCCTGTGCATTAATTCACTGGCAGTCGGCTCCTAATACCTTCTCATGCCCTCGAAATTTCTGTATTTTTCAGCACCTTTGTGCTGAGGCCTTAGTCAGGAACACAGGCAGTACTTAATAACACAGGATGAACATGGATCCAGCTTGCTTGGCTATTTGAATGCAAATCCCTTGCCAGGTCTGTTCTCTCTTCTATAGGGCTACATTGAGGCTCACAGAAACCATGTTTCCCCAAGGACCTGCAAAGAGCAGGTCAGGTATGAAACTGTGCAAACAGCCCCCTCTGTGACCCACACCCTTGTGTGGAATATGTGTCCAGGTCACGGGATCTGTTTTCAGGGTTTGAACCACACTCTGCGTTGTTAGAGGAGGCAGGGTGGTTTGCAGACTTCATTATTTGTATTAGATATACTTTTTGCCTGAATTCTGTGACCTGGTCAATAAGCAATTAGTATTTTATGACAAAGTGCAAGTGGCAGCATTAATAGCAGTTTGTAGCTACATGCACACATGAGAGCCAAGAATAATTTTTATGACTCCAGTAGAAGTGTGTGTAACAAACAGAAGTCAATTTTTATGGCCATAATGATTGTATGCTCTCAGTGCCTGTAGAAAATAGCTTTACGCAAATCAGTTAATTAGCATCCAAGTGCACTTGCTCACAGACTGTTCAGCTGTTCCAGCCAATACTTGGAGAAGCTTTCAAAAGAGGTTTAATACATTAAAAAAAATAAATTAGTAACCAGTCAAAATCTAAAATGTAAACTTCTAGTCTAATTTCCACTTTAAAATAAGGTTTTACAATTTTTTAAGTCATTCATTCTAAAATTTATAGCACCAGACTTCTGTAAAACAGACTTTTAAACCTGAAGATAATAAAAATTTCTTTGGTTATTGCAATGACACCAAGTACTTCAACTGAAAATTTCGAACCCTTTGGATTTTAGTATTAACATTTAAATTACCTCCATCTTAACCTTTCAGAATTGCTTTCAAAATAAACGAGCTAACACTCCTTACAGCAATGTTATCATATTCTGTCCTTTATTATTTCTCTGGCTAAATATTTTCTTCCCTAAGACTCTCAAGCTGATTTAATACCCTTCCTACTTAGCCTCTACCTTATGCATAGAAGCACAAGTCTTCTGCATCAATTTAAAGCCAAAGTGATGAATGGAATTTAATGATCTTTTTTGTACAGTTCTGTATAACACTAAACAATGGCCAATGCATTCATTCATGATCAGTTTTTTGCCTTGTTTTTAATTAGCTTCCTATCTGGAGGGGTGGTGTGAAAAATTGCACCCTGGGCCTTACTACATCTTTCTTTTATAAAATGTATGTACAACAAATAAAAAGCACATTTTAACCTACCAGCTACCTATTACGTTAAATGTCATTACTACTAAAGACTGGCAGCTCTGCTAACAAACGCCCTCATTATTTTATTCCAGCTCTACTTTGGGTATAGTCAATCAAATCACACTTGATTTATGTCAGATGCTAACAAAATACAGTATAAACAGAGCCATTGAGTACAATTCAGTGATTCTGTGTTTATTCAGCTCTAAGCTATGAAGCTAAAGTGGATACCATTTATAACCAAGACATGCATTCTTCATGGCCATAAGAGTTAGCAGGCCATAGCTAGAGCTCTTTTAAGCCTGAGAGAATATAAAGTGTTCCCATGAGCAGACTCAATTTTTTTTTAGTATACAAATTAATAACTTATATAAAGATAGAAAACACTACCATGACATATATAATTTGGTTTGGGGTTTTTTTTTCCCCATTTGAGAAAGTTGTTTGATGTCTTTAAAATAACCTAATTTGCAATGTAGGCCTCATTACTAATGGTCAGTGATTTTAGTACTTTCCAAAGGTGACTTTCTTCAAGGAATGGCTTTTAGGAATATGTCTACTTTACACTTTCAGTCACACGGGTTATTGTGAGGGGGTTTTATGCTTTGTCTTGACGATTCTGTACATCCGGGCTATTGACCTGGGGAAGCCCAGTTTGGCTGTGGAAAATTACAGAAAGCCAATTGTGTTCACTGAGTGATGGAAGAGCCACGAGCAATATTTCCTGCATGTCAGCTGGAAACCCTTCCCAGAGAGTTCAGCACACCAATTCCTCTCCTCACTGCTCTCTACTTTCAGCAATTCTTTCTCCTCAACAGCTATAAGCTGATATTTATATTGTACAGAAAAGACTGAGGCATAGGAGACTGTAGTTCTGATCACAACTCCAGTTCTCCTAGAAAAGTGATACTTTAAAACAAGATATTTCAGGGCTCTGATGGATGTCTTGAAGTGCGTAATTTGCAAATGGCAGATATGCAACCAAGAAAGGATAAGAGAATTCTTATTAGGCATGCTTTGAATTGTGCCTTTGGTTATAACCAGAAATATAATTTATGGGGGGGGGAGGGGGAAGAAACAGGAATATTTTTACAATAAGTAGCTTAAAAAGTATTTCTGGTAAAAATTCTATTGTGTCATGCACTCAAGGGGCCAAAACCACATCTCTCCTGTGTTTGGTAATGATTTACCAGAATTTGCATTGAAAGGTCAGCTAATGACATCACTCTCACTGTATTTCACTGCTGTTTCAGATCCTGAGACCACTCAAAACCCATGAGAACTGGATGGAGGTGTTTTCCATGAGGTCCTGACAGCATGAGGACACTGTGAGATACACAAATCTGGGTGGGTTTGCCAGCCATGTTTCCTTACTGCAAGGTCCAGAGGGCAAATTATTCGTGGCACACTTTTTGCAGGAAAACATAGGATCAAAATTATTAATTCATTGCCTCCTGCCACTTTAACCCAAATCTTTCCCCTTTGCTCAAGGGCACAGTCACTATGCCTGCACAGATTGAAGCACATCTGGAATCTTGAAAAGGCTCTATACATGACCAACATCATTATGGAAAATGTCTTTTAAAGACATTGCCTAACTTGACAATCAAAACTGACAATCTCCCCAGTAAACAAGCTGTAATGGCAAAATCAAAGTTTCCATTGCATCATTTAAAAACCCCTAAACTTTACAATAAACAAATTAAGACTCTCATCAAGTGAAAAAAGCAGCCAAAACCTGGACATGATTTGCCAAGCAGTGCAGTAACAGAGGAAGACATGGAAAGGAAGTTCTCTTCCTTAGGTTTCACTAGTAGAGTGAAATGCTTTTGCACTATGAAGCGCCAGGGATTGGCATTTCCAGAAGAAAACATGAAATGTGGTGTGGAGCAAAAACAAAAATGGGGAAAAAAAGTTAAGTACATAGATTCCAGCCTGTGGCAGCAATCCCTATGGGATACCAACAGTACAAACTAGAAAGATTTAATTTGAAAATATCAAGCAGTAGAGGGAGGGATGTTTCCAGTTCATCTGGAGCAAGGACAAATACTTCTTACACTAGAGGACCACTGGGAATGAGCAGGTGACAGAGATATGAGCTAGAAATTAAGATTATGAGGAGGAAGATGGAGCATTTATTTTTGTTTCGTTATTTCACCAAGGGCTGACCTGTTAAAATAATGGCAACAGAGCATTGAAATGATCCTGGGTCTCTGTCAGACAAATCATGGCTCAATGCATTTTCTCTCAGTTACATCAGAAAGTATGAACTTGCAACCTTGGCCCCAGCTCGTTTAATGGCACACTGACAGGGCAAGAATAATTCACAGGTTGAGCTAATCAAAGGTGAAAAGGGAGAATCAGTAAATGTCGTATCCTTTTGCCACTTTCATCAATCCGACTAACTGAATTTGAGCTAAAGCTTGGCAAATTTTCTGCAAAGGGAAATTAATATGTAACACATCTGAGGCATGGTGCTGGCCAGCAAAATTGGAAAGCCGGCGTTATATCAGAGGGCGATTATTGAGGGAGAGAATGGCCAAAGCTGAGATAATCAGAAAGAAGCTCCTGCGTGTCTCTCTCCTCTGATAGCACTGTGACCCTCCCAGCCCTGCACCTGAGTAGAAATCCTTCTACTTTTCAATTTTTCCCCATCAGGAATATATTCTATTGCCCATTTCTGTTGCCCACACATGACTGAATCAATTCAATTACCTTGGAAAAGTTGATACATATTCAGGCCATGAAGACGCTCAGGATAGAAAGAGAGGAAAAGAGACAAAGAAATCCGTATTTACCCAATAATAAGTTTCATTTGGAGAAGGTTTGAAAACAATTCTCCCTCGCATTTGTCCCTGTCAGATCACATTATTCACAAATGAAGTTTACAAAATATCAATTCAATTTCAATAAGGGAGCCTGAATCCCAACACACGAGGGCTGAATTTACGAAATCATAACACTTGAGGGGACCCTGGTGGCTTCCAAATATTTTCCAGTCAGAGGTAATCAAAAGCAGACCGCTGAATACTAATACATTCAATTTCACCCCTTTTGTTCGCATCTGTTCCCTTATAATACTATTTTCTACACTTCCAAATCACTGATGATGGCAGTTTGCAAGAAAAAAAGTGTGGGGGGGACACCATATAGCTCAAACATTTTTGTGGAAACACACTCAAATATGTCCAATTAATCAATTTACTGATGAGCAAACCCGTGAGCTGTAGCATGGAAAGGAAAAAAATCATTATGTTCCCCGTATACCACCCCAGATTGTTTTCTAACCACATTCTTAGCCTACAGTATGCCCCAGAACTTGCTGCTGGCATTAAAATTTGCGAGTGATAAAATAAATGTGGTTTCCTCATCAATCTGTTCTCAGCTACTGCCCCTATAAAGAGAAATAGAAGACCAGCAAAGTACCAGGTCCAAGAAAGTATCCAATGCTTTCAGCTGCTGGTTTCCTATGCTTAGTGAAAACCATCATGTTTTCTTGAACTGGATTGGGCTTTTCATGATACTAGGACACAGATCTCTCAGAACAAACTACGTCATACTGTCTGATGCATCAGTTTCCTCTAGCATTTAGTGCAACAGCTTCCACCATGCTTCCAGAAGCTAAGTAAGTAATCCATTCCATGAACATGAGGAAAATACAGTGTTTCATGATCTGCCACTACTACTCAGAAATGCTGATGTAAAATTTGCTACAGTTTTAATAAATCAGTGGGTTCTAGTCAAAATGCAGAGCACACCACTCCATCCTTCACTAACTCGTAGTCAGCATGCTATAGGAAATAAGAAAATTTTCTGATGAGCTTCATAGAAGTTTAGGAGACAAGTGACTCTAGTTCTTCTCATTTCCCTGGTATTTCTGTGGCAAATGTGTCATTCAGACATCCTGTTACTATTCCAGAACAATGTTAGATTCCTTTGTCTCTATTCGCCAGAAACAAGAATGCATGCAACAAGTAGCAACCCAGTCAAGAGCCCAAAAATGATGCAGGGGTAACTTGATGTATCCAGTGGCCAAACCATTCTCTGTGCTGCAAAGAAAGACCACAGATCTTCAGGCATTCCTTCCAATTCAGTCCGCAAGATAGTTTTTCAGCCAAAGTGACTTCAGCTAAACACTTGACAGAATCATCTGTGCCACCTGAGTACGGGTCCACCTGCTTGGTGTCATGACTCCTCGACAGCCAGTCTCTGGTGCTTCGTGTCATGGAGAAACAATACAATTATACCATCATAGAAGTTTAGTTGTGCATTGAGTAAATTCATCAATGAGGTCACAGTGTGAAGGTCATCTGGCAAGATCTCTCTGGGGAATTGCAGGAGTTATGATTGAGACCAGAGTCCCTCAGGACAAGGACCAGAAGGGCAGACTGTAATTGCATGACCGGACTTGCTACTTCTGTATGCCCACAGGCCAAAGTATTAAAAAGCTAGATGTAAGGAACTGTTTAACCTCAGGGTGCAGCAGCCATGCTAATGCCATACTGGTTTCCCCTGCATTTATGCTTTCACATCTTGGACATTGCATACTAAATTTCTCTAACTTCAGTTCCCAGTCACTGGACTTCACCAAGTCCTGGTCAGCAAGGCTGAGGAGTCCCTGATATCAGAAGTGCTCTTTTGGGAAGGATAAACACAAAGTCTATTGTGCTTAAAGAAAAGGTCAGTTACAAACAGAATAGTTGGCACTGTCTGCCAGTGCACCACTCTTTCATGGGATGTATCTACTGAAACCTATAAAGAAATCTTACTATGATGTTGGGACAACATCAGCTCTCCCTAAGCCCTCCTTTGCAAAATCAAAGAATCTATGCCCTCACACACTCCCCCCTATTGTAGCCTTCTATTACTGTGTCACCTACAGCTGACTTGAAGTGTCCAGTGGCAAAAAAAGTAATGTATTTTCTGAAGATGAACAGTACCATGGCTAACTACAGGTGCATGGTTGAAGCTATCTGAAGATGAAGGTAGATGAAGCTGAGATTCACTGATGCACTACTTAACTGAAAAACTAATCCTGCCACATTCACGGGAATTCTTTGTACCTGTCCTTCATTGTACCTGTAAGGTTTGCCTGAAATGGAAATCATAACTTAATATTTAAGAAGCAAAAAGAAGCCTGAGGGATGCCACCAACCAAAGTTGGTTCCAGAGGGTACTCAATCCTGTGCCAACACAGTGAAATAATTCTAAAAAGAAGACAAAAGTGGTGAGGTTCACCCAGAGCAAGAAGACTAAAAGTTCATGAAGTTCAGAAGTTCCTCCACATCGCTGTCTCTTCTGGATAAAGCTTTTTTTTTTTTTTTTTAATTTCATCTTGATGCAGAAAATAAAATATACTTGAAGTGACACAAAGATATATGTCCATCTACATCTGGGGGGACATGTGAGAACAGACCAACTGTGTGTTGATTGTTCCCTCTCCTGTAAGTGTCCAAGGCCAGGCTGGATGGGGCTCTGAGAAACCTGGTCCAGTGGAAGGTGTCCCTGCCCATGGCAGGGGGGTTGGAATAAGATGATCCTTAAGGTCCTTTCCAACACGAATTGTTCTATGATTCTATTATTCTATGAAAAGACTTGAAAATAAGTTTCATTTACAACTACGGCATGTGACTGAAAAATACAGCGCAAATTGCTTGGCATGAAATTTTACTTTTAAGCTTATTCCATTATAAAAATCTTCACAGACTTCTTTCCCAATTTGCCTTTTTCTGGCTCTACATGGAAAGATAGTCAGTATATTAGCCTCATGCTGTTATAAAAATGGTTTTATACTTTGTGAAATTATGCCAGGACAAAAACAAATAGGTCAGCTTAATTTAACATTTACACATTATTGTGAACTATCAAACCAATACTTGCAAAAAAAATTATATTAAAATGGTGGTTAATCTAACAATTTACAAACCATTCCATTTTAAAAACATAGCAATTGCTGTTCCTAGCTCTGTCAAGACCACATGCTGTGCAGACACCTATTAAGGAATCCAAGCTTTTTTTAATCTATTAGAAGAATGAAAATGTGTAATTGGAAAAAAAAAAAAAGTGAAAATTCCCTACAAAACGATTTAGCATGGACACATCCTTCAATGGATTATTGTTACTAGTTTCACCATATCACCTAACAACAATGTTCAAGTCTATATTTTTTTTATAGTATATTAGGAAAAAATAAATATTTAATGGTATTTTGAGGACATTTAAACCTCAACATTATAGTCTAAAATTGATCTTGGTGTTTCTGCTTCATACAACAAGCTGCTACACTGATTTTGTCAAATGTTAAAGCCAGTTCCTCTGGGAAGCCCAAAGAAACAGGGTATAAATTGTGGGTCATTTTGCTGCCGTGATTCATCTCATGTTCCCCAGCAGATGAGCAATGAGATGAGACAGATAAGGTGAGGTTGGGACCATTTTGTAGACATCATCCCCAGGGACAGTGGGCTGAAGTATCAGCCTCAAAGATGAAGCTCTGGGAGATACAGAGACAAGAAAACAGACCTGGGTTTTGCAGTGGCTATTTTTTCATCAACAGCAATTTGCAGTCGAAGCTCTTACCTGGGAAGTCTCACCAAGGTGTTGACTTTGCTTTTAACTTTTGAATATTTCATACAGCTTTCTCAGCAATACTCCCTATATTATGTAATTGAGATTTTAATACGAATAAATCTGTGATGGGGCAACAAAGCCAATCCAAAAAGTTGCAAACTTTGAGCCAGTCTTTAAGCAGTCCTGTACCAGAAGCTTGCCTGCAGCGTGGAAGGAATAATTTATCTCAAAGCCAGAACCAAAGCTGGTCACAAGTTTCCAGCAGCAGGTGGTCTGCAGTCCACCTAGGAAAGGGGAGCTGGATTCCTTTATTCTCAAACACAGCTTTTGAATTTTCCCCATAACTGAGGATAAACTCTTAAAGATACTCTATGTTCTTACTTTTATTTAAAGAAAAAGAAGAGCAATTATTTGACTAATTTATTCTAAATTATGAAAAGCCAGGATACAGCACTGCATTCTTTCAAATCTCCCTATCACTTTGTGTAAGTCCCTTTAGTTTTGGCAAAGAAAAAACATCCAGAATATAAGCTTTAGTTTTGCTGATCATTTCACTTTCAAATACACAGTGCTGGAATGCTGGAGCTGCTGATACAACAGGAGAGGTTTTAAAATGTAAAAAATATCTGCTGCCATTGTAAAATGAGCAAGAAAAAGCTCCTAAACCCCAAAACATTTTGATCTGCTTCAAGGATTAAAGTGCTTATTTTAAAAAACTCTAAATTTGGAAATATAGATAAAACCTTTATTTCTCATCAAAATTTAAAGCCAATGATTTGCAGTTCAGGAAATGAAGCTGCTTTGCCTGGATTTACCCTAAACACTGTACTCTCTTTCCTTTTTCTAATGTTCCCAATTTTCAATGCAAATATATTTTCACCAGCTTCATAGTTATGCCCTGTTGGGATGGAATCAAAAAGTTAAATTAAGAAAACCTTATGAATTATTTATTCACCTCAATCTCTTGAACCAACCCAAGGTTTGGAACCAGCACTGAAATACAAGCAAACAAACCTACCACACCAATTACCCTCAAGAAGGCACTGCAGGTTCAAGTTCACTCTAATAATAATTTTTCCTCCTTTTGCCAAGGTTAATTCTATGCATTGAAAACTATCCTGATGCTTCAGAGCAGTCCTTCATGATGTCGTGCTGATTCTGCCCATTAAAGTGACCAAAATACCCTGCTCTGCAAAGTTTTCAGCATGAGGAAAGTAAACCACAGTCAGTTCCTGGAGCAGATAAATCCTTATGTATTGAAGAGACCAAAGTAGTTTGAATGTATTTTGTTTTGGAACAACAGCAGATAGGTATCTAGGGGTTTGCATGTTAGAGAGTCTGAAATTCAAGCAGGATTTTGCATAGTTCTGGAATTCACTTCTTTATCAGCTCAAAAACATTAAAAATGAAGAGATATACAAGGCCATACGGAATGTAAAAACCCATGCTTATGGAGAAGAGGTATGATAATTGACCTTCCATAGCTCTATTGCTTGTTTGTCTGTATTTTACACCACCTTTAATGCTGGAGAGAATCTCATGCACTGCTCTCAATTCCCATGGAGGGGCTACTGCTTTGTTTAGAACAGGGAACATGCTGAATTGTGTCCAGGCCCCGGAGACCACATCTACCCCTACAGAAGCTACAATTTCCTCATGTGGTTTCTCCTCCTCCTCTTCTTTTTCTTCCCTGGTACAGCCACTGGTAAAGCATTACAAAAGGATTCATTGTAAATAAATTCAAATTATATATTACATAATACAGGGGAAGCTGGGGAGCCCCGGTGGATGACTCAGCTCTTAAACACTCATTTTCTGCTGCCTTTTCTCTTCCGTGTAAAACTTCTGTATTTGCTCTGAAATCTTTAATCCCAAGGATAGTAACTGGCATGCTATTCCCTTGATATATTGCTCTTAGGACCAAAGCATGCTGTAAAATGAGATGGTCATAATGGGATTTAAAGTTATTACAGGCAAAGTTGTAGTAACCTATAGTAAGTTCCTGGCATTTTCATTTACCAGTGAAAAATCACATACCTACAGTATGTACATTGTTAAAAAACCACTGTAAAAGACTTTCAAGGCCTGGCACCTATATTTTGCTGCTAGGTTTACAAAATTATTGTAAGTAAACTTTGGGG
>VZRQ01006657.1:399266-502792 GCA_013397975.1 Machaerirhynchus nigripectus
TAAGAAAACATTCTATTAACGGAACAAGAGTTTCACCAAAGGCATAATGTATTCAAAAATACAATAAATGTCACTAAAAATTAAAAGACCTTATTTTGCTTTATACTATTGCTATTTTAAATGACACTGGCAGTATAAGACAATCTACTCCCCCAGTCCACCTAGAAAGAAAATAATTATAAATAAATCCCCCTTTAAACTGCAGTCAATGGAAGAAGGTCTCTGCTTGAAGGAAAACTGCACTCAAATATAGCAAAGTCAACTTAAAAAAAAAACCCAAGCAGCAATGCTGGAACAATGACACAGGTTAAAGATGAGCCTTTGGGGGGTTAAAAGGTATAGGCCAGCAGACTACCTGTAAGCAGAAAGTACTAGGAAAAAAGAGGAAGCCATCAATTGCTGATTCAGCTCCTGGTTCTATTTTTAGTAGCTGTGCAGTGAATGAAAACTGAATCTTTTGTGAGAGAATCTAAGAAAAATAGAAGAAAAAAAAAGGCTGAAGCAGGAAAGGAAAACACATATAATTGATTTAAGGCAAAAAAGCAAATCATGCAAGGCCTAACACATTCCCAGACAAGAAAATCAAGGTGAGATGTGGCTCCAGGGCAAAAGGACGCAAGACATTACAACCACTTATGGCATAAATCAAAATTACTCTTAGAACAAAAGATGAGAATTTTTCCACCAAAAGATATCAACTAGTCCAGAAGTGTTATGGGACCAAACACACAAACAAGGAATCCAAAATACTAAGATCCAAGGGACCTCAGCCAGGGGGAAACATTGAGACCTAAAGGCCAGAATCCACAAAAAAGCAGAATCTGGAATGTGACACCCCGTGGCAAACCCCACAAACAGGTAGCACATTTCTTGCATATATTTAGCAAGTACCAGTGGTGTGAACACAGCATAAGGGGTGACTGACCAGTAGCTCAGATCAATTAATCATTGCTGCAGCAGCAGATGAGGCAGGCTATCACCTCAAAAACAAGGAGAATTTTTGTTATTTTTAATCCAGGTGTAAGTCCATGAGCCAGCATGCAATAAGAAAAGATGACATTAGCAGAGAAAGAAAAGCCAATGACAATCAGAAAAAAAATTTAAAAAGAAACAAGACTGCTGGTGCTCTTAAAATCTGCCATTGAGGCTAAGAACTTGCAGATGGAAAATAAAAAAATATGGGAACGAAAAGGCCATGTTTGATTCGAGATTTCAGAAGTCATTGTCCCAATTCCATCCAAAGAGACAGAGGGGGTTTAGAGGCCAGCCCAGGAATTATCATCCCAACTAAATCCAGTTGAGGATGGATTAGCTAACACTTTCTCCAGAAGTCACAGAACAGGTCAGGCACTAAATGGACCAAAGAGGTTGTCCAAACAACGGACAGCAATCTCAGCCAGCTTGGAGAACTGGTATCCATGACATGGCACAGACGTCACAAATAGGATATATTGCCTAAGGAATCTGGAGGTCCTCGTGAACATGCAGGATGTCCCAGGGAAACTCTTTATACAGACTGTAAATTCTGGGGTATATCAGCAATGTTTTTTCAATGTTACTACCATAATGTCTTTCTTGCAAAAGAAGATACTGTGAATTCTATCTTAGGAAAGTTCCAGAATGACCAGGACATCTTTTTTCATGTTGTAACAAAGCTCATACAGCATTTAGATAGGACTTGCACTCCAAAACCAGATCCCTCCCTGGCATCAGAGTCTTGGAAAGTTACTGACCACAATAAAAACTCCTCAGAACATGCATGGATAGCCACCACAAGGACCCTTCCTCCGAAGCAATGGAATACATTGGCATCCAACAAGACAGGCCTTTTGCTTCTGTTCTTATCCTCTAGTCTGTGAGCCTATGGAAACCTAAAACACATTAGGAGATTTACACCCAAGAAATTCAGTGTGGAGAGGCATCTGAAAGAGACTCAAGGAAGTCTCTAGGGCCCAGTGAAACACCACATAGACCCATCAAGTTGGTGTTTCATGGAAACATTTTTAGAAGTTATGCAAACTCTCCTGTGTCCTAGATATTGGTAATTTTGCCTCAAACTTGAAAGCCATTCTGAAAGTGCTCAGTGTTGCAATCATAAAACAGAGTTACTGCTCTGTCACACGTATCCCAAGAGAAGCCTTAATAGACCTGCCTGTGAATTTTGAGGGTTGTGGTCTAGGTCAGCAGACAAAAACCTGCACCATAACACAAACTCCACAGATGCCTTGCCAGCAGCCTTAGCAGAGTGCTCAAGATGACAAAGATGAATTCTTCCTCTCATGCAAAGAGATAGAAACTGTATATCAGAGTTGACACACACAGCCATGATCCAATCCTTCAGTTTGCTTTGTTTAAACTATGCCCATTTTCTAGCTAAATGGAATTCAGTGCTCAGAGCTAGCCACACAATTTTCATTGCTGTATGCCACCTGAATCCACACCCAGAAAAATCAGCCAGAAGCTTATGAGCCTGCAGACTGTCAGCACGAAGAAAGCAAAAATCTAATAGGACTTTTAAGCAAAAAATACAGGGAGGACCAGAAGTAACTTAAAAGGTCAGTTCTCTTAAATTTTTTAACCAAGTGTTTCAAGAATATTTGAATTGACTTGGACATTTTTTGACAAAATAACCCAGTATTGTTCTCATAACTGAATCTTCACTCACAAGCTGTTGAAGAGAAGGGTATGATGATAAGAGACCACACTCTTTTATACATCCCTTATCTTTTGAGGGGGTGTGCGACATTTTGGAATTTAGCAATAATAACTGAACACTGAGAATATATTAATTTTGCATACTAACCAGTTGAATCAGTTGTTTATAGATTACAATTTCCATATCAGCCCTGCTCCCAAGCAAAGTTCCTGCTCCAACTGAGATAATGCTGAAGCTGCAGGCTGAGCCATACAACCCACCAACTTTCTCATACCCCCAATGGCTGTTTTCTTTCTACAGGGTTTTAAGTGGAACTCCCCCATTTCACCATGAGCAGAAACATCATGCTGAAACCCATGTGATTCTAGGAACATTATTTCATGTGTAATATAATTCAGGGTAATTATTGCTTTCCAGATTTCTTCTCTTGATCTGAGCTGCGCTTTGGATATTTCACTTCTGGGAAAGTGTCCAGTTATGCACTTTTCAAGACTTCATCTCATTTGCTAATTTCCCATCATGTTTCTTACTTAACCAGTTAAATATACCTATGTCGTTCCTGGTTTTCGCAACTCCTCACGATTTTGGTTACTTCCCTTTCTGGGCCCCTTAAGGTAATCTTAGTACTGAGAAAAGAACTGCTGTTCAAAAAAGTGTCTTCATGCGTTTTGCAGTGCTGTTGAAGTCAATAGGTTGTTAAAAGCTCCTTTGCTCTGAGTGCCACAGTGCTCAACTGCCATGAATGCAAAATATTTTGCCTACCTTGGTGGGACTAAAGACATGAGTAAAGTTAAAGAAGAGGACATATTTTTGGCCTGATATCTAGCCATAAAGCAAATATTTGTGGAGATTTCATGTTACCAAATGGCAGCTTCTACATTTATTCTTTTATTTGTTTGTTTGTTTTTGCATTATGCTTGCTTGTCCACATTTAGCTGGTTTGTGCAAAGTTTTTGAAGTTATTTTAAATTTGATGATCAATTTTTAGTAGTCCTAACACAGAAGAAATTATAATACTCTAAATAAGATGTAGAATTTGCCATCTTGAAACCCTACACAACCATTCCATAAATCTGTGCTACACTGAGCTGTACTAAGTTGTATTTGTTCAGTAATTCTTGGCTTCTCTTTGAACACCGGCCTTTCCACCTTCTCTTTCCCCAGTTCCATTTCTTCTTCTTCTTTTTTTTTATTTTATTTTTTTTTTAATTTTATTTTTAAGAAGAGTTCATTATCTCAGCTATTTTCAGTTGGAATAATCCAACACACTTCTCATTTGCATGTAAAGTGCAGTCAATGTGAATTGATCAAAACCAAATTAACAGCAATTGGTTCCAATATTTTCCCTGTTTACACATTAGCTTGCTACTTTTAACATATAGATGTATTGAATTCAGCTTAGCAACCTGAGCATGAATGCTGTGGCCTTTAAAGAGAAACTTATCTGTAATTAAAATCATGCACAAGTTTTAGTGGGAATCTGTTTACTAGCTAGAAAGAAAGCTGATTCTAAAACTGAATAGAATTTAGCTTAGTAGTTCATGTTTTTGATTCTGGATTAAATCCCCTAAAATTATGGGGAGCTAGCTTTATTAAGCTTCAGATTATTTGAAGGTTATGTCTAGTTCTGGTGGGTTTAAATACAAAAAATAATTCACAGGGTACCTCTCCTTCCCGCTACACCATGGATTTCTTTTTTTAGAATATCACTGCAAACTGATAATAACTTAACACAGTTACAATCATTATGAGCATTTT
The DNA here is from genome assembly GCA_013397975.1 of Machaerirhynchus nigripectus. NCBI lineage: Eukaryota > Metazoa > Chordata > Aves > Passeriformes > Dicruridae > Machaerirhynchus > Machaerirhynchus nigripectus. The sequence continues at coordinate 403,681 of VZRQ01006657.1, forward strand.
TTGCAGAAGTCGTATAATAAATATGCATTGAAAGTACAAGCATGCAGTATAAATCATGTGGCACAGTGTTCAGATGACAAGTAATAAGGGCTTTAGAATAAAAACTGAAGCATATATACAGTGGTTGCTATAAGGAAATGATTTATCCTATAGTGTATATTGAATTGCTTATTACAATTTAGAATGGTAATTGCTATGGCTTCACTATACTGTTTAATTGCTAGAGTACACTGATATATACCAGGGAAGAGACTGCAGTAACTGCTGCCCTGATATAACAGCATTTGCATAATCTGCACTGTAGTTTATTCTTCTAGTAGATAATGCAGTATATGCAGGAATCAAATTGTTTCACACCATATTGATTGCAATTAAGGGCACAAATATGAATACACAGATAAGGCTTTTCTCAAGGTATTTATCACAGGACAGATGCAAATTTCAAGTTGAAGTCATTGCTGTGCTAGTCTTTCCAGGAAAATAATTACAGAAATGCAGCTACTGGGATTTTTGTAACACAAGTGTAAGACATGGTTCCGGATTTTTGTGCAAAAGTTTCCATTTTCTAGGCTGGATCCTCCCAGAAGCAGATGCATATTACTTCAGAAAGAAACCATCACTGGAAATTTTCCAATGCCAAAGATCAGCCCAACAATTCTATCAGCAATGTCCCCACTGCTCTGGGGTACTGAGCCTACAGGGAGTGGAACTCACCTCCAAGAGAGCTGGGGCTAAATTGCAGTGAGCTGTCTGGATCACAACCATCCTTCTCATTTACTTCTGAAATCACATGTGCCTGGGGGGCAATAGAAAGACTACAAGTAAATTATGCCACAAGGAGAAGTATTACTGTGCGTTCAAGGTGCCTCAAGAAGCAGCACCACACGCTTAAGGATGCCACAAGGAGAAGCATCACCATGTCTTTAAGATGCCAATTTCTTTATTCCTTGATTCCTTGCATTAGAAATGCAATGGAAATCTTAGGAAGGACTTATGGCTGTTCTGTCTCATGAGTGTTTTAGATAATGAAAAAAAGTCATGGATCGTAGACACCAGCTATGCTAAAATGCTTGAACAGATGGCTTTTTTGAGAGACTTGTTTGTATTTTTGTGAAAGTAAGCAGTGTGATTTACTTTGATTTGAGAGATTTGTTGTTTGTTATACCCACATTTTCTGACTGACACAGCTAATTTGCAAAACCAGCAGCAAGTTAACTGATATTTTGGCTTCAAATTTGGCAATTCATTACTCTTCGCTTTGTAAAAAAGCCAAAATACCCAGTCTAGAAGCAGAAAGAAAATCACATCACAGGGCTCAGACAACCTCAGTAATGAGTTGTCAAAGAAGGGATTAAGACCAGACAAAAATGCTTGGCAAATAATTGCAAACACCTACAAACAACTCACTGAATTAAAAAGGGAAAGTTCCTAAAGCAGGATGTAAATAATTAGCTGAGCTCTAGCTCTACTGCAAAAACAAGAGACTGCAAAAAGTTGTTAAGAGAACTCACTTTAAGAGCAAGTCCCGTTTCACTTTGTGGACTTGTGTAGTTTAAAAAAGCAGCTGATGGCAGGGGACATTGATGTACGATAAATGTAGCATGCAATCACTCTGATTGTTTGTGATCGTGACATTTTACAAACGCTGCTTCTCTGTCATTTTCTAAAGTATTGTTTTAGAGGGTTGTGACAGAGGAAAAAAAAAAACAAAACAAAACAAAAAAAAAACCAAGGAGAAATGTCACCCCGTCTCCCTAGACAAGCCAGACTGAAAAATTGAAGAGAAACCAACTTGGATGAGATAGATTCATAGTACTGACACCATACCAGCAAAATCAGAATTAGATTTTGACATTATTGAAGTAATAAAGCCACAGTTTCTTTTCACTGTGGAAATTCTTTTCAGGAATTTACAGTATGCTATCTATGCACTGTAACGAGCGTGGCAGTACTGGCTTGTGGTCAGAGCAGGAGCTTGCTGGATGTTTTTTATTTGACTCTGTTACTGACATACTGTGTGACCTTGAGGTTCAGACCCCACTTGTGAGATGGGGATAAAAATCTTAACCTGTTTTGCAGCTGATCAGATGAAATCTCTGAGTGCTCTCTTTAGATGCCTGCAGCCAATAATTAATGCACCTTACACTTCATTGTTTTTCTTATTTTGTAATGGGAATTAAATACGTTTTAAACTTTTTTTAAAAGTTTCCCTGCTCTGACCACAACCATCACTCAGCCAATTGCATCTGTAGATGGGAGAAGTGGACCCAATTCAGTCACCCCTTCAGCCACAAAAGCAAGGTCAGACCATAGATTCAGCCAATGTGCTTGCAGACAGGTGCTCAGGCAACATCTGAACATTTGCTATTTTCCACATGTACATAACAACATATTTCAGACTTTCTATCCAGCTAAAACTCCCATCCAAACCTTACTGTCTCTTCATTTGACTATTCCAGGTCCTTTTTCCCTTCATCTTGGCCACCATCCATTAGGACAACCTGATGTGTGAACAAAATTGATTTATTCCTAATTACTTTATTGTTTAATTAATGTTTACTGATGCAGGTAATACTAGGTGTGTATGTGATCTTAAACTTTTTTAATCATTGTCAAGAACATGTCAAGCATTTTTTGAGTTATTAATTCAGTTGAACAGTCACAGAAAAAGCTGGTTTTCACTCCATTGTGTCTTCAGCTCAGTGGGATAATGTGAATTGTGTGAGTTGAGTGGTTCCACCACAAACAATTGGCCTGACCATACACATGAACATGCAAATGTGCTTTAACTACCTTGGTACTTCAAGGCTAATTTCCTACATGTTGAACTTAAATTGTCAGGATGAGTAAACACAGCCCTGGTGAGGCCACATCTGGAGCGCTGTGCCCAGTTCTGCGCTCCTCAGGACAAGAGAGACACTGAGCTCCTGGAGTGGGTCCAGCAGAGGGTGACAAAGATGATGAAGGGACTGGAGCATCTCTATCAAGCATGTCTAGTGCCCCACTGCAATATCATCTCTTAGTTTTCCTCAGCTGGTGTTCTAGGCCATTATCAGCTTCTCCTCCAAAAACATCATGCTCTTCCCTCACTCTTGATACTGTGAAAGTGAGAAACTGAAGGAAAAAGAGGAAGATTTGCCATCAAATCTTCTACTGTCACACCTTTAAACCCAGACCACTACAGAAACAGGCAGCAGGTGTGAACTATTCTCTTCTCAGCTGAAATTTTCTGGTTTTATCTGTTTTTCCTGAAATGAAACAGCCCAAACTACATATCCAGAACTAGCAGCACTGAGCTAGATTTTCTCTTCAAACACTTGGTTTTGTTTGTAGCTTTTAATCTTCATCTCCTTTTTTGGATTTGCAGTACTCAAATGACATTTAATGCTCTAAATGCCATCACAGTCAGAATATCTCCCATCCAAAAACCCCCAAATTAAAAACTGAAGTCTCTAATTTTCATTGCTCTGAAGAAATGGAAAGACCAATCATATAAGAACAGCACAGTGCAAATTTCATTGTGGTCACACCACAGAGCAAACCGGACAGCTTGAGCTCAGAAACTACCCTGGCTCAGAATATATGGATATAAGCTGATCAATCATAATTTTTATCTGGAAATTAAAAGAAGGTTTCTAATTAGTGAAATTACAAAGTTCAGGAATACCCCTCTGGTAGGTGTTTTTTATTAGGGGAGTTGGGAACTGGAAATGTGAAATAGTGAAGTTATGTGAAATAATTCCTCTGAGGATCTGAAGGAAGTCCCTTTTTCTGTACCCAAAGCCTCAGTGTAGATGCACTTATACTGATAAAGGACTGTATATCCCCTGGGGTGCACCATGAGCTATGCTGGCAAAAGCTACATAAATAGATCAGCAAGCTTCTTGTGGTGCAGACTGCGCTGAAGAGAGAGTGACAGAGGCCCTGTCTGAGAAAAACTGGGTGAGGTGGCTCTGGCTGCTGTAATGGAGGGTCAAATGTACAGACTGATGCTCAGTGTCTCATTCCTAAGGTTATAACTTAGAACAAGAGACATTTTTAAAACCTTTGAAAACTGCCAGTCCCTACTGGTAGGATATTCTTCTTGTGCAACCAAAACAAAGACTATCTCACAGCTAGATTAAAAAAATCAAACAAATCTTCTCAGCTGAACCTTCAATATATATTTTATTGACAGGGTTTTTTATTACCATCTGCCATTGTATTGTGTAAATGAGTTAATATGGTTTTTAAATTCCTGGAGAGTTTTTGTTTAGTTAGAAGCAACTGATTTTTGTCTAAACTATTTCTAGAGCTTGTTTGTAGGAAATCTATTTTATTGGACTTTGAATACCATTATTTAAATAATATACTCAGGCAGTAACAGACAATAGCTCATGCTGACCTTGAAGTCACTACACAGGAATAAATATAATGTCAAACCTTATTCTTTTGCATGTTACCCTGATCATTTCACACTGTGGAAGTGACTTGTTAGACACCATCCATAGCAAGCACTGAATAAATATCCAAAGATGTAGTTGAAGCCCAGAGACAGCGGATGACCTAATAGCTTGTGCTTTGCATGAAGGTGTTTGCAAACAGTTTATTAAACAGAAAACATTTGAAATTCAGACTTTGCCTGATCATGTCAGCCCCACAAACACAAGGCATCTAAGTACTGTTGAGGATCTGGGTCTGAACAATTTTCCCAAGGTCATCCACAATGTTGGTAGCAGTATCAGGAATTAAAGCCATGCTGTCCACATTTCAGACAAATACTGTAACAACCAAACCATCCTCCCTCTGTAACAGGAATGTACAACAGGAATCTCCATTTCCAGATAATACAGGTTGTCACCCTCTGCCATGTGAGGATATTTAAACCTGGGGAGGAAAGAAATCAACAGTTCTTCTGTTTTAACCTTTCTTTTGATCTTGAAGCTTCAATCCAACATTCTCAGTCTCCAAAACAAAACCAGTAAATTGACATGTCATACAGCTTATAAAATGAGGAGTGTTATCAAAGACAGGCTTTGTAACTAGGCTTCGTTCAGTACATAAGCACAATTCATATTGTCCCCACCTATTACCAGAGCTTGAATACGTACAGTATGAACCATTCCACAATCTGCATACTCATTTATATTACCTATATGAGAAACTTAGGAAATAAAAAATGTTCTGTTTCCCCTTCAAGCATAGCACTCTATGTAACACAAGCCAGCTAAGTTATCTTGGTGAGACCAGGCTTTGACACTTGCTTTGCAAACGAAAAGTGGACATTTACCATTTGAGTTTAAAAGTGAGGCTGAAACTTCCAGGTAAAGAAGTGATTACATTTTCTGAAATTCATTACACTTCTTGGTCCCAGATTATATATGAGTTTAAGTTGGTTTGGGATTGGTACACATATAAAATTTTCTAGTTGACACAGGAGAGACTGTGATTCAAAATAAACCTTTAGCATAATGTATAAGCTTTTTGCAGGGCTTCAAGGTAAAGTATCAAGTAGGGGAATTAGCTGAGTTTTACTCCAGTTTTCCCAAACTGAAGGTGCAAAGCAAAACTTTAGCATAATCTCAGGCAAAAGAAGATTTTTGGCATTAAATTATTGCAGAGCAATGCAATTAGGACTGAGAATTAAAATGGCATTGGAAGGATCTCCATTAAACTGCTTACAGCATCTGTGAGACTCCAGCTGAAATATAACCAGTCCCTTATTCCTACCTTGCATTTGTCCTTCTGCTCTAACTCCTACTTTAATGTTTCCCAAACTTCTTTTTTATTCTCAACCTGCTTGCCTGTGCTATTGGTTTCCCCATCTCTTGCTGTTCTTACAGGATTCTCTTAACTTCTCCTCCTCGTTCCACCACCCCTTCTGCTTAAGCATCCCCTCATCATCTCAGACACATCTCCCTTTACTTGTGGTAATTCTGCCCACTTTGGTGTTTCTTCCTTCTTTCTAATCTTCCCTTATTCCTGTTCCTCAGCTCCTCTGCTTCCATTTCCTTGGACCAATTTACCTCCTGGCATCTCCTAGCAATGCTTCTCTGCCTGTTCTTACTCTTGGAAACTTTCCTAACATCCAATCCTAGTGTCTGGCTGCAGTGTTATCATATTTCTTTTTATTTCAGCCTTCACAGACACAGCCATGGAAGAGCTCTATCTTTGCAGAAGCCTAGCAAATATGAGACTGTTACTGTGAACAGAGCTCCAGCCTTCTCTGCTTCAGGCTGAAAAGCCCAATTAATTCACTCTTTCCTTGTGGACCATGTATTCTCACATCATACTTGTTCTCTGAAATTTCAGTCCATTTCTTGAAAAAATATACTGCACTCTGAGTAACATTCTACCACCAAGACTTTATCAGTATCAGGTAGAGAAAAACATATGATTTCCCTCTAATCAAGTACCTTCTTCTTTCCATTCAAGTTCTTTCTTCATCTGCTCTTTCTCAAAGTCTTTCTATCCCCTAAATCACTTTAAGCCCAGTTGTGCGAGAGATCAGAATTTCTGATCCCTTCAGCTGATTCCAGTTGTAAGCTATATATTTTCCCTAGAAACACAAGGGTAGTTCCAGCCTCAAAAGTAGAGCACCCTGGATACAATTAATTGTTTGCTGTTCCACCCCAATGATCAGATGTCTTTTTTAGTATTCTGATAACTGTTGATTTTAGGAATTTAAAGCAAAATGAACCAGTAACGTTGGTGGGTATAAATCCCAGTGGAAAAAATAACACTGACTCTTTTATTTTATGAAAATATTTTTTTAAACTTTTCACTCTGTTTATGGAAGTGAAAACCAGGATCAGTCTAATCTGATTTAAAGGCATATGGATTTAAGTAACACTTTCAGAAAAAAAAAAAAGAACAGCTTTTGGCATTACCTTTAAAATCTGTGCTAAAGCTGCTTTTGCTTAGAGAATTTTTGCATAGCAATACCCATATGCTTCTGTACTTAGGGAAGATGCTAGGAAAGAGAGTCCTCACTTTTACTGAAAATAAAAATGCTATGAACAGTTAAGTGCAGTTAATCCTCAAAAACCAAAAAACAGCACTAAATTAAATTCTGCTCTTTAAATGATATTGACAATTCTGTAGAGCGAGATCAATTTTTAAAGTTGGCACCAAGAGGGATCCCACTTGTTTCCCTGATTTATTGACAACCACTTTACATATTCTCACTTATAAGAGTGAAAACAGCAATTTAATTTGATCTCTAAATTCCTGAGCTTCAGTAGACTCTTTGTAGAACATAGATAATAATTTACTCTGAATTGTGGTCTGACCACCACTTGATGCAAAGAGGAGTTAGAATGTGCTGGGAAGCCTCGCTGAACCATTTCAAGCAGCCTTTCAAGAAGCTATCCAGCAAGGAAGATTAAACATTAGCTGATTACCGACAAGTAATTAACAATGTCAACGAAACATAGAAACTGAATTAATAATAATTATATCATCAACACACTGATCATCTTGTAGAGAATCCCAGGGAAGAGGAGAGGTTAATTACTCATTGCTAGCAGAACAGCAGGAAGTCGACCAAAACCATGCCTCTGCATGGTGTTAACTGCCAGGCAGATAATTAATTAACATCATAATTGTAATGCAGGCAGCATGAAAATATTGAAATATTACTTCATTTCCATTCTATTACCTATCCAGCACATTCTGTAACTGAGAGGCTTGAACTGCAGAGCTTGGTTGTATCCAGAGTCCCAGGTGATGCAGTTTTGACTTTGTTTTCTATCAGAGATCTGTAATGAATGAGAGACTGAGAGGTTTGTGAGAGGACAAAGAGGCAGCAGGGAGTCAGTTCAGACAAAGATTTCTCCTGTCTTGACACGAGATGTTCAAGCATGATTCAGGAAGAGATAGACTTGTGTGTGGACATGTGCATGGCTAAGGAGAGTTAGACTGTCAACAATTTCTCCCAAAATGAATTACAAAGATATTTGGAAGATATATTAAATCACATAGACTCATAGAATAGAACCATAGAATCACTACTGTTGGGAATAACCTCCAAGACCACTGAGTCCAACCATCAACCCAGCACTGCCAAGTCCACCACTAAACCACATCCCCCAGTTCCACAGTACACGTCTTTTAAATAGCTCCAGTGGTGGTGATTCCACAGCTTCCTTGGGCAGCCTGTTCCAACGTCTGACAACCCTTTCAGTGCACAAATGAAATTGGATATTTTTCCTAATATCCAATCTAAACCTCCCCTGGAGCACCTTGAGGCCATTTCCTCTCATCCTGTCACTTTTTACCTGTGAGAAGATCCCAACCCCACCTGGCTACAACCCCTTTTCAGGGAGTTATAGAGAGTAAGAAGGTCCCTAAGCCTTCTTTTCTCCAGGCTAAACACCCCCAGCTCCCTCAGCTGTTCCTCAGAAGACTTATGCTCCAGACCCTTCCAAATGAGGGTATGTACTTGATCTATGTCCCAAGGAGATCTTCAGGAAGTTGTGTGGACATTACCTGTCATTCCTGCACTCCCCTGTTGAATACCATGACCTTCAGCTCTTCTGAAGGTCTTTCTGCAGATCCTTTTGTTTGATGCCATCTATGAGAGATGCTCTTCTTCCATCACAAGCTGTGTGCCTTGAGGCAGGAATGCTGACAGTCCCTATAGTGGCCTGCAGGATGGGAAGCATTCTGTACATAAAGGGAAGCATTCTGTGCAGTTCTGGTCAAACTGATCCAGGACAGAGTAAACTAAGATGTTCTCTAGTGTCTCCATTCTGTCAAACAGCCAGAAACAATTTTACATGCCCACTTGCCCCACTGGAAAAACATTACAGCACTTTCTGTCCAAAAATATCTGTCCTACAACCACGACCTTCTGAGACTTAAGCCTGGTGTAAAGAGCCAATCTCTATAACTTTGCAAAATCTCCTTTAAATTAAAAGAGAGAAAAGTGCGGGCAATCGGTTTACTAAAGCTGGTCTCATTTCCTGAATTTGTGCCACATTAAAAAGAAACAAACAAAAAAAAAACAGAACAAAAACCAAAACCTAACCCAAAACTAGGAAAGCATGCTGGGAAAATAATGACTCAGCAAAAAGCCCAGAGAGAATTAGAGCTGAAAGCCACCATTACCACCAAGTGAGGAAAAAGCATTGGTACTGGAGTACATTGAGCTGAGGTGCACATGAAGTCTGGCTAATATTTCTTTGATATTGTGTGTCACAACTGATCTTCTTGGAGGTAAACAGCAACAAAAGTGCAAATGTGCAAAGATAAACTTCCTTGATCAGAAGTTATTGAATTTTGATGATCAGTAAATTTAAATTGCCTTTTTTAAAGTGTCTGAGAGCTTGAAACAGAATAGTTTTGAAAGAGGTACAATTGACCTAAAATAAAATAAGCTCACCAGAGTTAGACCCTGTTAGCTTTTAAAAGACAGTGCTCTAAAAGAGTTATGGGGAGCTGTAAAAATGCCCTCTGTCACACCAAATTCACTGGATGTTAAGAACATGTAGTTCATTCCACGTTTGTGCAGTTGGTTGTTTTCAAAAATAAGTGTGCAGGTGCAGGCTGGCAGGAGAACAGGTTGGTGGTTATGCCTGAGATGTGTTTGACACACCTTGAGTTCACTCCCAGGTTTCATAAGGCCCTTCTGTATATGGCCTTCCTGCAATATACATGGGACTGTCATCATTTAATTAACTACTTGTACAGCTCCATCTGCACCTTTAGAGCAGCAGAAATTATACCTGGAGACACATAAATAAGTTCATTAGGAGTTTGAAACATGTTTCAAGAGGGAACACACATTACAGTAGACAGATTTCCATAACGCTTCTGGAAAAGAGGACAACTACTTTTGCATTCTGGCCAATATTCTCTTTGTAACAGAGGATCTAACACCTAGAGCCTGTTTGTGACCTCTCCCTGCTCATACAAATGCCTGTGCAGTCACGATACTATCAATCTTTAACTCATAACCTTGACAAGCCCCCTGGGACAGGCAGGAGCTGCAGAGCACCGAGTCCTTTTCCATTATGCCTGGGACCAGGTCTTTTTTTCAGTATGCAGCCAATGAACTTCTCACTGGAGGTCATGCTTGGAGTATTAAGTAGATATACTGAACATTTACCAACAACATCAAACTTATTTGCACTGTAATAAGTCAGGACTAATCCTACTGTCTCCTTCAGACTTTCTCCAGCGCTGGTAGAAAGTGAGATCATTGGAAGGACCAGGTCCTTTACAGTCAGCTGCAATCACTGCTGCCCTCACACCATATGCAGCCATATCCTCATGGGTACAAACAGGACTCAGCTTACTCCGCTGGCTGTGAAACTCGTAACACACCAAGTAAGGGAAGGGCGAATATGCAGAGGATCTTTAAATCCCTGGATCACTGCTTGAATTTCACTCATAATTCATTAAGATGATTTTTACCATGATAAAATGGTAAAAAATGCAACCCCAAAGCACTTTAGGTCAAGGTTTGAGACTCCTTTTTCTATGACCTAAAAAACTACTTCACACTGAGAACAAAGGATATACATTTTTTATGGCTTAATGTTGCCAAGAAATAAAAGGATTTGCAGCCCTGACTTAAACATCTTATATTACCCCAAGAAGAAAAACGGTCATTCAACTTTCAACATTTTGCAAACATCAAAGTCAAACCAGCCTTCTGGTGACTGCGTCAATGATAATTCAAATTATACAAACAACAAGGATTAACAGCTGTTAACAGCTGACTTGTACTAGAATAATGTTATGGGAAAAGCTGTTTAAGTATATTCACATCTGGGAGCCCTTCCAGGTAGTTTGTCTCAGCAGGGCATGCTGATAAATATCTTTGCCCTAGTGCCATTGCCTCTGGTGTGATGTCCAGCTCCCACCCGTCTTTCTGTTTCCTCCCATGAGAAACAGATCCTTGTGTGCTTGTGTAGAACAATTTCTTAAAAATGTAACAATTCCCTTTGGGAAATCCAAAATCTTTTTCTTTCTTTTAACCTTTCCATCCTTTTTTCCAGCAGAAATTTTGTATTTATTTTAAAGAAAACCAAATTATTCTATCTCTAACGTCTGTAAATGTCACCTTCTGCATCTTCTGCATTTCCTGAAGTAGAACTTTATCAAGCCATGGTACACAACGTAAATATAAAGTAAGAAAATGGGAGTTGCCAGACACTTTGGCCTGCATCCCTGACTCACACAGATTTATTAAGAGCAGTTCACCATCCCAATTGATTTAAATGGGCACAATGCTGCTGTAATGATTACTTGTACCTCAAATGATGGTGAGAAGACACTTCCATATGTACCTCATCCTACCAAGCTGAAGCAGGCCTGCTTGAAGAGTGGTAAATTTTTAGGAGTTTCTGTCTGGATACAGTAGTCCATCATTATTTTCAACACTGCTGGTGGCTGTCAAAGGAGTTGTAGGAAGTTTTAGCATGGGTTTTAAATTGGTTTTTCATCTGTCCTTTTGTAGTCCATGCATTAACTTCTTCTCAAACTCTAGGCTAGATGAGTCCTGAAATCTGCCCTTACTGCTTATCCTTACATGCCCTGTATTTTACACATGTAGAATGTGGGGGTTCTTTTAATAGATGAACGAATGTGGATAGAATTACCAGTGTAAGGCAGCTAAACTAAATCAAAATGAATAGCAAGATATTCCCAGAAGGAAGTACATCATAGCGTAATCGGTTGATCTTTAATGATACAATTTTATATGGAACATTTCAAGTAACTTTGCCCAATTACATCCAAAGACACTGGTTGCTACACTAAGGGCTTTGTTAATCTCAATAAAGAAAGGGTGGTCTGAAATGCAGACACTAGATAATTAAAATTAGAATGCTGTAGATGGCTCCTAGATTACTCATTTTATATAACGGATTGAAAGCCTAATAGGAAAACTCATAATACCAGCCCTCTTAACATTAACAATTACCATGATTAACAATGATACTCACAACTCATTTTTCATTAAAGACTATGGGCAGAGATAAGCTTGTTTATATAGACTAGCTTTTGAACTGATGAGCTATTTATCACTCCAAAAGCCATGAAAGGACAGAACAGCACCCAGCAATTAAAACTTGCAAAGTGACCTCGTGACAGTGAAAGACCCACCCTTCTCTGGAGCAACAGTGAAACAATTGTTTTCAAATCAGTTAAAAATGGAAAGATCATTTTTTGGTTTATTAAAACATATATCTTGGCCTTGTAGTGACTGAAGCATATTGCTTCCCACAGAAGGCCTCTCATAGAAATGCAGATTTTACAGTGTAAACCACAAATCAGAGAGGTGAAGTTTTAAGAGATACTAGATCAAAAGACTGATGTGCAAAGGATCAATAATTCTTTATATTTAAAAAGCAAATAGAGAAACAAGGTTTTTCATAGGTGTTATCATAGACAAAAATCAAAGCACATGCCACATATGGGTCTCAACTTGATATCCCAATCAATCCTCATTTTCCTATTCTTATTTTGGGTTTCCTGTCTCATTGCTGTATTCTCTCGTTACTCCTCCCTGACTAAGCTTTTGAGAAGAAGTAAGTCTCTTATTTACCTGTCACCAAAAAAAAAGTCCAGCTGGGTCTTACTCCAGAATCTTGAAACTTTTCCCAGGTTCAGCAGAGAGCTGAGGAGTCAAGGCAGTGCACATATTAAAAGAAAAGGAAAATGGCACAGAAGGAAAAAGAACAGGTCTTTCTAAAGATGGAAAAAAGTAAGCCAGACCTGGCTAAATGGTTTAATTCAGGTATCTGATATTTGTCAGGCATTACTTCCAAATGAATAATTTCAGTCATGTGATATTCAACATGCTCAGAGAGCAGTATAATATTAAAAGAGACTAAGAAATACCACAAAATCTGAGACATCCCTGCTGGCAATGATTCAACTACCCATTGAGAAGGGAAGTAAACATTTAAGGACAGCATATATCCACCTATTCTTACCACTAGAGCCCCAAGGAAACATAAGGAAAAGAAAATTCAGAAGAAGCTTGCAAAGTGACCTGTCTGAAAGATATTATATTTATATGCTTAGCCCACATTTCAGTCAGGAGCTACCAAGGATTTTTATTGAACAAATTAATTTCTATTCAATTAAAAAGCAAAAATAAATGTGAAAGCTCTATTATACCAGCTTCATCAGAAACACACATGCCCATATATGCATATGCACTCAATTTAAAAAACAGTGAACTGTCTGTCCATAGGTAACATTTGTCTCCAGAAATTTTCTTGATTGGCTTTGGAAAGAAATTAGATGTAAGAAATGTGCTTGCTGGAGGAATGAGAGGGAATCAGCAGCCTTCAAGAGCAGATATGATAGGCTGTGCCTTTTCCATGCTTCTGCATTCTTCTGGTACTAACTGATTTGGAGTGATGTGCTGCTGAGCAGTGAGCACAAGCTAACTAAACATAATTAACACATGCTACATTTATTTCCTCATGACTCCTCCCATTGTTACACTTTTTTTCAGCAGCTGATAATAATACCTACAACTGATTTAAAATTAGTAACTCCTTCCATCCCAGCACCCCTTGAAAATTCTGGGTAAGTTTCTGAGAAGATTACCACAGGCTGGTGGGAAGGGAAAGCATGTGCCATGACCTTGTGGAGCCAAGGCTATGCTGAAGACATTGGCAGACCTACTGGGGGACATGTTCTGCTGCTTAGACATCAGTTGGAATCCCTTCATCCTCCCTGCTGCAGCTACTGTTTCGGGAAAGGCATCCTCCAAAACATGATCTCCCAGTAACCAGTGGAGCACTCGGTTCTGCTGATGGGAGAGACTCATCAGACTCCTCTTCCCAGCTATGACGGAATCCCTGACAACTTTCTGACAGCTTCTGAGAAGATATCACACCATTTTACCCCCACTATGACCCCAGCTTATTGCAGTGTATGTATATAAGCCTGAACACTGTTTTCCAGTGTTATTCCATTCCATCAGGAATTATATAATATATATATTATATTCCATCAGGAATACAATGGTTACTTTACTGAAACGTTTTGTCTTTGTTTGTCAGCTGAAAATGCACTGTCCACTTCCCACAAAACCCAGCCCAGCACCTGTGAGACACAGCATGTTCATATGTGTGGAACGTCACACAAACCCAAGGGTGTCACTTTTTCAGCTTGCCTGCTCTCCTCCTGAGCATCTTGCTTTTACTAATAGAAGAGGGAGAGGGAGTCATGCAGGTTGTAGGGTCTGAAGGAGGAAATAATCAAAAATAATCCTGGCTTTCTTTAATACATTAACTGGTCCAGTCAAAACCACATGACTCCTCCTGGGTCAAGTCTCTTGATTACAACTTCCTCTGTGTCCAGAGTTTGTGGTGCCCCACAGGTGTCCTTACATGCACAGTGGGTGAGTGACAATATAAACACTATGCCATTTGCTTTCACTGTGAAGGTATCAGAAAATATGACAGATTTTCTCCTTTCAAGGGTCTTGAGAAAGTTCCCAGAAAGCTCTGACATCAACAAATGTGAAGGAATTTGCAGACTAAGGGCTGGCTCCTTGAATGTATGTTTCCAAAAGGAACAAAGTGGATGAAGGTCTGACATGATAAACAGGGCTTGGTTCAAGACCACATTAGGAAATAAACTCTATATTCAACCAGTGAAAATCACATTTTTGCATAACTATCTCTTCCAACAATTAATTTTCAAAGCTCTTGTGGGTAAAACCTGCAATTTCCGTCCCAAGGCTGTGAATCAAAACTAAGTTTGTAAAGTAAGTGCCCAGAGTAATAAACTCACACCTGGAGTTTCTGCCAGCAAAATCTGACTGAGCAGATTCTTCCTGCGTTGAGTGTCAGAGGAGGAGGAAGTGAAGAATTGGTTGTCTTGAGTTTGTTTCTTTGACAGAAGCTTGCAAGCCTGGTTTGGTAAATCAAGACTACAAAGAAGTTAGATAGGACTTTAATCATGATTGACACATAGATTGCAGTTTCTTTAAAGCAAAGTGATACATCATCTGTACTCATATATCATCTCGTACCAACAATATCTGATACACATATCTAGATAAATAGAATTGGAAGACATTCTTTACATCCAGTTTTCTTTAAAGTGAGGTTTAAAAAGGATCTTTTCTGATACAGGTCTACATTCCACAGATTAAAAGGTCAGACAGCTTTTAGGACCTAGATAACTGAATCGTACAGTAACTGGAAAGGGACCTTTGGAAGTCCCTTGGTCCAACTCCTTACTCAAAAGGGGCTGACTTTGAAGTTTGAGTGGTTTGTTCAGGGCTCTGTCTGGGACAGAATCACAGAATCACAGAATCGCCAGGTTGGAAGAGACCTTCAAGGTCATGGAGTCCAACCCATGCCCCAACACCTCAACTAAACTAAACCATTGTGATGGTTCGACCCTGGGCTGATGGACAGTTGTTTAGACCAATAACGCTTCTCGAACTTCACATATTTAAACCAGGTGGAAGCCTGGGAAATCTCTCTTCCTTCCGGCTTTTGGGCTGGTAAGAGGGCTCTGGCCAGCAGGCCAGGCTGGGCCTGGCTGGGCCTGGCCGGGCCTGGGTGCACCTGACCACTCAGCCCCGGCAGGGGCTGGGGCCAGGCCCACGGCTCCGTGAGGGCCGTGATGTTCTCCCTGCCTTCTCCGGGGCAGCCAGAGATGGACTTTTTACAGCTTCCGCTGAAACCAGCTCCTGGCCGCTGCCCAGCAGAGAGCATGTGACCACCAGAGAGATAAACTGTAGCTGCAAGCCAAGGCTCCGGGTAAGATTAACCCCTTCTGAACTGTAAATTCCCCAGAAGAGATGAGACCTGCAACATCCATCCTCTCCCAGGTCAGAGGAAAGGGAAAAGCAAAAGCATGTGAATAGATACCAAAGTCAGTTCAAGCGCCACATCGGGTGCCACTAAATATTTGTGGTGGTTTGAGCCAAATTTCAGGGAAACGTCCAAAAATAACATCTGCTTCTCAAAGGAAGACGGGTTACAGCCACCACTCCCCCACCAGGTTTGGGGAAAAAAAATATTTTCCTTGGAGGAATGTGAAAAAGAAACAAAACCTATTTATTACCAAAACACACAGGAAAATAATAATAATAATGCTAAATAACGAAAACCTCTCATTGTGAGAGAAAACCTGAAAGATTTAGAGTCCTTCTGTGGGTGTGGTCTCTCTCCTTCTCCTTGGAGCTGGGTTGGCGTGGGGGCCCCCTCCAGGCCGGTGGAAGGTCCCTCGGTTCTGATGTTCTGGTGTTCTGAACAAGTCCAGAAGAGAAGGAAAAAAGAAATCAAAATCCTGGAAAAAAAACCACTCTCCGTCTCTCTCTGAAGAAGCAGAGCCGAAAACCAAAACTGGCTGAAAACAAGAAGAGGGCTGCCTCTGCTCCTCAGAAGCAAAAAGCTAATCTCTGTGTCCTTGAAGTACAGACTGTTTGAAAAGTTCGCTCAGTTTTTTTCTCTGTCTCTTGCACTCAGTTTTAAAGGCATAGAAAGGCACAGGAATCATGTCTGGGCATAGAACGGTGATAGGGGATACACAGCATAAAGTCACCCCAAGACAACCATAAACAGATTTGTGTCTCCAAGGATGGATACCCTACAGACTTTCTGAGAAACCTGTTACACAGCAAAGACAATTTTAAAACTGTGTTTCCCTTGCTTCCTTTCTTGGGGAGAAATTGAAGTCTTAGGGGAAGGTCAATTCCAAATTAGTCTTTAGAAAAGAGAATAAAAAGGCCCAAACACTAATGTGGGCAAATCAACACTCACCCTCAGTCTCTGTGCTTTCTGCCATCCAACATGGGCTGCGTGCTCTCTGCTGTGGCTCTGTTCTGAGGGAAGTCAATTTCCATACATGTTATATATGATTTGCAGACGCTTTAGCTCAGTTACCAGGGTCTGTTACAACAGCAAGATATGGAAACAGACCTTTCTTATTCCCACACCTTACAAGACTTGCCCCAGGTTGCCCAAACAGACAGCAGCAGACAGAACTGAACCCAGTTTTCCTCAGTTACAGCGCAACACAATAACCATAGCAGAGAGATCAGAGAGGACAGGCATACAAACGGACAGACACTTCTCAAAGCGTTTAGGTCCTAAGAAATACAATTTCCTCATTTCTGCAGTAATTTTATACAGCTTCCTCTGAAATGTGAAAGAATATTGAAAAAGTCATGCTTATGTTCTTTATTGAAAGCAAAATGAGAAGTGGACAAAGAAAGAAAGTGTTGGTGGGGAGAACACCCATAAAAAGTCTACTATGACTTGGAAACTGTGTTTATGCACAGACATTTGCATATGCATCTGAGTGCTGCCTTGCAGGTGGGAAATTGAGACAGCGCATATAAAGATATGCACTTTAAGCTTGTATACCTAAAGCTTCTCAGGCTCATTTTCCCTGATCTCCTTATTTGTGATTTATTCCTGAAGATTAAATTAAGTTTTTAAGTAAACAGTTGCAGTGTAACAAGCTAATCTGGGAACTATGTAACTCATTTCTCACTCTTATAGATAGGAAAAATATTCAATTAGTATTCTGTCCATGTTAATTTTTAATTTAAAGCCTTTAACCAAAGTACAATGGACTTTTGACATATAAATATTAAAAATTAAATTTCCTGAGTTCATTATCTGATAATTAGAACTAAATAACATCTTAACTGAGAGACAAACCCCACGCAAAGCAAGTCAGTTCCATTTAAGATTCCATTAGAAAAGTGTTTGAGCTAGTATGTAATGGACCATAAAATTTAATTTGGAAATGATATTACCAAAAATGATGGAACGATACCAGTCACAAAAGGACATGTAGGCAGCCCTCATCTTTTCATTTGGCATGATGTTCTTCTATTGATTCTGTAGAATCAGAAAGGAATTACTTAATATTGCACAGAATAACATATGTAGGGTTTTTCTCCTTTTCTACAGCGCCTCGGTATTTAAAAGTCAGAATTGACCAGTGTAGCTTCATGTAATTACAAAGATTTCCTTATCTTAGCCTATTTGCTGAAGTCATCCTAAAGAAAGGGTCCCCTAATCCATTGGCTGTCTCATATCTCATTTACATTGGTGGTAATCCCCATCCTATCTCAGCATTTAGGTAATGACTTTGGGATTAAATTGCACTCCTTGCAATTCTTTACTTTCAAATCTCTACAACATATCAGTGGGCCCAGCTGAATAGGGCTGTCAGAGGGCTGGTAATGCAGCCAGGGAGGTAAGGCCTCTGACTTCAAAGTGAAATTAACTTTCTCCATAATAAGACCTTAAGAAAAGAAAACCTTGACTCCGTGTTGCAAAGTATTTTGGGACATTATAAAAAGATGCCAGGATTAAGTTATCCTAAGCTTCCTAAACAAGTGTATTCAGCTATTTTTGTTGCATTTATAGCTAAGGTGGGTTTAATAAGTGATTTTCAGATAGTTATCAGTTGAAAAGAACTGCAAATGTTGGATGTATCTTTAATTCTGCTCGTTGAAAAACTCCAAACCTTACTGCTCTGAACCACTAGGATCAGAGTATTAAATTTCATTTAATTTTTCACATTCAATGAGAAAAATCTGCTGTTTGTTATAGCCTAATACTGAAAATGAAAATCAATTGATTGGAAAATTAACAATTTAGGACCAAAATTAAAGCACATATTTAAGTACATTTCTAATTTTAAGCATGGGAATAATTTCACTGAAATGAAGAAGTAGTGAAATGTATTCAAAATTAAGTATATATTTAAATATTGCTTGGTTTAAATCTTGTTAAATTTAGGCTTCAATAAGAAATTTTTCATCAGTCATCTTTTTTATCTGTTGCAATAAACCACAGTTATGTAAAATACATACCTATATTGGTGGGGAAACTAAATTATATATATCATTACAGCTATGTTATCAATATGAATATAGATAGTGTCACGTGCAGGTGTTGCCGCATAAAGCTCTGTTATAGAAAGGTATTTTTATTTGCCGAACTTAACTTTTCTAAGTCCTTAAGCTGCTTTTCTTTTCAAATATCTATTTATTCTCTCTGCATCTTTTAAAATTCAGCTGTATCCAAGACTGGGAAAACACTTTGTTTTGCTAGATTAAGAGCACCCTTTCAGCTGATTCACCGAGGTGCTTTAATGCACCAGATATGAAATGAGACACCTCACTTTTAGCAGATGGATTGTGATGCACTAGAGAAGGATATGGGTTTTTGGCCAAAGCATCAGTTTGATCATTTCAGAGCGAGGGAAAGTTTGCCAGAAATGCCAAAAATCTGCCATACAGGCTCTTTTATTCTCATCAATTGACCACTAAGAGATAATAATAGCTTTACAAAAGTGACAGTGAATTCACTCTGGGAAATAATATTTCAAATCATCTCTTTTCAGCAACTCAGAGTTGCCTAGAAATCACAGAGACATTGTTTAAAAACTAAGTCTTTAAATATGAAATCAAATTTTTACCATACATGCTGCTCAGAAGCAGCATTAACAAAAACAAAACAGGTAATTGCTAAGCAGTTACATTCCACCAAGACAACACAGTAAGGCAATGTGAGGAATTTAATAGCAAGCTCTATTAAAATTTAATAAAACTTATCATTGTTTATGCTCTTGGTGTTTTTACAACAGCCTGTAATGCCTGTGCTGAGGTTTCTGAAGTTTCTGACTGTCACAGATTCTGTGCTGTAAATAAGGCTAAGTAGCCCTCATGTCACACCCACCAGCGTGGCATCTTAACCCCACACAGATACCATAAGGAGCTGGGGGATGGCACTTTAAGATATGAAGGGGAGATTTTGCATTCCCTACCTGCCCCTTGCAATGGCATTTTTTCCCTGGAAAAGGGAGAGGCTTTGCATTCCCATCCCGATGCACCAGGAGAAGCAAGAGCTTCGCTTTGAAGGGGAGCTGCATTCTCTGGTGGTTCCCAGGACCTGGGTTTGTAGACCAGGAGCTGGGAAAGCTGCAGGGCTCCTATGGTATGTAAGATCATTAATGCTGAATTAACTCTGTGCTTACGGAACCTCAAAGATATATGGACATCAACCTCACAAATTTAGAACAAAAATATGTGAGGTTTTGGTGTTTATGTGCTTTTGAAGAGTACATCCTTTACCTGGCAAAAAAAAAAAAAACAAACCTTCCCACTGTGAAACAAAGGCAGAGTGTGTTTAAGTTCATCTTACCAGCTGATGTAAAACTAAGCTCACATGTGTTTACTGGAATGGTGACTATTTGTAAGTCATGCAAATTCTTTTTTTTTTCAAATATTTGAAAGCAAAATTGTTGAAAGGCACACCTAAGACAATGTGGGAAGGCAACTATCACTTCTGCTACAAACCCTGGAGATAACAGAAAGCATTAAGCACGTAATGCCTCAAGTGTGCTTTACTATGAGTGTTTAGCCATTTCACCTGTCTCCTTGCAGCCTTTTTCATATTCTTGGCTCTGTGGTTCAGCTCGGTTGTATCCAGTGATGAGTGATAATTGGAAGCCCTCCTCCTGCCATTCTCCAGGACGATACGGAAATTAATTCTTGTACACTGCGCATTGCATACACCAAGGGAAGTTGACCCTATCAATTTACATACACTATAGGGGCCTGCTATCACACTGCAGCCAGCAAACAGCTTCTCTTATCTAGGAAAGACCCTCATTTGTTATTTCTTGCTGAATACACCCACTCCCATTATTTCTGTAATTCTTTGCAATAATAGACCTTACCCTAATGAAACCCGCATTATGAGAAGGTTATAGTCCTGACCCAAAGACGATTAGCTCTGTGCTCTGTTATTGCTACATATATAATTGTATAATTGATTAAAATTTACTTTTGTATCCCCAAACCATAAAGTGAGCAGCCTATTAAGGGGGAGAAATATAATTAATGTATCTATTAAAGAGGGGCAGGATATTATTGCAATTTTAGGATTTTCAATGAGTGTCCACATAAAACTAAGAAAGAAATACAAAAGTTGATATTCTCATCATGCTTCACTTGAGGTAACGTGCAATGGATGTGAGTTTTCAGTGCACAACAAACAGCTCAGACACAGCTCTATAACGTGTCTGGTAGGTTGGGATCTAATTTTATACACAACTCTGTGAAGCCAAGGATAGAGCATTCTGCAGGCCTGAGCCTTTGTTAGTCTATGCTAATGAAACCATGAGAATCTTTGTTTCCACATTATTTACTTCTATGCATATGCATTACTATGCATCAAACACAATGTGAATGTTATTCCTCTCAGTGAATGATACATGCTAGGTAACTGACAATTCATATTTCAATAACTAAATCTAAATAAATAAAAACATACATGATGAACACCGTATATTTTTAACCCAAAATTATTTTTCCCTCATTTACACCTAGTCCTTAATGTCTAATTAGCTGACCACATCCCATCATCTAAAGCAATTTGAAGCACACAGATCCCTGCATTGTCTCAGCTGCAGGGATCAGCTCAGCTGTTAAGATGGGGACATTCTCTCTTCAGACCAAGCATTTAGCTGCACTAAAAATGCTGCACATTTGAGCCCACCATGAAATGTGGGCTTTCACCATGCAGCAGTCCTGGTGTCACTTGCATATTGGCACCTGAGACTAGATTGGAACGTTCCCAAGCCAGGGCAGTTTTTGCACTAAGAACTCACACTGCAACAGAAAAGATGAACCTATCAGTGGGGAGGTGGGAGAGAAGAGACCCAGTGGTGAAGCCAGCCAGGGACCACTTCTCTGTCATTCCCCAGGGAGCTACACCAGGGCAGTTCAGCTGACTGGGACACAGCTGGCCTAGACACATTTCTTAGGGACTTACCTGGTGCCACAAATGTCATTTTGATGGCCTTCATCATAGTTTCTTGCACTCACCCTATAGCAGCAGTCTAGCACCTCATACCTGAGCTGCTGCAGGAGAACAGAACAGCCAGTGCCCTCAGCAAGGGTTCACTTTCTGCAGTAAAAATGCAGACATCTAGTGTTATTTCACAAGCCCCACATGCTCTCCTGATGCTGCTCCAGATGTCTGCAAGTGCCTCATGGGTCTGGTACCAGAGCTGACAGCCACCAGGATCTTCTCTGAGGATGCCTGAAACAGCACCAGTCCTTGGGTATGGCTGGGTTGTGTCCCAAGAAACTTCCTGAAGAGACCAGCGACCTTCTGCCAAGAAGGCTGATGACTCTGAGGGTGACATTTACCACATCATGGGTTGGCGTTGAATGCAAGCACAGCGTCTACGCTACAAAGCAAGCCCTGGAGTCTAGGACCATCCCAAAAATGCTCTGGGCTCTACACCTACCAAAGAAAACCTGCAGCTCCTAAATCGATGGGATCACTGCTAGTACCTTCTGCCTTGCCTGGGTCTGGTGTAAAAATATTACATTCAGGACTCAGAGCTTTTCTCCATCATTAGACAAGTTCATATTCCCACTCAGAATTCCTCATCAGAGAACCATTTTACATGGACATGCCACTATTGGATTTGTGAGATACGTTAAGGAAAAGGCAGTTGTGCAATTTGCACACAAAGTGGTTGGAATTGATCTAAAACAAACCTTTAACTTTCAAACTGGTTTAAGTGGGGAAAGGACCATTGGATAATTACATCATTTAACACATTGATTGTCTAAAAGTCAATTCTAATGATTTCAGAAATAAAGGGTATTGTGCTTTCCTCATTTTTAAGGAAAGATTTTTGCTCAGTGCGGAGGAGTAAATGGTGAATTTTTTAAAAGAGACAATGTAGAAGAGCTGCAGAAAACAAAAGTTTCATTATGCCAAACAAGGCTTATTTCACAAAAGCTAAAAAAAATCAATGGGACACAATTAAACTGGGTGCATCTCCCCTTACAGTACAACAAAGTATAAGAAATCTAAATTATTTGTGTGTATGCAGAATACAGAATTAAAGAGATAGTTGGTATCATTAGTCTGACCACATCTATTTTACTTTGAAGTTCTGCATCCTCTCTGTTACATTTGGTCATTGTCACTTGATCATTAATTAAAAGGTGCCACAGTCAAAGCCCTAAGATTAAATTTTCTTCTTTTTTTCCTGTTTACTTGTACAATACTGTCTTCCTCTATCAATCGGAACACAAAATACATGAACATGTAAAAGGACACTGATATTTTGCATTGATGTAAGACTTCAGACCACTGGAAGGCAAACTCTTCCTTTTACTCAGAAGACTGGCCAAGTGGGATTCTTTGCACACACAATGGAAAACTGAATTTTAGCCCCAGATCTCAAGACAATTAAAACCTACTGTAAAAAAAGTTGCATTCATTTAACTGAAGGAAGGTCCTTAAATCAATTTAGTCATACCACTGCAAATCAACGTGGACAATATTAAATCAATTTGAACCCAGCTTACTTCCATTTGGCTTAATTCAGAAAGAAATCCATTTAAGCTGAAGCACTATATGCAAGGTTTACGTTTGTGTCACAATTTGCATGAAGGACTTTGCAATAGTTTAAGCAAATCAACTTGGGAAGTAACTTCAGGTTCTGTTCTACATTTAGAGCACTTCAACAGCACAGAAACATTTTGTGTAGCTCTGCACTTCCAGTGTAGTTTTAAGGATACCAGAGAAATTTTGCTTCTTAATGGTACAGTAGTTTCAATCCCAGTAAAAATATTATTGTTAAGCTTAAATTCAGTTTTTCGTCCCAAAATTGGAGATGAGGGACATCTTACATCATTGCATCCTTACATCAAGAATAACATGATGTAAATTGGCCATTGAGTCATGCATCCTCCTCCTTCTGCCAAAGCACAGCCGTGAGTGGTTAACAGAGGGCGGGGATTCTTCCAGCATTTCTTGGATGAAATAAAATCCTACTGCAAGAAGAGCAGCAACGACATCAGTGAAACCCTTAGTATAGAGGGTACTTCTAGGAATAAATAGGAATGTGAGGTGTTGGGTTGTTTTTCTATTAAAATGGTATCATTTTTTGCATCACAAATATGTGCCAGTTCATTAGGGGGGACAATTACTCTCCAGAACCTGTCTCCTCTGTAGCTGCACATATTCAGACAAGCAGTCAGCTATCACCACTGAGATAAATTCCTGCAAGTAGCAGAGCTTCTTTGAACCAAGGCAGGTTTTGTTAGAGTACAGTTAAACATTCCTTTAGGTACTGGAAAAGAAATATTCACCATTTACTTTCAGAACTTGTGGCTGGCATGTTTAAAGCTTTCTTTCAAAAGTAATTAAGTTCCTATCAAAAATCCAGCTTTCTCAGTAGAAAATGAATTAAAACTGCCCATTTCTAATTTGGCAGTGGGATCTGACCTTGCTGAAGCAATCGAAAAAATTTTCAGATAAACAGAAAATAGGAGATGTTGCTTCACATCGTAAGACCTTATCTCTCTTTTTGTCCATTTTTTGTTCTATGTATATAACTCAGAGGTTTGCATTACTCTGACAGGGGAGGTCTTTGTGCTGTTGGCATTAAGATGAACTTCTCTGTTGCTCACATTGCCAATCTATTTCCTTCAGGCAAAAACAAGAAGACTGAGTTTTACTTTCCTAAAAAAATCTGCAGGAAAGCTGTGATGTGGCAGAGTAGAAAACAGAGGAGATGTGACAGCAAGAATCCTAAGGAAGTTAAGTATCTCCTGCTAAACAGTATATAAATCCTCCCTTTGTGATATTCTTTGCCATGGACAACGGTGCTACTGCCTCATGTCACTGGAAAAGCTTTCCTTTATTTGTAGGTTCAGTGCCATTTTCAAAGGAGCACTTTCAAAGGAGCACATCAGATGCTAGGGGAGCATCCTCACCCATGAAGCGGCTTGAGGAGGCAGAATGACAGAATGACATAGTCTGCACTCAGCAGTTGCTTGTAGCAAGGGTCAAGGGCTTAATTCAAAGGCGCCAACTATTTCCTATGCTTCAAAAAGCTTCACTCAAACTGCACAGAAAATATGACAGTGGAGCATTTTTCCAGCTGGAGCCCAGGATCTCAGACAAGGTTGTTGAGAGAAGCTTAGCAGAAGGTTTCCTATCCTAATATGTGGAAGTTCTTGGCAAGAAGACAAAGACACCATAAATTTAAGACCCACAAGACATTCCAACAGCAGGATTTTGGTACTGCTGCCTGTTGTTTTTGTTGACTGACTGCAAAGCCTTTTCCAGGGACTCAGCAGCAGCAAACTTCAGTATTTTTAGGACTCTGCAATGGCTAATAATATGCCTGGCACCAACTTTCAGTATTTTCTTACCTCAACCACCTGCAAACACTTGCAAATCTGGCTTTGCTCTGCCAGTACTGGAAATGCATCCACCTGCAATTTAGCCCATTTTGTAAAACAAGCAGAAGACCCCAACCCACATCGTCCCCATCTGATTTTCATTCCAGCCTGGACAACCTGACAGCAATGTGGCAGGAAAATGTGTACTGATGCTCCAGCCATTCTCTCTATCAATACTGAGATGTCAGTAGGAAACATGTTTGCAGAGGTGACAACATTATCTGGGTACTGACAGATTCTGCCTTGTGGATGTGGCCAAAGAAACAAGCCAACAGCAGAAAGGAGTAAGCTGTAAGCAGCACAGGCAAGTGCAAAATGCTACAGAAAGAGGCATTTACCCTTTTGTCTCAAATAACAAATGGAGACTGCAGAAATTCTGCATTCTTCATCTTATCAATGTGGAAAAACACAGACAGTCACAGCTATTACACATAGTATTATAGGAAGGCAAGAAGACATAAATTTCTACTGAAATTCATCAGATAATTTCAGTAAATCACATGTCAAAATATTTTTGAAAAGTGAAGGTTTGGGGAACAGTTTCTTTTGCTTATGTTAAAGCAAAAGAATGAAAAAAGATACATTAAATAAACTGAGATGCTTAATCATGGAGACACTACTGAGGAAGATTATTCTGCCTTAAAAATAGAGTTGCAACTTGGAAGTGCATTTTTAGAAGTGATTTTATTACAAATTTTTCTATCAAGAAATATCATGAAAATTATGGTGAAGCATGTACATTACTCAGTGACCAAAATGATTATAGAGAGTCTGAAAAGGCAGGCAATTTAGGAGGAGTTGAATTGTCTTACAGAGAAAAGTTGTGCTGAAACCAATCTCCCACCATTGCTTGGCTATCAATCACACAGCAGCCACAGTGTGGTGGGAAGACACGTTCTGCTTCAGGCCATCAGAGAACCCAGACCCTTAACTTGGATATTCAGCATGTGCTAGCCCTGCTGGCTTGGTGGTCCCAAAGATTTTCCTTCACCCTTGGGGGAGTACGGATAACTGTACCAGGCCTGCCATGGGTCATTGGGTCTCTGCTCTTTGGGTACAGGGAATGATTCAAACTTCTTGTTCTCTTCGGACTGTGCAGTAAAGGCTCTGTGCAATCCATTCAGCTGAGCAGGTCCTAATAGCCAGATCCTATAAAATGTGCTAAGCACCTGTGCTCCAAAATACAGAAACTCTGGAAAGTAAGACATCCAACACGGGGCTTTTGGGGGAATCACAAAATCTTGGAAAACCTGCAAAATCAGGAACCAGGGCAGGCAAAGTTCAAACCCAAGAGGATGCAGAGAAAACAATACAATTTAATGAGAGAGAAATGGGTAACATTCAGAGGAAGGAAAAGGACGGATAAACAGGGTGTTGAAAAATGTTTTAAGAACAGTTAGATACAACATCCTTTTTATCATCTGACAACTGGAACCTCTTTATATCCACTCACTGGTCAAAAAACAACAACAAATGCAATTACTGAAATGCAAAAAAAACCCCACAAACCCAGAAGTCTCACCATTCTTCAACCCAGCACTCTGCAGGCTATGTGTCACAGCTGGTTCCCTCTGGTCTGAACTGGATTCTGGTTTTTCCTCTCCCCAGATATTTGCACTGAGTGTAGGATACTTGTAACTGGAACATCACTGTGCAACGTGTGAAACTACCTTGAAATAAAATGGCACCTGTGTTTTACCTCGCAAGACAAAGAGCTTCATTCTAAGCCAAGTCCTTCTATCTGTGCAGCCACTCAGACACCTCTAACAGCACCAGTACTTGAAATACATGGATACAAACTCTATCTTTTGTTGTCGTTGTTGTTGCTGTTGTTGCATGGACTAAAAGAAACCAAACTCCCTAAAGGCATTACTACCATCAGGAAAATTTACATTAAAAGCCACATTAACATTTAACAAACACCTTTTAGACAAGCTCTCTTTAAGTAAGGTATCTATTCAGTTTGTATTTGCAGGCAGTCTGGATGCCTGTTCACATCTGAGCAAGTTCTGGTGGTGCACTTGCAAAATTAAACAGGTTTTCGATAAGGAAGAGCAGCAAAGACTGCTTGGATTTCAGCTCTATTCGTTGTTGCTGGGTGGGCTGAAGATTCACTGCTTTATGCCCAAAACACTTTTCCCAATTAATGCTGTTCAGATTACATGCTTCCATGCACTTTAGTTATTAAGTTCTATTTTTGCAAATCAACTCCTAAAATCTTAGAAATGCAAAATTTATTAGATAGGTTAAAAAACCCCAAACAACTAAAACACACAGAGAACTACTCTTTACACCAAAACACATTTCCCAAATTTGCTCTGATGGGTACCCTAGACACAGCAAACCTATGGATTGGCACCATCAATTACTGACACCAATGAGCCCTTGCTCACCTGAGCAGCCACAACAGGGTTAAGGAAGGCCATCATATTGTTCCTCCAGGTACTGTCCCTCGGTGCTCAAAGGTGCCACATCTCCCAGCCCCTCACGTTGCTTGCTGCAGTTTGATATATACTGGTGTAGGATAATGTATTTCTCACAAAAGGATTTGGTGAGAGCCTGATTGAATCAAACACGGTTCCACTCAAAGCTCATAGTCACTGTAAAAAGAGAACCAATGGAAAACATCTATAATTATTTAGTTTTACATTTTCAATCTATATTTCTGTTATTTTTGTTCTCCAGCTCTGGGAAAGCAGTGGGGCCATCAGGGGTGATTTCCCCCACCCTCTCCTTCCCCCCCAGGGCTTGCATATGCTTGACACTACTTGGAAAACTGACTAACAGGGTGTTCACTTTTACCAGGCCATTAATTGATAACACTTAATTAATCTGCCGTGTGAGAGATCAAATGAAGATTGTGTCCCACAACCAGCAACATATATTGACTTTGTTATTCCAATTATGTGTCTGACCAGAACAGCCCTTTGGTATAAGACTTAACCTTTGAATCACCCTCAGCACAGAACTAGATCAGCTGCTGGGGATCTGACCTGAAAAAGACCTTGACACTGCCGGAGCTCTCTATGTGCTTGAAAATGTTCCACCTTGTGTTTGTCATAGCCTGTGTTCGTGTTGTCATTTGCAATTACATTTGTGTGTTGGACACGATTCTCCGATAAGCAGCCGATAATTAGCAGGGAGCTCTGATTACAATTTGCTGTTTCACGTTGGCGCACATTTTTGTTTATTTTGCTTTGTGGTGTTGGCTTTTTTTTTTCCCTCAAAGAATGCCCAGAAAAGAGCAATTAGTTTCAGCAGCAATTGGGTAAATGCAGCAGACAAAGAGAGCAAATTGCCTTCAGCAGACAATTTATAAATCAGCCGTAGATTTCCAACTCAGTTTTTATTTTTGTTTCTGTGGGTTATCTTCCACTAAATTGATGGGTAACATCGTCAGAGGCAGTTTTGGTGTCATTTACTGTTAACAAAACATAATTAAAAATATATTCATCAGATTTCCTGTGGCTTTCTACAAGGACAGTGAACAGCAGCAGCGTAACAAGGAGTAGCAATTGACCTTCTCTAGCCACTAATTTTGTGACTTTAAATCCATGTTTCTTCTCACATAGAAGTCAGTATAAAATCCAGAGCAGACATACCCAAAACTGCGTAGCAAATCTTAGTTAACATCCACCTGCCATGAACATTACATACCATTTTGTCAGACATGGATCTGACCAGGATATGGATGGCTATTTTATGGTGCAATTTTCTGTAATGCAGCCTTTCTCCAGTAACACCCGTCCCAACCAGAGGCAGAGGTTAGCGTGCAAATGTGACAATGAATTGCACAAAAATGAATTCTTTAGAAAAGAACCCGAAGTACAGTAATACTTTTTTAAGGAAAAAGGATCATAGTATTATGATAAACTAACCTCATCATTAGAGCATAGAACTTAGCAATATTACTTGCTGGCATAGGAGGGAAAAAAAAAGCCTGGTAGGTCAGAGACAGCTATAAATAACAAAAACCACAGAGATTAGGACCATTTCAGGTCCTCCATGTTGTCTATTATTACAAACTGGTATGAAGTAAAACTGCTCATGGTTCTGACTCCACTGATGTAAAACCACTGAACTCTAAACTCAGATAAGTCTGAAAATTTTAATAGAGAGAGTTATGAATTTGAAGTTGCTTTAAAAAGGCAGAGTACCAACCTGTTGTATTAGCAAATAGAAATATTATGAGTCCAATACTTACACTGTTATTTGAATCAAGGTTTATTTTTAGTAAACACCAGGAGGGGTACCTGGTCCAAAACATTGGCATATGAGGCTCTTACCCCTATGTTGGTGCGTTTTAAACAGGGTTCAATAAATTACTAATTTCTTTACAACACTCCTTAATAAGAAACAACTATCAAACTGTTTAATTGTCCTGATTAAATACCATAGGGTTCTAATAATGAAAATCCCCAAATGTAGAAGATAACAATAACTCACATGTACAGTGATGGTCTTGGAAACATTTAGTTTACAAAGTACTAACCCAGACAATGAGTTTTCCTACTCTTTCCATAAAATGCAGTAGAATCTTTAACTTTTACCTGCCTGGGTAACTTGGCAAGCAGCAGGGCTGTGCAGAAGAAATGCCTAAGGAAGTTAGTGCTGGAAATCACCAGTTTGTATCCAAAAGTGCTGCAAATCCACTGCAGGGTGAACCCCCAAGAAACACTCATAATATTGGGGTGAATCTTGAACCCACAGCCTTCTAGCTGAGGTACAGAACTACTACCAAATGAACCAAAGGCAAATGAGAAACATTCAAAGATAAATTAATATATGCCAAGGCTTATGTGTGCTATCAAGCAATAAATACACTAGGAGTAGGAAGTGCAGAAAGTAATTAAGGTTAAGAAAGAGGCATATGCAAGCTATAAAACATTAGATAGAGAGGAGGACTAGAAAGATTGCAGAAGGAAGTTAAGAGAGTGTAAAGAAAAAATTAATACACGAGGCAGAGACAGAAAGGGAGATTGTATGAGAGGTTAAGATAAATAAGAAGATAATTTTCAACTCTGTAAGGCTCAGGAGTAAGATGCTGGAGAAGTGTCTCTAGGAGATGGTAGAGAAATTCTATTCTAAAAAGCAGACATTGTGCTAAAGCAGATCAAAATCAAGTATTTCTAACTCCACATTTGGACACTCCTTATGGATTCTTGTGGTAGTAACATATGTATCTTGGATAAAATTGTGCAACTTCCACAAAGGGCTGCAAATTGACCAACCCACATACATATTATGTTATATTGTGATGTTATGGTTGTCCTTTGTAAGGACAAATGGATAAACTCCATTTGGTGTGAAACCACATTTAGTGGGGTAGCTTAAAATGTTTGGAAGGATGTCAAGAGACAAGGTACAAACAGGCCAGATAGGGTAAAAAGACTCAAAAAACCTTGTAAAAGTGGTTTAATATTAGCCAGTCATATCAGTGAAAATGACATTTTAACTGCCAGAGGGCTCTTTTGCACTTAGACAACAATGTAGAAATATGAAATGGCCAGAATTTGATGGGTGGCTGAGGAAGGGTCTTTCTCATCCCTTCTTGAATGTATTAATATTAACTATTTGGGAAGCTGCTGCTGATGTAAGAACAGCTATGCCTTAGCAAGAGTCTGTGTAAGTACATATAAGGACACTTTCACATGCAAAATCTATATTCAAACTATCTGTGGGAGAAAAAGTCCTGGGCAGAACAGCAAAAACAA
This sequence comes from Machaerirhynchus nigripectus, assembly GCA_013397975.1. Taxonomy (NCBI): domain Eukaryota; kingdom Metazoa; phylum Chordata; class Aves; order Passeriformes; family Dicruridae; genus Machaerirhynchus; species Machaerirhynchus nigripectus. The sequence goes on from VZRQ01006657.1 coordinate 434,608, forward strand.
AAGTATCTTTTCTTTCTGGCAGTAATGGGAAAGGGGAGGTGGTGTGAAAGTTAATTTTTCTGTAATGCATTCCCCCCCCTACCATGTGTGGTTTTAATTCTTAACATTTCCTATGTAAATATTTTTTGAGTATTTACATTGAACAGTGTTAAGTACATGGCTTACCAAATACTGAAAAATACAGCTAACAGGGCACATACCTGTACCTGGACAGTGGTGGAGGTGGCAGCACTACCTGTTCATCTGGGGCCTGGTTAATGAATCCAAGGGAAAGGTTGGAAAAGGCTGCAACTGGCTTCCTCCTGCTTCTCATTACGTCTGACCACTTAAAAAAGAAAGTGACTGTAAATTCTAGTACAGTCTGGTCACCTTTGGCACTGGGCTGAGGAAATGAGACTTCACTGAGACAGAGGATCCCTGCAAAAAAGTGTGAAAAATTGAAATGACAAGGTTGTGTTGATAGCTTGTTGAATGAATGAAGGGAATTAATTGAAATTTACATTTATATAGCATCTACACTGTACCACTCAGGCCTAAGGAGTTGGTGGAAGGCTTACTTTGTCAGCACAGCTGCACTGGGGAATAAAGTAGAATTGGACCAAACATCATTTCCCCAGAACCAGACCTACAAAAGCAGTGGAGAAAGGCAAAGAACCTTAAAAAGCTTAAAAAGGGTGGCAATCAGGGAACAAAAAGTAGAGAACTTCATGCATGGAAGGTTAGGAAGTGAGAAAGGTACTGAATATTATTTTTAAATTTAGATCATAATTGCAAGAATGAAACGAAGCAAATAATACAAAAAATTAATCTAACCTCTCCCTCTATTTCAATCCTGGAACAGGTATCCAACCATTTCTCACTCTAAGAAAGTGAAAGCCTCCAGAGACGGGGATTCAATAACTCAGCTGTTGCATTGTTACCAGTCCTTAATGTTAGAAAGTTCTTTCTAAAGTAAATCTTAAATTTTCTTCAGTTCATTTAAGTCTATTACTTCCTAATCAATTCTTGCTGAGCATGAGGTTCAACAGAAGAAATCGATCACAGTGCTCTTGATAACAGCTTTTTATACACTGGAAAGTGGAATCATGTTCCTGTTGGTCCATGGTACAGCTGAAGTGTGGCTCAACACTTATCTCTGATGACCTGACCCTCATTTTTCCTACATATAATATTGCTATTAAAATACGAGAATACAGCACTCTTCAAGAGTTTAAACTGAGATCTTTTCCCATGTGTTTGATTCATGTAGGTAATTGTATGTTGGATGTTTGGGAGACAGGCTAGCAATTACTACGCTCACTGACCACTTGTGCACAAGGAGAATTTGCCAAAATAGCATTTACAAGCCTGTAGAACTCACAAGTTATTTATCTAATTCATCCTCCAGGGTCCTACAGAGGAGCTCACCTCCAACCTATTCCTTCATCCATCTCCGCTGGCAAATCCCAAATCATCTCATGCTGATGCTGCCACAAATCTGCTTTCTTTGAGCATTTGCCTCCTAAAAATGAAATGCCTTAAAAGCAGCAAAGAACAACCACAAGGCAAGAAAGACTGCCTGTTGCTCTACTACCACTTTCTGGTGCAATAAAGAGGTGGTTGAATTGCTGCATAATTCAGTGTTCAGTAAGGTCATTCTTGCAAATGCAGCAGAACGCATGGAACACAGAACACATTGCATTTTTCCAGTTTGTTTTGAATTTTAGGGCTATTTGGGAAACAGCTTGACAAATATGTCTGACATATACATGCAGCAGAACTTTCTCCTTTCCTTACACCAAAAATCATACAAGTCAGCCCCAAAATCATCAGATTTTAAAATGGGTCCACAATGTTACACAATTTTTTTTGTTTGTTTTTTTGCTGTGACATTTTTAGCTGACCAAATACAAGTCAAGAAAGCAAGCTGCATAACTCACACAAGACACATCATCCCGTATCTGCTCCACGCTGAAAGCCAAATCCCCATGAACTGGACATGCAGACATGCACATTTTCAAAGCACTCACTCCCACATTTCCTTCTCCTATTCTCCCCTCTCACCTACCACAGTGATTTCCTGATACCTCTTCCCCAGCCATGCCTATCCTTCAGCTCTTACCCTTTGGATCTCAGGGTTGAGGTGCAGGCCCCCTTCCAGCCTCCCGTTTACAAGACAGCTCAGGCTAGTGTCCCACTTCCCCACTGAGCACTCATCTCCAAAGGGAAGGCTTTTTGTGACCTGGAACATTTCTGACACGTCTGTTTTTTTGGTGGTAGTGATGGGCATCCTGTGCCTCCTGATCTCATCTCTGCCCTGCATCAGAGTGAGCAAAGGCAGCCAAGGTTGCTCCTGAGAGCATTTCAGGCTGCAGCTCACGAACAGCCTGGTGAGGAACTGTAAAATATGAAATAGCACCAGCTCTGGTACCATTAAATCACTTCTTTGTGGTTCCTTTTATCCAGATGAAAACACTACTAATTCACAGCTGCTAATTAATTCACTGTTTTCAACAGCCTTTATAATACATGAAGATTCGTTTTACCATTATATAGTTGTTTTGCACAGCAATGGCAGGCCCTTGTTCCTCAACATTAACCTCTGTGCATAGTCATGTAGCATTGGAGAAGACAGTTTTGCTTAAGTGATAAATACTTTGCTTCAGGTGATAAATTTCCACTTTTTAAGAAGTGGTCCTTGATTTAAATTCCTAAAAGATCACGTTTTATTTTATTGCAAAAACAGACTAACAGAAGACCAGTGACTTCCCACCTGGCCTCAGATCTGACATGCCTTACAGGTGGGTTCTGATGATGCCTCTGGCAAAGACACCTCTATATGATACCAAGGAATTCGCTCAGTTTTGCTGGAAGAAAAAGGAGAGAGCAAACCTTTCTTTCTCCTGAACTTCCTTAACTTTGCAAGTGCTCTCAATTAGCTCACAGTGAAATGGGCCTGGTTTGCAGGCAGAGATAAACTTAGAAGATTACAATAGCTCAGAAAATAATAAGACAAATAAGGATCTTTGCTGAAGCAAGATTTAAATAAGTAAAAATGTTACTGTTGCTCTGGAGGTGAAACCAGAGATGGAAGAAAAATGTTAAATTAAGCTCCAAGGGTAAATCGAATGTTTTTCACCTTGAGAGCAGACTCACAGCTTGAGTTATGAAATGTTGGGATAACATACTCATATTGAGGAAACATATCCAGAAGAGGAAAATCCTTGTGTATACGAATCAAATTTTGGAAACTATAGTGCAACATTAAGCAGAAACAGTCATGGCTGGTAGACAGACAAAGAGAAGAGGGTTAAAGGAATAAAGAATATGAAGAATTCTGTTGAGCATACAAAATCCATACTCATAGAATAATTAAGGCTGGAAAAGACATTTAAAACCTTCAAATCAAACCATATAACCCAGCACTGCCAAGACCACCACTAAACCATGTCCCTAAGGACAACATATAACCTGTCTTTTAAATACCTCCAGGAATGCTAGAATGTCTTGGAACCTCCAAGACATACTAGGAAGAAGAGGCCAAAGAAGGAACTGAGTGGATGGCAGAGGAAGGAGGTTTGAAATGTGAGCAAGCTGTCTTAAACTCACCTGTAGAAATTTAAAAGGGTGCCACCTTGGAGTGAGGACAGAGTCAAGAGGAATATAGCACTTATCAGTGATGCCAGAACCTCTCCAGAGGTACAACTGGCTGGAAAAGAAAATTTATCTCCTCACATCAGAAATGGGGAAGTTATTTGCTGCTTTGAGGAGGAGCACAGAATGGAAACCAAGCAGAAAGCTGGCAAGACATTTGAGAGGGAGTAAAGCTGAGACCTGGAGGTAGGACACTCAGGGGCAGCCAGACTCTCCTCTTTGCCTGGTTCCCTGGCATAATGTCATTCTGAGCAAATGAAAGCAAGGTAGCTTTGGGAGATTTGAGGTGGTTGATGAGAAAGGAATATTTTGTGCCAACCACCAATACCAAGAATCCCTGGAGATAAGTGGGTGAGATCTTAGAAAAAGCCTTAGGTGGCCAGGTACTGAGGAAGAGGCAAAAGCAAAACGTCTGAGGATAAATAGTGTCGAGGAAAAAATAGACACAAATCCAAAATCAGCTCATCAGAGTAGGAAGAAGGAGGTCTACAGTGCTAGGCTGGGGGAAACTTCCAGGCCTAGGCATGGACATATTGTTAGACAAAGCTGTAAGGCATCTGTGAAAATTGTAACATCTCTTTGTTCATCTGGCATTAAACTTAATTCCCAGTTGCTCCCCTACGATCATTTCTTCTGGGGACATCTGGAAGTATCCTGGACCTACCTGGTTTGTGCTCAGAACTGAGAGCACAGATGGTGGAACAGATGTAGAAGACTTTGAAATATATTCATGAAGAGCAAAGAGGAGTTTGAGCTGTAGACAAGGAACCAATTGGTGTTGAAGGTTCAGCAGGGGAGATAGAAAGGTCATGTATTAAACACATGAAATGTAAATTGGGAATGTGGGGATGTTTTAGAGAGGGAAAGGAACGAGGAAATTGGGGGCCTGGGGGAAGCACAGATAAGCTGAATAAACAAAATATAAAGAGCTATCATGGCAGTCATGCGCCTGCACAAAAGAAAAATGCTCTTCCAAAAAATAGATTCCCTATTAAGTGATTTTGCTTGATTTTTTCACACCACTCATGAGTTATCAATCTCCCCACCCATAAAGACAAATGTCATATCGGCCCTAACCCATCAGCTATTCTCAATTTATCACCATTTAATATATATTAAAATGCTCTTACCTCTGATTGCAAAAACAAACAAAATAAGGCAACATAAATCAAAAAGAAAGGGAAAGAGAGACGAGGAGGGTGAAGAGACAGAAGGGAGATCTGCTGCTCAAAAGAATGGATTTTTTTTCTCTTGATCATTGCATCCAAGCTCTCAAGGCCTCTCCTCCACAAAAATACTCTAATGGTCTCCTACTGTAAATCACATCAGTAGTTTATAAATCCCCTCACAACACAGAAACAAATGCTCGGCCCTGGAAGGAGAGTGGGGAAGCTGCAGAGTAGTAACAAACTCAGCAACCCTATGACTCTCTCTCTCTCTGATCCCATTATAAACTAACACAATATTTTTCTCCAATTTTCAGTCGGTATTGCAGCTCGCAGCAGAAAAGATACTGAAAGCAGCAGGAGCCAGGCAGAGGTGTCAGACTTCAGAGCGGACACTGCCTTGGGACCTGGGGGGGCCAGTAAATCAGTGCACGCTTGTCAACAGCTCCAAGCTGCAGGAATTACTCGAGCGAAAATAACAAATGGCTGTCATTGTGGAGCCAAAAACCTGTGATTATAATTATCACATCCCCAGTGACCTTGCATAAACTTTAATCCCTCTCCAATGGAGCATTTAAATAGCCTGCATCTACTGGCAGGGGACCGTGTCCCCTTAGTTGAAAATACAGAGAGTAGGAAAGAAACGAGCCACAAAGAAACCACCAAACCCCTCTCTGTCTTACAGCTTGTATTAAAGTTGTACAAGAAAAGCCCTGTCACTGTCATTTTAATTGATATTATATAGTCATCCTGAATTCCAAATGCCATGGTGGTGTCCAAACTCGACTAATCCCAGCACCAAGCATTTTAATCAGATGAAAAGGTCAAATGACACCAAGTTTTCATCGCTGCATTCCGTGGGCTGAGAAACTGGGTATACAAAGTGTGTGGATGGGTTGCTGAGTTAAGGAATCTGCAGGGAGGCAACCTCCTTCCACCTTGGAGAGGTTAGCTCACCCTTGCAGGTCCCACCATGATCAAGACTTGAATGAACTCTTCAGGTTTAATAAAGAGCTTTTCCCATGCTAAAATCAGGTATTTTAGTTATTTGGGTATTTTCATGGTACCGTTACAGCTACCAGGACTAGATATCTTCAGTTACAGAATTAAGGTCGGTTATCTGCTAGTGCCTTGTTCTACTTCTCTAGGTTCTAAATGCACGTCCATCCAATACAGGCAGGCGTTGCAGAAAACACTAAAAGCTCTGAATCTGGGGAAAGGAACAATTTTGATTCTAAAAGATTTTTAGTCCTCATGTTTCTGATCCTAAAACAATCCTTTTAGGGAAAAAATATCTTTTCATGCTGCTCTGTGAGTCCTCCAAAGCACATTGAAAGCATTGTAGGTGCAGGAATTTGATGAGATTGCTTTGAAATTGCATGAACCAAGTTGCTCCATGATAATCAGATAACTAGTTCACCGCAATCGTTACACTTGCAAACCAGGTGATTTGCCCCAGAAAAAAAGCACCTCCTGGAGTCAGCAGATGCTCCCATGTACAGGCAACCAGCAAATGTGGGTTTAAAATATGAGACTTTTTATCTTCCATACAGGTGATAACAATGTTCTGCATGAGCTTTGCACCATGGTATCACATAACAGTGATTTTTTTCTTCAATTTTTCTGTAAGAAGAGAAAATGAACTTATTACTGGAAAAGAGTTTGCTAATTGCACAGTCTTTCATTAGGTGTCAGAGAGAGTACAACAGGGGAATTGCACATTCAAATTAGCAATAATTTTAACAAATTCAAAACTTTTAAAACAGAGAAGTCAGAGGACCATTAAGTCTTAAGAGAAAGCCACTTAATGAGATAGGGCAAAATTTAAGCATTTGTATATTAGTGTGTAGACTGGTGTATATAGTTCCGACCTGCACTTTTCCATGTTAAATAAATTTTTAAAAAGACATCTACAATGTTATATTTCCTAAAAACAGGAAATTATAATGTCTAGGAAAGCAGAAATATTTGAAATAGATTAGTTCATGCCCAGACTAAGTTTTAACTATAAATATTGGAATTAGAGATAAAAAAAAAACTAAGAAGCAGCCTTTATACAGTTAAAGGGCTACAGTGGATCACAGAGGTGCTTAGTTATTTAAGGTGGTTTTCCAAGCCAATAAAACCTCAGAATATTTATCAAAGGGAGAATTCTTCCAAGCAACTGCCTTAACCCAAACCCCACATCCTGGCAAGCCTCTGCCAAGCTTCCTAAACCCAACAGTGTCAGCCCTACTTGACAGGGCATTTGAAACCACAGCTCCAACATGTAGCTAAAGCTTGTCTCCTTTCTAAACAAGCTAAACAAGTCTCCTTTCTGCACTGTGTCAGAGTTAGGATGTTCTTTGGAGCAAAGAGTCAGTGAGAGAGAGAGCCAGACCTGCACAGAGCTTTGCATGCTTGTGACACTCTGGAAATAAGTGGTGGCATAGGAGAGACAGGTCTTTTCAACCAGTGGCACAGAACAGGAACTGGATTGAATCCAGGTGCCCTCAGAGCCTGTGACATCAAGGCCATTCCACAGCCATCACATAGTAACAAATTCCACCAGCCTCATTCATCTGAAATGAAAATTCTCCATTTGCATCATGGCAACATAAATAAATACGTTAAATATTGTGCAATAATAGCTTGGCACATTTATCTTCTGGTCAGGAACCATTCCAAACACCTTCTCTCCTTTCCTGATTACCAATGTGATACAGTTGCCTGAATTCAGAGCTGTATATTCTATGTGTTTCGCGCATGAAGAACTGGCAAAATCCTTCCATTTATCCCACATATTGGTGATGAGCTATCACCAGTCATCTTTCTGTTTTGTTTCTCTTTTGACACGTAATCCAACCCCATTCCTCCAACATTTTTGTTCCATCTCATCTTGGAGAATGGGCAGTTTCAGAAATTTTTTCTTTTTCTTCATGCCAATAACTGCAAAACAACTGACAGTAACCGTCACCAGTGTTAGGTTAATGGCTGGACTCAATGATATTAGAGGTCTTTTCCAACCTTAATGATTCTATGATCATTATAAGACCAACTTTCAGTTGCTTGTCTCAACTTGCATGTATATTATTTTGTGAATTCATCTCTTTAAAAAAAAGGACAAAATCTTCACTTTCTGTGTGTTAATACTTGAAAAGACACTAAATCTGGCACGAAATCATACATAAACACCAGATATCATTGGCAATTAGCCATTATTAACTATGAAGTTAGTACCATGGGAGAGGGTGCTAATCTTTTTGTTTTACAAATAATTATGAAGCACCTATTATTTTTCCCTCTCTTTCCTATCATAAGAAAAATCACAGGCACTTGCCACCACGTGTTTTATATTATGATCCTGTTCTGAGTATATGTTCATCAAAATTGAAATTCTTTTTAAATACCTACTGCTGAACTCTGGAATTCCTTTGAAATTATAGAAATGAAATGGTTGTGAGAATTATGTTCTATGAATGATACTAAAAAATTTAATTTATTCTGGTATCAGTGGTCTGGACTTTCGTTAAAAACCCTTTGCAGTCCCGTGTCCCTAACATCCCAGAAGGCGTGCAATAAAGAAACCAAAGCTGTGGTGTTTGTGTGAGTCAGTGGGACCAGGTGACTGTACAAATGGGCCATTTTTGAGGAGTTTCAATTTCAGCATAGAGTGAGTTGAATAGACAGGTCATAAAACTACCTTCACATTATGGGGCAAATTGCTCATCTCTGAATCACAGTTGCTCTTGGCTTTCCGTTCAGAACTCTTTCCACGAGTCCCACTGGCATTAATGGCAGCTCCACAAGCAGAACAAATAGACAATCATTTCACACTGAGAGGAGAATTTCCCCCACATGGTGTGTGTCCATCACACAAACCCACCTTGCACCGAGGGAGGGAAACAACCCGTGTGAGCCTCCCCACCCCTACCTCTCCGTCTCCTCCTCTGTGCTCTGCTGCCTGTGGTCACCAGCACCAGGCAGGCAATCTGACATTTTTAACAGCTTTTATCTTTTCATAACCCCGGCTCACAGCTGTTTCACGTTTCCTTGCACTTTTCTGCAGCGATGCTGGGTTCACTCAAAAGGCAACCCAGCTTACTGAAATGCCAAAAGCAATCTCCAGCCCTGTAATATTTTGGCCTCCTAAAGACCCCATCCTGAGGAGAGGGTTACTCTGAGAATGCAGTGAGACCCAGATGAATAGAGATGTCATTACCCTTGGTGAGCTCCCATGTACTTGAGCTAAACAAGGAACCTCACCACCCATCAGCACAAGTCAAAACCAGGTAGGAAAGAGAAGGCAGAAGTGGGCTGCCTTGCCCCAGGTGAAATCACCCCCGGGGCTTCTGATCACCATGAAAATTTGGGTATTGGTCAATGCATAAGGATCTTGCCACTACAGTGTCTTTTTTCCCAGCTTTTGGTAAAAATTTACTCACCTCGATTATCGATTTTTCCAAGTTTAATATTTTCCCTTTCCAAGTCAGCCATACAGACCATCAGTCCGGTGCTGGATAATGTTTAGACACCCAACAGCTTCAAGCACTCACCAATTTTTCCTACAAGAGAAACATTCAAAGTAATTGTTTCATATCTTGCCTTTTTACTCCTTTCTCTTTCATTTAGCCCATTCCCCAAGACACATATACTGGTATAAAGTATCAGACTGGGGTTGAAGAGGGAAATATCTACATTAAGAGACGGTTTTATCTCTGCCATGACTTCAAAAGTGTTTCTGAATCCTAAACCTTTCACAGTGTTTCAAGAAACCCAAAGAATATAGACCTGACCCTGGGATCTTCATCTCAAGAAGCCTTTCTCCTGAAACTGGTGTGTTTTCCAGCAATAAAAATAGCCAACCTGCTTTTTCTGGAAAAAAAACCAATTTATCAGAAAATCTTCATCCAGAATCAGCTTCAGCCAGTATTGCCAGCTTTATTCCCAGGCTTCCCCCTCAGTGTAGCTTCCTCCCTCAAGGTGACCTTCCAGAGTCATACAAATACAGCAAAAACTAGAGCCTGTGTATTTAAAGGGTCATTCTGATTGGTACAGGTATGCCCACAACTTGCCATATAAAACCTATAGGTTCAAAACTGAGAAGTCAGTTATGAGACGTGGAAATTGCATGTACTACTTTTTGATTTAAATTTTTGATACTGTCACCCTCAGTTTCTTTGTCCTTTGAGGTAGAAATGTAGTTCATCTTTCTTCTGGTAGGAAGCTGAAAGCATTCTGATTTCATTCCTGATTCATTTCAGCTCTTTTCTGTGTGGGTAAGGTTCATGTGGTTTGATGTCTGATAATGAAGATTTGGCACAGCTTTAAATAAAAGTAATTAGGGAATCCATTGACCATAACAAACAATGGACCAAAAAAAAACCTGTTGTAGAGAAGGTACTTCCCAGTTGCCCATTATAGCAATTTTTGCCTGTAATTATAATTCACAAATTTAATTCACTCAAAAAACAAATAGCTTTTTTTTGCTTAAATATCCTAAATCAAGCATTAAATTACAGCTCTTTCACGAATGAACCTCATCATTAGCTTTCTTATGCGAAAGAGAAAAAAAAGTAACTCTGAAAATCTCCATTTAAGGGGCAAGTGCAAGACATCTACACAATAAAATCCCCTGGTGCACCTCCACATTTCACAAGCCTGTGCGCTCATATATACATACATGCACATGTGCATTTATGGATGCATATTTCTATATATCATATATTTACACATGCACAAACATACACACCCTATGAAAAATAAACCTCCAATGATAATGTGATCCCCACAAGCCCAGCACTTCAATTATAAAGCAATCCTAGCACAAATCCAGAAAATGTCACTGTCACATGCTTCCTTTGTATGCTGTTGAAAATACCTCCAAAGTTTGGAAATTAATCACACAGCAATGCCAATCTTTTAAGCCAGGCATCTATGAACCAACCTCTTCCCTACTGAATGAATTACATTGAAATCATATAATTGCAGGCTGCCATTCAGTCACCCTTAACAATAGGAGACTTTGAAAATTGGAAATTTTTTTCCCATCTGACTCCCAACTTGCAAGCATGAAGCATACAGCAAAAGCTTGGTGCCTTTTAAATTACCTAAAATCTACATCCTTCAGACAAATGAACAGGGTAAAAAAAAAAAAAAGGGTGCAATTTAAGGGCAAATCATTTTGTGTTAATCCTTGGGAACTCAAAGCATGAAGATAAAAGAAGAAAAAATGCAGGTTTCACTTTGCTCATTATGGGACATTGACTTTCACCTAATAGTATGCAATTAAAATTTCTTCATGAGATTTCCTTATTGAAATAAGAAAGATAGTGCCGTGCTGAATGTGGTGATAGATCTGGTATAAACGTGCTTCCTGGACAAACTGATTTATCATGTCTCATTCCAGCAGTACTTTCTTGCTTGCTCATTTCTCATCTTATTACTGTGAAGTTGTAATTAAAGAGGATCCTCCCACGGAGAAGAGTTCTCCTTCAGGACAAGCTAAATTATAAATGCACTGTTCTTTCTCTGAGACCAATTTAAAGGGGCAGTCTGCTGTGGGAAAGATGCACATCTAATTCTTGGGGCTCCTGGCTCTGTAATTTTATGCAGGTCTCCTTCTGTTAGATATGGAATAAATCTGGTTTGCAAACTGGGTTTTCTGGGCAAATATACCTCTGCAATTGACTATTTCAATTTATACAAAGACAATTCAATTAAAATGGTATTGAACCACTGCGCCTGATTTACTTCGTAGATACTTCGTGTATGATCACTCGTATAATACACCGAAATATTTCAGAGGGCACTGAAAAACTATTTAAGGAATAAAGAGCCTGTAAAAATTCTTCCCATTCTTCAGGAAAAATAGAAAAACAGAACAACATTTGACCACAATCAACACTGACCATTATGACATTAATTTGCAGGGAACACACTACCATAAGAAAACACAAGCAGTAGGCATGAGATCAATTTAACAACCTGATATCCTTCCTCTACCAAATTCTCAGCCCTTCAAACATAAAGACTTTCACCGATGAAAATAAAAATAAAAATAAAAATTAAAATTAAAATTAAAAAATAAAAATAAAAATAAAAATAAAAATAAAAATAAAAAGCATGATTTGTTGCCCTATATTTGAGCTCATGTCCTCATTGCAATGAAGTATTTGCATTGCAAGCAATAGCCAAAATCCATTTTTTTCCAAGGGAAGAGAGTCCAAGGAAAAACACCCAGTGGTGCTCTTACTGAAGAAGGTTCTTGTGCCTTTTTATCTGAACACCTAAACCTAAATACAGCAATAGAGGGTTCCCCCATTAGACTTATTTTGTGGTTCCCAAAGTCTCAACTTTATAGGGACATGAATTCCAGGAATAAGAATTATTCACACCACTTCACGGCAACTCTCAAAGTTATGTCCTTGAGGACCCTGGAAAGAGGGAATCAGTGGGTGAACTTCATAAAATGGGGCAAGGAGAGAGGAATGCACTGAAAAATAAGGGTGAGCTCTCTGAGCTTGGAATGCTTATCCAAGAATGAGAATCCTCTCTTAGCTTTGGAGTATATATGCTCCTTAATATTAAGCCTTACTGTCATGGTATCCTGCCTTTAATGTCAAAGTGGGATCTAAAGAAATTCAGATCTCTTGATAATGAAAAGCCATCTGATACTCAAAAGGCTCACACAATGAGATAGCCTTTTACACTGTTACATCCTATAGCTTTATATTTCTCCTTGAGTCCATTAATTTAATTGCATCTCAGGATTTCATTTTAAAATATTTTATTGTAATCATAGGAGACAGCAATAATTTATTAATGTGCTCGGTAGCACTATGACACAGTAAGAGCAGCATTATATTTGCAGACATATAATTTCAGAGCTAATTTCATAAAAGTATGGGTGAACTTGATCCTTAAATTAAAACCATTGTCCTTTGCTAGAGAATTAAGACAGGCAATTCATCCTGTGTCATATCTACAATGTTTTAAATGTGATGCAAAGACCTGTGTAAAAGTGAGGTGTTTGCAGCAGCTGATATGACCATGAGGGTCTAGATCCCGTGAGGAAGAAAAATGAGAAAAAAGTGTTATGCTAATAGCCAGTGAAATATTTATAACTGAATATTTTTAAGTCCTTTGCAAAACATAAAACCCCAATTATTATATGTAAGAATGCTAAGCAAATATTATCTGATTCAGCTTCCAAAACCAATACATGTTGTATCAGCAAACATCATTGCATCATCTTCTCTACCTCCTTTACATGTTTTCTTTCCCATTTTGCCAAGAGGAGAGAAATAGTGGCAAGGAAAAAAGGAAGGAAAACAGCACAGCACCCCAAAATCCCACCATTGCTTGCTCCATCACATATTTTGTTGATAATTCTATGTGCTCTATTAGTACTGCAGATTGTCTATGCTAATGAGTTGCAAATTTTCATATTCCAAAATCCATTTCCAGTTTCATGTAAGGTCACACAAGGTCACATCAACACATTGTGTTTCACAGTTTGTGTTTCCATGGGTGGCTGCAAGCCCTAAAGAAGGGGTAACATCAGATTGGCCTCTGTCACTAGTGGGGTTCCACAGGACTCCATCCTTGGCCCTGAGCTCTTGGACATCTTCATAAATTACTTGGATGAGGACTGGAAGGGACACTGAGCAAGTTCACAGATGATACAGAACTGGGAGGAGCTGTAGACTCCCTCGAAGGCAGGGAGGCCCTGCTGAGAGACCTCCACAAATGCCAGGGCTGGGCAATCACCAACCATGTGAAGTTCAACAGGGGAAAGTGCCGGATTCTGCACCTGGGCTGGGGCAGCCCTGGGTGTACGGACAGCCTGGGGAATGAGAGGCTGGAGAGCAGCGCCATGGAAAGGGACCGGGGGGTCCTGGCCGATGGCAAGTTGGATCTGAGTCAGCAGTGCCCTGGCAGCCAGGAGGGACATCCCTGTCCTGGGGACATCGGGCACAGCATCGCCAGCCGGGCAAGGGAGGGATTGTCCCGCTCTGCTCTGGTGGGGCGGCCTCACCTCGAGTGCTGGGGGCAGGTTTGGGCACCACAATATAAGAAAGTCATTAAATTACTAGAGAGTGCCCAGAGGCCACAAGGATGGTGAAGGGCCTTGAGGGGAAGCTGTGTGAGGAGAGGCTGAGGGCACTTGGCCTGTTCAGCCTGGAGGAGACTGAGGGGAGGGCTCACTGCAGTTACAAATTCCTGGTGAGGGGAAGAGGAGGGGCAGGCACTGATCTCTGCTCTGGGGTGACAGTGACAGGACCCGAGGGAATGGCCTCAAATGGTGTCAGGGGAAGTTTAGGTTGGATATTAGAATAATGCTCCTCCCCCAGAGGGTGGTTGGGCACTGAACAGGCTCCCCAAGGCAGTGGTCACAGCACCAGCCTGACAGAGCTCAAGGAGTGTTTGGACAATGCTCTCGGGCATGTGGTGTCACTCTTGGGGATGGTGCTATGCAGGGTCAGGAGAGTTGGACTTGATGATCCTTGTGGGTCCTTCCCAACCCAGCAGATTCTGTGATTCTGAAATCCACTTCAAACATCTTTTTCTATAACATTTCTAACACATTTAGATATTACATAAAAGGTGAGGTCTATAAATAGTCACAAAGCAATTGGGAAAAGAAAATATAACTATTGACAATGTCACTTTTAATCAAGTAACATTCACAAGAAATTCTTTCTTTAGGCATATTCCCTGCACTGATAAAAACCTCAGTTCTGTTTGAAATTATACAAGGTATTGGTTGTAAAAAACTTTTTCTTGTTAGATCTCCTAACATTGAAAAAATAAATAAAGTTCAATAAAGTGACTTAAAACCTCAAATACTCTCACTCTGCCTTCCAAATGGTCTAGGATCAGAATAGATCTACATATCTGAATTTATGGAGAATTTCTTGTGCAAAAATTCTCTGAAGCTGCATATTGGTTGCCAAGCTTCTGACAAGGAAGAATTTGTATTATGGATGAATTATTACCTATTAACTTACAGCATGGTAAATACAGCTGCTGTGGGCAGAACCTGGTCAGAGCCAAGCAGACAAGGAGCTCTGCTCTCACCAGCTTATGGAGTAAAGGGACAACCAGTGAAACTACAAGACCATGCAGAAGATAAGTAAAGCCAGAAGTGCCCATTAGCTCTCAGTCACAGGACAGATGGGGATTCAGACATTGCATATAAAGAATTACAATCTAGATGCAGAGAATAAATAAAAGAGCATCCCCGACCAGCAGACTCCTCTCAGTCCCTACTCCCTTTTGTTCCTACCAGTTACTTCTGCTGGCTGACAAATCATCTCCCCGACACAATAAATTTGTTATGGAACATTATCTCAGGCTGAGGAAGGTCAGGATGTGCTAAAGGTCATGTGTGTATTAACCCACTACATGAGAGTCCCCACCCTTAGTTTAAAACATAGTCTTAAATTATATACTATTGAAGTGGCTATAACAGAGCCCTCATAAACAGCCTCATTTACCTGACATGATCTCAAGATGTGCCTGAACACCTTGAAAACAGGCGTGTGTCCTGTTGCTCCAGGGTATTATTAAAGGCAAAATCCATGTTATCAAACACTGGTGTTGTGGAGTTAAAGTCGCAAAGACAAGGGAAATGAGGACAGTCCAATTCCAGCACCAGATAAATTTGGGTGCAGAGCATACACTGGATTAGGATCTGGTCTGAGAGAACCCAGTGGAGACCATGACTACAGGAGTCTGCACTTAACTCCAAGTTTACTTCAGCACCCACAGAGATTGTATGTATATTTATGTTTTCTGCCAGAAAAAAACCAAAAAAACAAAAAAACAAGAAGTCTTTTAGCCTAGAAGAATGAAGGATACACTATCACGGAGTTTGGGGGTTCAAATACCTTTTGAAAAAAGTGGTTTTCTCCCTGAAGTAGCATTAGATTGTAGCACTAGGCAGAGGGTGAGTGTTGAGATTTTGGCTATACAGTACTGATGACCAGTAAGTCAGACAAAATGAGCAGCAAAAGAGAGTCAATGTTTGGAATTCCTAGTTATTCAGAAGTAGGATCTATTTATGAAACCTTTTTAAATATATTTTAAAATGTATATGTTCAGTATAAATATTGATTAATTTTTACTGGCTTGATTAAAGTAATTCAATTATTAATTTCCCATTTCTTTACTTTTAGTGCCACTTTGCAGGAACTGAGGGAGAAAGGACAAAAAGACAAATCCAGGAAATTTTGATTGTTAAGAGCTTTTTTAAGAGAAAAGTTTATGAATACATTTGTCAAATTTCATATTTTTTTAAGCAAGGAATTTTTTATTCCCTTAGATAATTTGTCCAGAAATTTTCAGTAGGTCTGTGTACAGCAGAAAAAAAGCCCAGGACAAGATTCGAAGAAAATCTCCTGGTTTAACAGTACTTCCCAACTGTTCTGTATTGCTGTACAACACTATCTTAAATTTTGCTTTTGAATAATTTTCTCTTCACAAATGTAAGACAGAATCTGGAATTCAGTAATGAATATGCCATTACCTGAGCTCTGATACATCATCAGTGCCCACTACAATTTTCTCCTTACAGGAGGATGAATCCAATGTTCTTGGTCAGATCCATAAACAGCTAAAACTTACATTAAAGGTTTTTTTAATAAGTGATTGCATACAGTCAAGCATGAAAAGGAATGGAGGAATATTGATTGTCTTCCTATATTTCACTATTGGGAAGGGAGAGAGGCATGGAAAATCTGTACAAAAATTAAAAGCACAATCACAAAATGGTGAACACTTTTTTTTATACATCACTAGCCAGATACCATGTCAACCCTACTGTTTTCCCTACTCCTCAGGCTTAGAAATTATAATTAGTGAGATGAGATGAAAAGCTTTTTCTCAAGGACTTGCCCACCATCCAGTGGAAGATACAACCTATTCACCAACTCTGAATAGCAAGAATTTTAACTTCACAAAACTCTTCGCTCCAGTCCTGTTTTAACTGCCAGAGTAATTTTGGAGTAATTCCTACAGTGGCCACCAAATCCTGACCCTACAGCTCTGTGATGGGGCTGTTACCACCACCAAGGATGTCACCAGATGAGAACAGCACAGGTTGCCCATGTGTCACAGCAGTGCCCAAGGGGAATGACACATCAAAGCTACATGCCAAGACCAATCTGATGTTCTGGGACTAAACAGCTGAGGATTCCTCCCCCCCCCTCCACTGAGGCTATCCCTGAGATCTGAATTCAAAACTCAACTGTCCTAGCTTCCAGGCACCAAGTCTACACCATCCACGTCTTCTAGAGAGAAAGGCACTCAAAAGTACGAGTTATGTAATGCTGATAAAGGCCTTTTGGGAGCTCATCTATGCCTCCATAAATTACAGAAGAGCTCTTAGGTCAGATTTAGACCCCTGTGTGTCCAGGAGCACTTCTGGGTTTGTAGTGGACCCCAGGCAAGAACCAGCCTTCCCTGAACTTGTTTTTTTTTCACCAAACCAGGAGAGACAGCAGATTTTCCATCACAGCTGGGAGTGGGGGTCATGGAGTTCTGATGCTGATTCATCACTTCTTAATCTGGGGGAAGAAAAGGAGGAAGGAAGGAGGGGTCAGCTTATTAACATCTCCACATAGTACCATTTACTTGGAATGGCCAGCTAACTGTGAGATTTGGGACAGGAGATCAGGAATTAAAGGCCAGTAAAAGGATCTGGCTGCAGACAACAATTTTGACTTACTTTCCTTGACAGAAAACCATTCTCTGGCAATTGTGGGAAAGGGAAATGTTGGCTTAGTGCAAAGAGCAAACACAGAAATCTTTTAAAGGCACAGATATCTTGTATCTCTGCCTTCAGTGAGCTGTTTCTCCTTTTTATTCTCATTTTCACTCTCCGTCTGTCTTCATTAGTCTGCTGGCACTCTGCTAGGATTAGTGAGCTAGTTTCCATGGTTTCTTATTTTCACTTTCTATCTTTCTTTGCTTAACTCATTAAATTGCTCATTACTTCACTGCACTTTACAGGAGACATATTTATTGTATTAGTTACACAATGGCCAGATTAGTAAGTGATAGGCAGTTTGCTATTTGGAAGAACATATTCTAATAGCAGAAAGGAAATTCAGGAGACACAGATATTATCTACTAGTTGTAACATAACTGGGATAGCTAGTAACTGCTAAATGTTTACCCTTTATCACTAGAAATATGCTACATGATTTATAAAAAACTGATGCAGCACCCACACTGCTCTTGCCCCCCAGCAAAGGGAAGCCACAGCACAGCTCTCAGGACCAACACCAACTTTACCTTCCCCTCTTTACCTTCCATGACAAATTGCCATGATAAACATGCCCAGACCATGGCTTTTCCCAACGCTGGGAGGAACCCACCTGAGCCTCCCTCTGACTGCTGGGGAGGAGAGGAGCAGGGACAGCAGGGAGGAACCAAGGCATCACAGGTATCATCCTGGCCAAAGGAAGCCCTCTTGCAAGAAAACTGAGCTCAAACTCGGGAGTTTTGAACTGGAAATCCAGTTCTCGGATTTCCACCACGTTTGTGCCAATTGTATTACAAGGAAATTAATTCTGCAACTGATACTCATGTCCTGGTAAAATTCTTGAGTAAGATGATTATTCACTTCAATGGGAGCACAGTGGGGCTGGCTGAGATTACTCGGTCAAGCCTGTATTCAAAGCAGTTTTCAGTCCTAATTCAGTTTCCTGTGGTCGGCCTCCGGAGATTTTTATTTTTTTGGTTTTCTGATTGTGCCAACTTCAACACCCACTTCTCTGCCAATTCACCTCCACTGTTCTTCATTTTTCTAATAAACCCCACCTCCTCATCATCTCCCTTCAAGTACAGTCCGCTTCCCTCTCTGGTCAAGTCACCAAGGGCGCAGAACAAGTCTCTCTACCTTGCACCTCTCACTCACTCATTTGATCTTTCCCACAGTTAAATCTAACCTAGTTGATTCAATTATGCTGAAGTTTCTCAGATGCTGAATGTAATCATCCATGCCCTGTCTCTTTAGTTTGACAGGCCTCCAAGACAGAATTCCTTTCAGCTGAATTAAGATCTTTCCTGCAGTTAGTGAATAGTATATATAGGGGTTCATGCCACTCATTCATCTTCTCTGGGAGTTCATTTATCACTCGAAGGTAATCTACTGTGGAGAATTTTGATCAAGAGGATGCCTATTTTTTTTTCTTTCTTTTTCTGCTGGTTTAAAGAAAATCCATTAGTTTTTAAAAGATTAACTTGGTCCCTTGGCCAAACTTTTTAGACATAAAGGGCTCATCAGGGGATTTATGAAATGTAGCTTCCTTTTCATCTGAGTTGTATGGAAATGAGATTTCCTTTTTCTCCAATAAACCCTGTGCATGATTTTATTTTTTAGGATATGAACAGGAGCCATTTCCTTTCACCATCCTTTAATATTAGCCTGCTGCTGCCTGCTTTACCACTTCATTTTATATGTTCTGGCATAGGAAGTGCTGATGTTTGCTAAGTTTGTCAGTAGGGCTTTTCTACAGTAAACTTTATCTTGAATTCTTACTGATAACAGTTTCGCTCTTCAAAGTATATCAAATCTGTCCCAGATTGCTGTTCTATCATTGCCCTTGATAGGGAATAAGATCATCTTTTGTCATCAAGAAGAACTTGCTTTCTCATATTTTTCTATCCTGTAAAGCCTTCAAAAACTCTCATAGGTTTAAGAATGCTATATCTTTGATTATTTTGTGTTTCTTCAATTTAATTTATTCTCTTTAAAAATATTCTTGATGCAAGTGAAACAAATATATATCTCCCCAAACTTCAAAACAAGAAATATATGAGGGTACAGCAGAATAGTTTATATAAGTGAGACAGACATGAAAAATACATTATTAAGGTTGGAAAGCCCCAAGAGTGACCCATTTATTTCTCAGAGCTGTTTGCAAAACACATACACTGCAATTCTGTATATGTATGTTGCATCTTAAAAGATAAATTCTTCAGTAACCCCAGCTGTATAGAAATCTCACTGTTAAGCCTAAACAAGAGAGTGACTGCCCCTGAATCACAAGCCTACTGAAAAAGGGAAGACAGAAGAACAGGGTTCGATGATAAAGGGAAGAGAAATGTGCTACTTGCAGGCAGGGCTGGTGATGGAGAACCAGCTCTCCCTTTAGCCCTCATCAGGCAAAACCCTGCTCCAAGAAATGGTGCTGGCAGTTCTGCAAGGCAGAACTGGTTGATGCAGTTTCTGATATGATGAACATGGATTTTTTTGTCATTGTGACTGGAATTACTGTCACTGTTAGAGGTTCTTAGCAAAACCAAAAACTGCAAAGGTTAATTTTCTTTTTTAACATCCAGATCTAAAAAATTCTTCTGCATTTCAGTAAGTTTTCTACCCATTATTTATAAACAGTAAAACACAAGAGAGTACTTTTCCCTTTCACAAAAAAAACAGACAAAAATCAAATATTTTTCACTGTTTCTCTGTCAAAATTGAGGCTTTTTAAATGCAAAATTACTTTCTCCAGAAACCTGTAAAATAGAATGCCTGAGATACTTTTAAAATTATTTAATATTTTAAAAATTGTAATAAAACCTGATATTTAATTATAGAAAAATAAAACAATCTAGTTTTAAAACTCTACTCGTGCTTTGTCTTTCATCTGTAAGTCTGTGGCACCTGATGGTACCAAATTTCATTCTCTCTAGTGCATGACCACTGATCAATCCTTACATCAGTTCTGTCAAATCAGGGAGACCATGTTTCATCTTTGACACTATAATACCACCAGAGCCTGGCCTAAACTGGAATCTGGCAGAATACACCTCCTCCAAGGGGCAGTAATATGTGGGGAGGATCAACCTGAAAAACCTCAGAAATTGTTTCCGATAGAGAGGGGGGAAAATATTGTCATGTGTACTCTGCCTATAAATTAAAACATTGAAAATATCAAAACTCTATCGCATTGAATCCAAAACAAGCAAATTTGGGCCAGCTCCCATTAATCCTTTTTGAATTACACACTAAAAGCAGAAAGCACAGCTCTGTGGCTCTTCTGTTACTGCCTTTGGATAGCAGACATAGCTCAGTCAATAATATTTTCGTATTTTTATTAAATTGAGAACTAAAACAAGTGTGCCACATTTTAGCACATTATCCAACATATGTACTTAAGAATCTAACACTTCAAGTACAGCACTTCTTGACATCCATCACCAGGTGGTGGCACCAGGCTTGACATGCAGAGACACACCCACCCCCCCACATTCATGCACTGCAAATTATTCCCACCTAAAATCTGCTGTCCCACCACAGCATCTCGCTCACCATACTGCTTCTGCGTTCAGTCCTATTTAGTGTGTCCTGTTTCCTATTCAGTCCTATTTCAGTGAAAGCTCAGCTCTGCAGCATGCTGACCCTCTTGTCCCCATGTCATCAAAGCACTGACCTGTGAGGACAAGAGTGGTCCTGTGAGCCTTGAGGTCCAGCACTGGCTCAAATGTGTTACTGGACTGGAGCCAGTGTGTTTAGCATGTGACACAATCAACTTCTTAAGACTTTTAGACTGGTATGTTGGAGAGCACTTTTATTCTGTGACTGCTCTTACTCGTTTGGACAAAATACCGTGCTAATAAAGTTATCAGAGTTTTGCTGTTACTCATTAATGAAAGCATTCATTAGCACATCATGGGCATGTCCATGTTTCTATAGACTACTGTGTGGAAAACTAAGTAATTATAAAATTAGAGATTCTGTGGCACTATTATTATTATTTGAAAACCTCTGATGGAATTGGTACAAAGTGCAGAAATTCCATCCCTCTTTCATTGTTACCTGAACTTGTAAAGTGAGAAAGTATGCAAAAAAGACCTAATAACTCACCATACTCCCCGACCCTGCTGTTACTACAGTCTAACTGCCCATCTTGTTGTATATTATTACTTAAATAAAAGCATTGATACTAATGTCCTAAAGGATATTTTCTTTGTTGCATTCTAATGCTCTAAATTGTGTGCAATTACCCCTGCTTTCTTAGAAAGACTTAGTAAGGAATAATCAGGAGCAATTAGAATAACAGAAATACTAAGCATTAAGTAAAAGCAAAAGCATTGGCTTGCAAGGAACCTGTTGCTTGTGGAATACAAGATCATTGTATTCTTTGTTTAACCCCCAGGCAGCAGAATGCAGGACCTGATGGTACTTTCTGTGCCAGTCTGCTGTGATATATCAGATGAGGCCCTATAAATACTAGTAAAAAGACTGTATTTGCACTCCAGAGCAAGCAAACTTCTTCCAAGCGTTGTAATCGGAATGCATCATACCCAAGTGAGTGCAGGAAGGGCTCAGTGAATCAAGCTGTCCTAGACCCTAACTGAAAAGGCATAATCTGCTTAAAAGAAGCACCAAGGGAACAGAAATACTATCAGTTTCAATGACAATAGTTATCTGGTTTATTTAGCAGTCCCTCTCTTCCTCAGCTCCCTGCATCCAAGATACCCTACAGCCTTCTGCTGCCTTCTTGTCCAGGTTTCCACACGGCCTGAAACACACACCAGAAACAAGGGGCTCTGTCATGACACACCAGTTTGTGAGTTTGGCTTGGTTAACCCAAGGTTTGAAACCTTGTCTGGGCCAAGCCTGCAGGACGTGACAATGTGCACCCTTTAGTACTTAACCTGGTGTTCATGTGGCTTCTGTGAGACAAAGGGGGTGAAGTCGGATGCTCTGCAGGCACCCTCAGCAGATGTCCCATGGGGAAAACTGATCCCATGCACAGATCCTGCCTGGCTCCTCTGGCAACTGATCCCACTCACAGATCCTGCCTGGCTCCTCTGGCAACTGATCCCACTCACAGATCCTGCCTGGCTCCTCTGACAAGTAACGCTGTGCACAGATCTTGCCTAGCTCCTCTCACAACTGATCCCATGCACAGATCCTGCCTGGCTCCTCTGACAAGTAACGCTGTGCACAGATCTTGCCTAGCTCCTCTCACAACTGATCCCATGCACAGATCCTGCCTGGCTCCTCTCACAGCTAACCCTCTGCACAGATCCTGCCTATCTCTTCTCCTTCTCATGGGTAGTTGGTGAGTGGTCCACAAGCCAAATGCTTTGCTCTGTTTGCTGTAGCCCGATTCTGGCTGCCACTGTAACCCATTCCTGCCTAATCAGAGGTTGCTTCAAGGAGAAGGAAGGTCCAGGAAGAAAACAGCATTAATTATTCGGCTGGTAACGTGGGAAAGGATGGGAATTAAGTTATACTTATCAGGTATATGATATAAACCAATGCAACCAAGAAGAATCTAGTCTCCCAAATCTTTTCTGCACAGGCAAGTACCTCATCACGTGTGGTACCACGCAGAAGTGTGTGGCTTGAAGAGGTGATGTGATTTACTCTGTGAGAAAGAATGGGCATTCAATTCCAATCTGAAACAAGGAACAAAAGCTATATGGTAAATCTATATGCAAAGAGACTTTGCCCCCATTCCTGAGCTAATTCAGTCTGTTAAAACTCCTGCAGTTTTCAATGAAGCAAAGATGGAACAATAAAAAAATAAGAAAATTCTGTGTGGATGTTGCCAAATGTATCCAGAACACTTGTTCCCCCTGCTTCTCTCTTTGCAGCAAACAGGGACATACGTGAAAAGATGTGAGAACAGCATCAACAACACAGATAAGAATTAACAGAAATACTGCACCTGAAAAAGATGAAATTGTTTTAATCTAATAAATTAAAATATCAGACTAATGAGTAGATTTCAATAGAAAAAAAAATCCAGTCAGATGCTATTTCTGGTCCACATCTCATTTGTGTTCCCTTACAAAAGTAAAAATCATCCTCGCCTTGTTCTCTTTTATTTGGTATTAAATACAGATATTTAAAAAGAACATTGTTATCAAACATTGTAAGGTTTAGAGGTATTTATTTCATGAAGTGATAAAAAGTATTTACCCCTGTTGAGCTAAGTTTAAATATGTACATGAACACAATACACCCAAAGGGAAAAGCTGAATGTTACGGCATAACCATCTACCTCTTCTAAGCAGTGGACCTTGATTAGAAGAAAGCTTGATAAAAACTTATCAAGAAAGGTGGATAAATTAGACAGGAAACAGTCTTTCTCCAGTTCCTATGCTTCACAAGCATTCTGCTCTTCATGTTTTACTTCAGGAGTGAACAAAACCTGAAGAATATAATTCATAAGTATTTTGGCCAAAGGCTCCCAGCTAGAGCTAACACTAGAACGTGACTTCATTATAGGCCCCAGTAGAGAACATGACTATAAAATATCTTTGGGCATCTCATTACTTCTAAGTCTTCCATTTCTGCAGCTTAGACCCTGGCCAAGTGGCAGCGTCCAGAAGCACTCTAAAAATTCACAGAAATAAGTATCTCAGTGCCAACAAGTCTTTAAAACATACCTTGAAACTAAGTAATATAAACAATTCATTCTGGTGTGCTTCATATTCAGTTGGTTTAATGGAAAATTACTATATTTAAGTCACAGAAGTGGTTATAAGCTATACACGGTTTTCTTTCTTTTTGAGAAATATTTCTATAGTTCTATTTCTTGATACTCAATTCATTTATACAGTTATAATCAAAACCTACTTCATTTACAATACCTGTTTGATATCTAATCTATTCAATACAGTAGCAAGTTATAGATGTGCTGTTTCATATCTGTAAGATAAAACAAATGTTAGTCACCTAAAACATCTAACATATAAAAAAAATACAAAAGTATAATGATGTTATCTTGTTAGTACTATATATATGCAAACATTCTGTAGACATTTCAGCCAGGAATAATAAGAGATCCTCAGAAGATAGGAACAAGAAACCAACAGGCTTTAGCCCAAACTGCAGACCAGACTAAACTCCTATGGAAGTAGTTCAATCAAATTTACACCACTTCCAACACTTTTTAAAATCACCCCAACACAAGTAATACACAAGTATTACTACAGGATTACTATTACTCACTGCAAGAAAAATGTACTTTACTGCATTTCTAGTTTAATCATGGTTTTCCTGGAATTATCTGCTCATGTTAAGATTGATTTGACTAGTCTATATCAGCCAGACAGCAAAAGGAAAAATTCTGCCATAGAATATATGAACCCAGTAACGAACAGGGAACTTTTTACTATAACACTTGAAGGAAAAATCCTGGCAACATACTCAATTTTTCAAGACAGCTCTGGTAGCTCATGTAAATGTGTAAGCAAACCAGAAAGATTTTAAAGGTACCAAAAATAATCCAGGACGGTTGAAGGCAGAGAAAGAGAAATTGTTAATAATAACAAGATATTCTTTAACAATTTGGTTGAATGAGGCTCTGAGCAACCTGGTCAAGGGGGGGGTGTCCCTGACCATGGCAATGGGGGGGTTGGAATGAGATGATCTTTAAGTCCCTTCCAGGCTAAACCATTCTAGAATTCTACTGAGCAGCTCAACAGCATTAGACTGTCTTGTGGAGCTTTCTCTGCACTCATATTCAAGCCAGGGCTCGTACCTCAGGGCTGGTGTTTGGCACACTCAGCCCAGCAGAAAACCCTCACTTCTTTCCCCTTGTTTGGCTCCTTCTTCTTGCACAGCCCATAAAGTCAGGTCCCAGTGGGGCAAAAGCACAGAGATGGTACAAATCCCTTCTCTGCCTTCAGGAGGGGAGAGCTTGTGCTAGGGACACTTGCAGTTACTCAGATAGCACTCGGTCCATCTGACCTAATGGTATCGGAGTCTTTCCATTAATTACATGGAAGTGGCATCATTTGTTCATCGTGGCATCATTTGTTCATCATGGCATCGGGATTTGAAGGCTGTATCGGGTCCGCTTAAAAATACATACGAGTAAGCAGAGATAAAGGGAAAAAGAGAAAGAGAAATCTTGAGAGCGAAGAAGAGAGGCACTATTAAACACTTTGTACTTATCTTGCTAAGGAAGAGCTTTGTTCCAGGGGGGAAAAACTCTCTCTTTGAAGCTATCCAAACAGTAAACAGACCATTTTTTAAACAGTGGCCTATCTACAGCAATGCGTACACCAGAGGACTGGCATGAAGAAAGTATTTTTTCTTAGAGATAAAACACCAGAAAGGGTCTCTTGCACTGGTGATAATTTGGATCTTCTGTTTTACTTGGATTTTCAGGGCACATCCAGAAAAAGCCTAATAATCCCTTAGAAAATATATATATATTAAGAAGTGTTAAGTATGCTGATTCACTGCTTCTTGCAACATGTTCCTCTCCAGACAGAAATAATAAAGGTTTCAAAGGCTTCTCATCATATTTGTACTCCCTGTTTTAAGAGATATCAGGGCTCTTATGCATTACCACTGTCTGGACAGATGTTTTGGTGTTGTGGGTCCAAAATGAGGATGGCTTCTACAGCCCAGCTGCTTCACACAAATGCTTGAGCTCTCAGCCATGCAATCACATGCTGAGCTGGCAAGTGGCACAAGGGATAAGGAGAGATTCATTCCTTAAAGATTCTAAAGATCCATACCCTAAAGATCTTAACTTTCTTAGTGAACTTTTTCTCTCTGTGGGGAGCTCTCCTGCACCGCTTAACTACCCTTCAGGCTTGCCCACAAGGCAAGAGATGGGTTCCAGGCCTGCTTTCATTTCTGGGGATTCAAGCCCCCAGTGCTGCCTTTGCTCTTCCACAGGAGAGAGGCAAAGGCAGACACCAGACTCAAGAGGGCAGAGGATGAGGAGCTAAGGGGAACACAACTGCAGTTCCATACTGGAACCTCTCCTCAAAGACAAGGAGCTCAGCTGAGCTCCTTCCTATGCAGAGGCGCAAGATAATTTTTCCTTCAAAACTTCAAAATGTCTTCTAGGCTTTAGCTGGGTGAAAATAGTTCTGCTGACAATAATTCATAACCTGGGAGGGCATTAAAAAACAAAATCTGTGTTACACAGTGATGCCATCCCAGACGTTCAAGCTCCTGCAGAAAAGAAAGCTGCCATATTAAATTATTTCTTCTAGTTTTGCCATTTAAATGGAGAGATCAACATTACAGCCTTGGCAAGCAATGGAAGTGAAAATAGACACTGTAAAAAAATCATGATTTCTGCTTCTCATGCAGCACCCACTCATTGATAAAAGGTGGCATGTGTTTCTCTCCTTCACAGGCTCACTAGTAAATAATCATCAATTTACACATTCTAGCACAATACCTCTGCCTACAAATTGCTTCTTCAAAGACTTCCTTTTCCCCTGGAAGCACCACTTCTAAGTGTGTTGAAATTACATCTTATTCTTTTCTTTGAAAGATCTCTCACTGCACAGCCAAATAAAGAGAGATCATTTGCATAATTCTTCTTTTTAAATTACTTCAGGTTGATACACGTTCTTTAGTGAAT
The DNA here is from genome assembly GCA_013397975.1 of Machaerirhynchus nigripectus. Taxonomy (NCBI): domain Eukaryota; kingdom Metazoa; phylum Chordata; class Aves; order Passeriformes; family Dicruridae; genus Machaerirhynchus; species Machaerirhynchus nigripectus. The sequence goes on from VZRQ01006657.1 coordinate 461,753, forward strand.
TGTTATTCAGCAGGACATGGTCAGATGCAGATAAAGTGCTATAGGAAGGTGGAAGTTAACATCCTCAAATCTGATCAAATAACATTTCAGTTTTAAACTGATACTGTAAATCACAAGGAATTACAAAGCTCTAGCTTTATTCAGCTGTTGAAACAGACTTAATATCAGAGCATCATTTCGTTCAACAAAAGAGTCTGCTCTGTGCCATTCTCAGGCTTGTAGCAAGCACAGAGTGTCATTCCAGCTGTCCCTCACAGCCAGATGGATTATTTCCCTGAGTGGCCCTGATCTCTGACTATATGCTGACTATAAAATAGTTGTGTGTAATACAAAATTATTATACAATTGCATATTCACTACATGTATAAAAGCAATAATAATGAAACAGCTTATTTATAAGGCTATTTTCAGCTTCTTTGATTGTATCAAACTTTTTAATAACTTCATAACTCAAAATGCTCTCATTTCCTTTTAAAAATCTGCAGATCTGTTGTTTTCATTGTTGATATTCAAAGAAAACTTCCATAGGGTTTTCATGAAGCTTCACAAGACTTGTGCAAAGGCTTGATTCTGTCTATCAAAAATTGTGAAGGCACCCAAAACCCCACACTGCAGAGGCCACATCTAGAAAACATTTACCACTTGTGCTCACATGAATATCAAACCCAAATATCACAGTCTGAAAGCAAGCATGGTCTTAATCTCATAACTTATCTCTTACCAAAATGCTCAGGGCAAGTACACAAGAATAATCTGTCAGGGGAAGTTGTGCAATGACCATTGCTTGGTATTGCACAAACAATTTTGGAACAGGTGCAGTTCAGAGCAATCTTTCAGTGTTAATAGAACATCCGAGGCTACCAAAAACAGTCTTATCTCTGGTGTAGTAGCACTTGAACGAGAAGAAAACAAATCCCCATCAGTCATTTCACTCAAATCCATAAGCATTCACACACATATTCATATCCTGAATAAGGGTAAAGGACTCATGGAACACTGCAGTGTCATATATTTGCAGTATAAAATATGCAACCTGAGTGTGCAGTGGGATTTTTGCATTGAGCTTTGAGCTTTTCAGATGTTTGGACCTCTTCTCCCTTAACCTTCTCTCTCTTCTGGTCTCAGCCTGAAATAGAGCCAAAGCACAGTAGGCAGCTCTGTCCTGGTGTCATTAGAAAATGGGCAGCAAGAGCAAGTGGATGTAAATCAGGATGGTTCTGCTGGGGTGAAAGGAATATTTCTTCACAGTCTGCATTACGGGGTCTGGATGCAGTTCTTATGTAAAGAGCAGAATCAGAAATAGAAGTGTTTGGCCTTGGTGCCTTGGTTTGTTCCCACAGGACTGGAGATGCCTAGGCAACTTTCCTTCAAACTTTGGATAAAATCATGGCAATTCCCAGAATCAAATAGGAGGAGGCACATCATGCCAAATAATGCAGGGCTTTTCCACTGGCTCAGATACTGAAAACAGCTGAAAGTTTATGAAACTTCTGTGTGAACAGATACAACCTACAATAAAAATCACGTCTTTTTCACATAGTTCCAGACTAAACTCAGCAGCTGGATCCACACTGTCTTTGGGCTCTCTTTAACACTCCCAAGACAATCACCATCACTTTTCAGCTAGCAAATATCTCCTGGGAAAATCTTGGCTCTGGGTCCATCACCCAGTGTTACACCTGCCCACTTGTACAGTTTTTGATCTTCTCTGCTTCTCACTTTTAATGCTATTTACCCACTAAGAAGCACACTTGTCCCAGTCCAGGCTCACTGAAAAGTCTCAGTGAGTCAAGGATGTTGCATGGCAGTATCAAGAGTAATAATTAACACTATGAAAACAAAACTTAACTGCTAATTCCCTCTTAGGAGACTTAACAAATAACATTAGCCTAGAGCATAACTAAGTACATTTTAACACAGTTCTTTACAATAGGGGTTCAATTACCCACAGCTGATTTTTTTCACTGTGGTCATAAATTTAATACCATACTAATGAGTCAGTGAAGAGCAAACTGATGGGTGGCTTCATTAAGACTAGAGCTGTTAAGAACATTTTCAATTAAACATTCTTTCTTCTGAACATACACTTTTGTCAGAATGAGTTTTGCAGTTAAATATTGATTTCAAGAATTTATCATGAAAAAGGTTTCACAGATCAGGATGGATTCCTCAAACACCTCAGGGAATAAACAAAACAAAACTCTGCTCTTTCGAGTGCAGATCTGGTATTTTAACGTAGCTCTGTTTTAGAAAATAAGTTTGAAGAACTGTGATTTCTTTAGGCACAAACCTGAAAAGACTTTGCAAAACTTCACTGGAAACGAAGTTCTTTGATCAGCTCTAACACTGGCTCCCTACTTTAAATATCTGGCAAATAAATACTGTCATTGACAGTGAATTTTGGCAGGTTATTTTACATTACCTGGACATCTGGTGGAAAGAAAAAAGCAGCAAATATTAAGTGATATCTGGTTAAATTGTATTAATTGTATTTATCTGGTAAATTGTTTAAATTGTATTAATTGTATCTGTTAAATGGACTACACTGTTTATAGACAAATGTTGATTTACTTCTGTGTGTTCATCAGTAGTTTTGATCTTGTATTGATAACATGGTTGAAGCTATATTGCACCTCTATTAGAGTGAAATACTGCTAAGTTTAATAGTTGTCTCTCTACTTGAAAAAGTTTCAGGCAATTCAAGGAAAAGGTGGCTTAGACAACACAGAAAATAGGAAAATAATAGCACCAAAAAAAAGTTAGAAGACAACACAAACCCTAAGGAGTACTGGGAAATTAAAAACCAATGTGCAAAATGAGATAAAAATATATATTTAGAAGACAGTTACAGATAAACACTTAAAAACAGACGTAACTTTGATCCAAGGTCTGAAAGATGTCAACTGCCAAGTTCTATGTAAAAGTCTTACTTTCTATCAAAAAAAAATTTAAGTAAAGGGTGCAAGTATCATTCTTCAACTCAGTATGGCTGTGTAGATGCTCAGAACTTCTCTAAAGCTTCTATCTCCAACAGAAGTTTCAATCTCCCAATAAATATGGACTCCAAATAAATAGAGAATCTTACACTGACCTCAGAAAACTCAACATTAAACATTACTGACTCTGCTGCTGACAAAAATGCTTTTGCATTTTTGAGTCTAGTCAAGCATCTAGAAACATTCTTCTAGCAATGAGACAAAGAAGGAATCAGAAGACAGCTGTGCTGTTACGCAGAAGATTCCAGTTTAGTTTACTATGCTGGGCAGTTACTGGAAATAACCCCCTGCAGTCAAGGGCCTGACCCAGCACAAACTGAGCTCCCAAGTTTTCAGTGGTTCCTATATTCTTTGGACCAGAAAAACTCATTGCTACAGAAGACCTCTTTCTCACACAAGTAATTCAAAGTAAAGAGTTCTACATGCCTGGAAATCTGCACCTGGGCCCCAGGGATGTGGAGTGTCACCCTCTGCCTCCTCCACGACCTCCAGCTGTTTCAGAGCACAGAGCAGAGAGGGCTCACAGCTTTATTTTACAGCTCCTTCTTACAGACAGCTGTGGGAGAGAAACGTAAACCACCAACTAGACACCAAGGCTTCCTCCTATGAAATCAGCCTGAAACACCCCTGGACATCAGGAAGATTCAAATAAGACTCTGTTTTACCCCAGCATGAGACTCAGTGATGCAGGTAGATTTTTTTCCTCTATTTTATAACTTCATTTTATGTCAAGTTAAAGTCAGACATCACCCACAGTTTATGAAGTTTCCCTCCTCTCCTTTCTAGAATTAATATTCACATAACATAAAAATTGTTAAATTGTAGCAAAACACCAAAACCACATAGTTTCTGAGTAAAACAGAGTCTTGTTCTGGGACCATCTTCCTCCTACTGCTTTACTCCAGTGAGTCACTGGCTGAGTGCTGAGACTCAAGCAACTCCTAAGTGGCATTAGAGAGACATTTCTGAAACCTCCTCTTAGCAGAATCTTTAAGCATATTTATTTTTTAAAAACCACTTCACAAGATCCCCTCTCCCTGAAACTGACACTTAAAAAAATCAAATATGATGAATAAAATAAATGAAAGGGTGCAGAGTGGGGGGGAGTTCCCTATAAAATGATTTTCTTAAAAAGGAAAAAAAAGGGATTTGAAGGCTGCAGTGCAGGGAAAGCGTTGTTTATAGCAAACTGTGATATGCAAAGAAAATTGGCCAGGTGAAAGCATATGATTGTGTTACAGCAAACGCCAGCTAAATGAATATCTGGCACTAAATAAATCTCTTAATAAAATTACTGCACTCTAGTACCCTACACACTCTGCATATGTAATAAAACTCTTTAAAATGAATAGCTGATAAGAAAATGAACCTGTTCAGGGAATGAATAAACACACTTTCGCATATACACGCAGAAATACCAAATGGTGAAACATACTCATAGTGATTATCAGACTGTTAAAATAATAACCCTGTGAAAGAAATAAATCTGCCCCACAGCAAATTATGTCTCTGCTGTACTTACAGTGAAACCTTCTACAAACACCTGATAAAGGAATAAACCTTTTAAAGGAATAAATTGACTGTACAGTAAGGTTATCCACAGATTTACACTGGACTGCAGTGATAAACCTTCTTTTTCATTAGTCCAATAGATCATAGGATATACAGTACTTACGAATGTTTCAGCATTAAATATAAGCTGGAATGCTCTGCTGTATGTATGCATTTGAGGGCAGGGGGTCAATAAATAGACTGAATGTTGCTTCACAAAATATCTGTCAGTGTGCATTAGCAGAATACCTGATGGAGAGATGAGCTGGCTGTAAAACATCCCCTGCACACCCAAACCTCCAGCCCACAAATCCTAACAGCAGCCTGGGGCTCAGCAGGGCTAAAAATCACATGACTTATTTAAGTGCTTCACACCATGCACACAGAATTAAAAAAAATAAATAAATTTTAATATACATTTCTGCTGGTGGGTTTTAAAATTTCTACATGTGTCTGGCCCAAGAAATGGGCAGACCCAATGCCAGAGACCTGTGCCAGCCTCTGAAAAATCAAAGTGTAAGAGATGCTGTGAGGAACGGCTACAGTAGAGCTACAGGCCCTCCCCATGGCCATGGCTCCCAACATGTCCTTGGCATTGCTCCTGCACAGAAAAAGGGACGAGTCAGGATCAGGCCCCAGCTCCATCTTGGGGGACAAGAGCAGTTTCTTAATCATAAGCTCTAACAAAATGCAGAAAAGAACATTTCCCTCAGGAAAAAAAAAAACAAAAAAAAAGCCCAAATCACCACTACTGGATAAGCTGTTATCAAATGAATCGTATCTTAAATATGGACAGCTTTGAGGGTCAGAAAAGAGAGATTCAGCACTCCACTCCCCACTAGGCAACCAAAAGGAAGACAGGAACAATCCTAGTTCATAGAATTATTGAATGGTTTGCATTGGAAGGGGCCTTCAAAGGCCATTTAGTTCCAACGCCCCTGCCATGGGCAGGGAAGTCTTCCACTATATCAGGTTGCTCAAAGTCTGGTCCAATCTGACCTTGAACCCTTCCAGAGATGGGGCAATCCATCCCAATTCTCCCTCCCAGTTTCTGGCAGACACTGCTTTAGAGGCAGCGTTAGAGAAACGTTAGAGACACAAATGCTGAGAGCAACAAGGCCCCACAAGGGCCCTGCAGGGAAGCACAGAGCGTCCTCTGCCTCCGGCCCTGCCGCTGTCCCTCCTCCTGCAGCCAGCTGCTTCCTCAGCCTATTGGTGTCAACCACATAACTAGGTTAAATAAATCCTTAACCCACACCCCAAAAAATGTACGAACTACACGTTTGAATTCCTAGGGAGCACAAGCAGACGAGTCTCCACCCTCCTGGAGCAGTCTGTTGACTCAGCTCAAGCCCTGAGCTAAAAGAAGGTGAAGAAAAGGAAAAAGGAAGAATGTGAAAACTTTCATGTTCTTGCCACTGTTCCAGAAAAGGGGAGGGACAAGCAAGTAATGTGGAGAACAACTAAGATGAAATGTGATGTTGAAATGAATAAGTAAGTTCATTATATTCTACAACATGATAAGACTTTGCAGGCCTGATTACAACATTTAGGGACCATGCTGCAATATTATAAATTACAGGGTGAAGCACTCCTGTTTCTGTCTCTATATTTCTAAGGTGGGAGAAGTTAATTATTTTTATAGGTCTAGATATTGCAAGGATGGGGATATCAGAATATCTTGTCATCAACTCTAAAGACAGCAGTGAAGAAGAGGAGGAGGGGAAGGGGGGAACCACCCCATTTAAAGAAAATTATTATAAAAATACTAAAACTGATATATAGATTTTTTGACCTACATCCATCATTTTTACATGCCTAGGTACTTCAAGCCTTGTCTCCATAAACCATCAGTCTGTTATTTTTCATGAGGCTGAGAGTAAATGACCAAAACTTAAGACTTGGAAATAAAAAAAAAAAATATATATATATATAAATAAAATCAGCATGAACAAAAAGGTTAATGGGAATTTGTATGATTTTATTATTATTAAGGAACAGAAGGAGAAGAACAGCATTTCTAGCACTCTAAGTGGCCTGTGGTACAATCAGTAACCCTGAAGTATATTCAGCAATCTTTTTTTTTTTTTCAATTGCCCACCGCAGCCTATATTACAAATACATAAATCATAATGTTTCAACAAAAGCAAAATTTAATTTTCTCCTTTCAGCTGTTATCTGGGCCGGGTGGTATATGGCAGGCTGCGGCCGAGTCATTTATTACACTTGCTGAATGGATAATGGCAGGGAGAGTCTATTATACCCAGCTTTGTTAGGGCTCTGAATGTGCTACTGAAACCTGTGGCAGTCTAAATCTCTTTACATCTGTAATAGATACACAGCACTCTATTATTTCATGCCAGAGCAAAATTAAATAGTTGTGGGGAGGGGGAAGGGGAGGAAGCAGGGCTGGGGGGAGCGGAGGGGCTCTGGGGATGGCGCAGGGCGCCTTGCTGAAAATGTGTTAAAGGCAGCAGGGGCTTTGGGACTCGTGCTCATCTCACAGACACATTTTTGGTTTGCTTTTGAAGAAGCCAGTCTTAAACGTGCCTCTGTGCTCAGCTCATGCAGTGAGAGGCACCTCCTCCAAGGGGATATTTTGCAGGATAACAACAACCCTCTCATGCCTAGCCATGGTGCAGCCCAAAAAAAATCATCTCTCGTGCCCATGTTCCTCTCTTCCTGAGGGTAACCATTTGTCCTTGGTATTCAGTGTGTGGGCAGCACCTGCTTTGCCAGCTTTAGCCAGGCACCTGTGCAGGAAGGGGATATGGAGGGAGCTTGCACCTGAGGCTGGTGGCCACAAAGCAGAGGCCCCAGACTCAGGGTTGCAGAAGGTTCTCCTTCCTTTCATCATAAACTAACACTGGCTTAGGGAAGCACTGCCCATCCCCTGACCCTTCCCCTCCCACCAGAAATTACCAAGACCCATCAGACAACCTCACATCTCCGCTGGTAGCTCCCTCACTAATGGCTTGTCCAACAAACTGCCCCAGCCTAGGTGACCTGCAACAGCACCTGGTGCCCTGAGATGATGCTCATCTGAAAAAATATATTTTTCTTCTAATTCTGAAAATAGGAAACTGTAGATTTCTATACAAATATATGATTATTATGAAAAACTGAGTTTTGTCCTTGGAGGGTTTGTTAGTTGTAAATTTTATGGGCAAATGCATCAGCAGACATGGTTTATGTACAAACCAAGGTTGACACAACCTCCTCTGGCCACAAATTTGTGTTTGGTTTGAGTACAAGCCCAGCCTGTAAAGTAGCCCCCAGGCAGAGGCAAGGGCTGCAGCACACTGGCTTCCCACCAGTACAAACACACAGAGACAGGAGGCTGCAGGAGCCCTCCAGCTCACCCACCTCTCACATGGGATTTGCCTGGCTGCCCAGCTCAGGAAGAGTAAGTTACAAAGAGGAAGGGCTGATTCTTCAGAGCAGGAAGGTGTTTGTTTGGTTATTAGACCTGCTGTCTTCTTGACAACTGCAACCATTAGATAATGGAGGGCAGAAGGCAAAGCCTTCTGTGACAGTGTCTGTAATAGCCTTTTCAGGGTGTTTGTGGCAACAGCACTTTTTCACACTATTCCTGTTTTGTTCCAGCACCACAGAACATGCTCTCTATACACACTTAGTGGAGACATGATTGCATCCTTCCCACAGTGCCTCCAACCAACAGCTGCAAAAAGAAAGACAAAGCAGTCCACTGGGGCTCCAGCAGCCCCCACGACACCAGGTGGGTGGGACTGAGGGAAATGCAGTCCCTGGGTTGTATTTGAGGTATAGAATCTCTTCATCATACAACAGTTTCAGCTGCCCTGGGGAACATCAGCTGTCCAAGAAGACTTTGCACACATGGAGAAGGTGCCCATGACTGACTGGGTTAATGCATATGGTTGTGTTTCCCTCTGGTGGCTGGGATCAGTGGCTTTAGAAATCTCTAACAAAGTTCTCTCCAAAATCTTCTTTGGTTTACATGGTGCAGACTGTGTCACAAGTGTGATATCTGTACACATGAGGTGGTTTTCATTAGATGGGCATATCTCCTAGACACAGCACCTGAGCCCAAGGGTGCAAAGCATGGGACTCTAAACAAAAATCAGCTTGTTAAGATCCATTTCCTAGGAAATACTCCTAGGAAGGAGCAAAAGGGAGGGGTAGCTTGAAGCAAACAAAACTGGCTGGACCTCTCCTGCCCTTCACAGCATCCATGGGTTAATATAGCAATGCCCTTTTCAGTGCTGTGCCCAAGAGACCCAAAGACAAGCAAATCAGAGACAGAATAACAAGTTTCACTAAAGTTAGCCCAGACAATCTTATTATTCCCCCCAATAAAAAACAGAGTTTATCTTTTAGCTCCCTTAACTCTATTATCAAGCAAGAATTCTCTTGCTGCTTTACTTGTAATAGCATTGTCGTCCTCTCAGATAACAAGAAGAGACTTACCCCATCCTCCTACCTGCCAAATCTTCTACCAATCTCAAGCAAGGGGATTAAAACTGCTACTGGGTGAGGCTGCAGTTGCTCTGTGCCTGCTCGCTTTTTAAAAAGCCGTCTTATCTATGCTCAGAGAAGTAAAGGCTGTTCCCTCAATGTGTCGCTTTGTTATCGTGAGCAGGCTCTTTCACCATCACGCTTCCGAAGCAGATTGATTCAATCTGCAGATAGCAGTGTCCCACTCCCCCGAGGAGCTAAAAGCCCCACAACTCCAAACGTTCCAGCAGAACATTTTGTCTTTTATCATTATAAGGGTTCACACACAGGGGAGGAGGTAGTTTAGTGCTTTTCTCTCAGAAACAGAGCTGGGGAAGGGCTGATAGTTCCTTGATTTTCAGGGAAAATCTATTGACTGTTAGGCAATGACTCCCACTTGTTTCCATGAATCATAAGATGGTTTGGGTTGAAAGCGACCTTAAAGATCATCCACTTCCAAACCTCATGCCATGGGCAGCAACACCTTCCATTAGATCATGTGGCTCAAAGCCCCATCCAACCTGGCCTTGAACACTTCCAGGGATGGGGCAGCCACAGCTTCTCAGGGCAACCCGTTCCAGTGTCTCACCACCCTCACAGTAAATAATTTCTTCCCAATATTTAGTCTAAACCTATATTCTGTCTGTTTAAAGCCATTCCCTCTTGTGCTATCACTCCATGCCTTTATCAAAAATCCCTTTCCAGCTCTCTTGTAACCGCTTTAGGTCCCACAGGCTGCACTGGTGAGCAAGGAGGTAAAAGGAGGCATGTTTGATCCATGGATTTTTTCCTCCCTTTCTATAACCATTGGACATCTCCAGTACTGATGACTGTCTGTCCTCATGTTCCCATGACTGGAAAGCCAACATTTTGGATCCTGCACAAACCTCACTATAAGCTAAGACCAGCAATGCCTCAGCTTACAGATAAAATCGTCTTTACCCCTCCCAGCTGCACAGTTGTGTTGAAACATATGACAGAGTGGCACTGATGCTCTCCCTAAGTATCAGAGCCCAGCCCCAAGTTGAAAAGACCTTGTAGACAGATTTGCTGCATCTTTTGAATTTTTCAAGGGCAAGCATGCAAGCACAACTTCAATAATAAATGCATGAGATTGGCTGTTCATATTACATCAGGCTGAAATGGAGGATTAGTTCTAACCTGGATTCAACGTTTGAAAAAGTCTGTTTGCATCAGATAGTTTGAGAAGTTCACCAATTTTGTGCTTCTTATTCATGAAAGAATTGAGATATAAGTAGCACCACAGGGCACGAAAACAAACTGTTCTTGTTGATAAGCTTATGGAGGACGAGTGCCTCTACAAGTCAACCCACACATTCATGGCATTGCATATGTTCCCAAGACTGTTTGGCACTTCCTCGGGGTTTTGTGAATTTGGTGGCACGCTGACAGAAAGGTGAAAAAACTGGGATCTGAACATCTGCCCTCCTAGAAAAAAAAATAAGGGTGCAACTCCTGCTTCAGTATTCTGGAATTTTAATGTTTTGTTTTATGAGTCCTACTGCTTCACGAAATGGTACAGCCAGGCAGAGAAGGATAACTTGCTACAGAATCAAAAATATTTCCCTTTGCAAACTTTTCTTTTAAGACAATCTGGTATTAACCTTCTGAGAATTCTTGTAATCTTTAAAGTGGTCAGTATTCTCTGACTCTTCCTACATTGCTACCAATTATATTCTACAGCAATGAACATCAAAGAATAACTGTCCCTTGTGGGACTTTCTCTGCTGTGATAACTTTCTTTTCATTGAACACCACCTCATTCTCATCTCTCATCACCTTGTTCTCATCTTTCTTACTCAGACCAAAAATTTCCCAGCTTTTTCCCCTCCATGTTACACACATTTTCCTGGCACTTATTAATTTCTCCTCTGGATTCTCGCATAATAAAACTGTACCAGATTCCAAATACTGTCCATGAATTTTTTTTTAACTTTTTATTCCATTTAAAATCTTTTTAAATGATAACCAGAACTCAAGAGTATTTACAATTACCATATCTATGCCCATATTACACACAAAACTGAAAAAGCAGCTGATGCACCAGCTTGACAGTAAAAGACTAAGAAGGAATGGACCACTTTGGTTAATTTGCTTTCCACATCACTTATACCCTTCCACAGAAAAGTTCTGGTATTATGAGAAGCCATCCCTGAAACTGCTGTGGTAATCCAGTTTCTGGACTCGCTGAGGACCCAGTGTCTCACAGAATAAAGACATTTGAACAAGGCTCCAGAAATCCAACATGAACATGATGCAAACAGGCAGAGCTGGGGTGTCTCTGTAAGCAGCTCACCTACTAAAGGGTCAGGTCAGCTCTTCAAGCTTGCAGGGATTTTATCTCTACTAACTACTATTTCATGCAAAAATGTGATGGGCACATTTATAGTAGTGAGATTCCCCGAAGGACTCTAAAGGTGGCTGTCCTCAAGTTCATTTGAAAGTCTATGGAAACTGAGAACCTGCCTCCCTGCAGGTCCTTTTGGAAAACTCCACCCTGAAACATTGAAGACATCCCATCTGTACCTCATGGCATACTGTATGAAAAATTATTTTTATTTGGCACTATGGTAATGGCTCCAGTCTCAAAGGAGGTTGCATTGCCCCTGTCCTCAGCACTGCACAGAAATCCAGGAAAAACATTATTATTATAATTGTCTTGTATTTTATAATCTAAACCAAGAAGAAAGGAAAACTCTATCAAAAAACACACCCAATAAATGATCATGTAGTGAGTTAAACTGATGTAAAACAGATTACCACCCAAAAAAAATTTAAATTGAACCTCAGCTCCCAATTTCTTGACAGGAAATACAAAACTCTAGATCTCTGTCCCATGTATTTAATTTCCCTCAGTGAAAACACAAAGCAAATTTTTTAAACCTGTATTTTAAAAGAAAAATGAGCATACTGATAACAAACAAACAGACATGATTTTTCAAATAGCAAAGATAAACACAGACACACAAACTTCTGAAAGAAATGCTGCTGTTAACCGTGGTTGGAGTAGTGATCTAGTGATCAGAGCCACTTGCCTCTTCTGTTTGCAATGTTTATGTGGGTCCAAAAGGAGCTTCCATTTAAATAGGGGAGGGATTTCATCTCCAAACAACAAGGCTAGTGTCAGATGTAGCTGACACACCAGGGGTAGAGGTTATAATTTCATGAGGCATGAATGTTTTTTTAATTTCAACCAATTAAATTAAACCCTCAGTCTGAGGCCCATAGCGCATGGTCCCTGAAATGACCATTTACCATGTACATCAGAAACTCAAGAGATTTCCTTTTCTGTGTTATTTCCTCAGCCCAGTGACTAGATGAAAGGGAATCACTGAAGCGTGAGGTCTATAACAATATAAAATAAAATCAGAGATGAAGGTTTCCAAGGGATATTTTTTTAATGCTCTTACATTGCTTAATTTCAAAGCTACATGCTCAAACCCATGTTTTCTGTTGAGTCCCGTTAGACTGTAAGAAAAGAATTTACTATGTAGATTTGTAATTATTTCTTTGTAGGGGAAATAGGAGTTTACAGCACCTGGGATTAAATGAAGGGCTGCCTTCTCAGCTATATCTAAAGAATCACACTTACACCTTTTGCAGAATAAATAAAATGGCTGAAAAAGAAATGTGCAATATTCCTGAGATTCACAGGAAGTTCGGGATCCAAGTTCCCCCTCCTCCCCACCATGTCAAGGAATTTAAAAGTCGCATAGAGTTTCAGGACTCCAACAATAAAGCTTAAAGACACCTCTCCAATTGCTCTGTCAGCTGCAGACCCTGGCTTCATGAACACATGTCTACAAGGAGACATTTCCATTTTTGCAGCTTTCCCATGAGGTTCTACCCACTTATTACCAACCGCAAATATTAATGCAAAGTTATTGACCCAAATCACAAGATATTTGTATTGCAGGTCTTCCATGCATTTGAACACCAAAAACCTCCTGACTCATGGGCAAGGCTGATTTCTTTCCAGAAAGAGTAGGAGGAAAAATAAAACAAGTAATTCCTTGCATCAACATTTTTGTATATACAAGTTCACCACAATTCCTACAATACTACCTCTAAAATAGCAGCATGGAGAGGCCACAGCCAAGAAAACTACTACATGCCAAGTGCTTTTGGCTTCACACAAGGAGGAGATGCATAATACTTGGACAGAGAAGAGCTTTAAGAGCCCACCATGGCTTAACAAAAAAGAAACTGGAGAATATTCCTGTTTCTCTTGCAAGGTTAATGCATGGCCCTGAACAGGTCATTCTCACTTATCATTAATCCTGTTTTTCAGAGAAGCTGATATGATAATTTTTTTTTAATTCAAAGAGATATTTGTATTAGTACTGCTAATGTCAATGCTGAAGGAACAACACGTTTTCCAATAAAAAACCTACAGTAAATAGATATCAGCCAGTGGCACTTATAGATGTTTCCCTAAGCTTAGATACTCCCTGCCTCAGAAATCATTCAAAACAACAACTGTACAGAATACATCCAGACAGATTCTAAGCTGGCATTTCATTTCTACGTCTCCACATTTTCAGTAGAAAAATCATCCTTATTAGCCTATCAAGAAATTCTAAAACACAGGGAGGTCTGAGATATGGAAATTACTGTTAATAAGAAACTTCTGTGACTTCTGAGAGAAAAACGTATTAATTGATCATGTTACTATTTTTTCCTCAGCTTCTATCCTGAGGTAAACCCTACAAGACTGTGTAATCAGGCACTAGGAGCTGCATACACATACAGTAAGTCTCAGGATCTCACCTCTCCCAGACCTGAGTGAGGGAGATTTCAGTGTTTGATTTAGCAATTACATATGAGTTTTGCTTCAGATAAGAGGGAACAATGCAAACATGGAAGCAAAAATCTGTGGAAAATTGCAATCAACAATCTGCAGTTAAAAAAAAAAATAAAGTTGTTTCAATATCCTGTCTGTTGTTTCCATTTTAACAGTAGACAACAGAATCTGGGATTATACCAAGGAGTTCCTGTTGGGCCTTAAATATAGAGAGATAAGCAGGGAGCAAACATATCTTTTCTCACCTTCATATCTTCAGTCCCACTTTAATTTCCCCTTCCTAAAGTATTCATATTATAGCAAAGAGGATTACAGGAAAAAAATACTGGCAATAGCAGGTAATGGAATATAAACACTTTCACCTCTGGGTCATCAATTAAAATCCAGTCCCAATTGGTAGTGACTAAACATCATTACCCTCTGATAGGCGTTCAATTGCATATTTGAAATGGAGTTTCAGCTCTCCAAGCACTGCAAAAGCTCCTACTGGGTCTCACACAAGCTGACCAACGCTCTGGTGGTTTTAGAAAAGACCCCAGAGAACTGAGATCATGTGGTGAACAGAGACTGCATTGGGGTTTGGTGGTTTGGTCTTAAACCCCCTTCCCAGCTCTTCTCCACATGAACTCTGATTAATTATCTTGCTATGTCCTGTTCTTCCCAGCCAGTGTGTTCAGTCCTGCGCCTTGGCCTCCCTCAGGAGCACTGGAGAAGAGAAGGCTTTGGGATGACCTAATTGCAGCCTTCCAGTACCTGAAGGGAGCCTACAAGAAAGATGGAGGGAGAATATTTACAAGAGCATGAAGCGACAGAACAAGGGGGACAGCTGTAAACTGTCAGAGGGCAGGTTTAGGTCAGATATTGGGAAGATATTATTTATTGTGAGGGGGCTGAGGCACTGCCATGGGTTGCCCAGAGGAAGAGTGGATGTCCCAACCCTGACAGTGTTCAAGGCCAGACTGGATGGGACTTTGAGCAACCAGATCCAGTGGAAGGTGTACCTGCCCACGGCCGGGGGGTTGGAAATGGATGATTTTTAAGATTCCTTTCAACCCAAGCCATTCTGATTCTACAACTGGAGTAACTGGGCTAACTGCAGAGTGCACACTTCAAATGCTGGTAAGAGAATTTCTCTTTCTTGCTCCTCTGATACATCTCAGACAGAAAAGGAGATTTTGGGACTGAAGTTACTTTAACTTTCTCCATGGATCCTTGGTTTTGCACAAGAGGCATGTGAGTATCAGGTAAAGCCTTGAATCCCCTCAAAAGGGGGTTCACCCTGCAAAGTACTCAAGATAGTGTTGTGGCAATGGTGAGTGCTGTTGGTCTCACTGTATTACCTGCAGGTGAAGAGCTGCTGGTTCCAGGTAGGTACAGACACTCATTTCCAGATGTGGGACAGCAGGTAGATGTGGCTTTGCAGAACATCTGCAGCATTTCAGTTGCTGCATTTCAGGTGTTTGCAGCCATCACTCCAGCTCAGCCACTCCATGACGGAGTGGCACTCCTCAAGTGTTTTGGGGCAAAGGTAGCTTCAACCACCACGAAGCTTGCAAGACTGGGATAATTGTTAAAGCTCATTTCACAAATCCACGTGGAGAACAGCTGAAAATGGGGCTTAAAGCAGAAATGCTCCAGTAGCTAAAATTCTTTTTGCAGGCCATCAGTGCACCCAGCCAGAGGGGAGGGATGGAAGAGAGCCTAACTTACACCAATGTAGATTCCCTTCAGATTCCAGTCTTTAACTGGCCTGACCTTTTCTAAAAGGGTTACATCACACACAGACCTCAACTATTACCCCCTGAATGCTATTTTCTTTTCTCACTGAAATAATCCTGTGACAAACCTTGTTCTGAAAGCCACCCATGAGCAGGACAGGGCTACTTATGAGTTTCTGTCCAGAGTGAACAGGGAAGTCACAGCCCTCCACCCTATATAATTCTTTTCTTAGATTCACAATCTGGGAAGGAGCCAGAGATTCTAAACAAAGATAAGGTGTAAAGATGTGGACACGACACTAAGAAATAAAATCCATATCAGGGCAATAATGGTCATAAAGCAATAAAGTGGATGTATAATAGTTCCTGGACTTTTAATTTGTGACTAATTTGTTGCACAATGAGGTTGCAATTTTCTAATTGTGATTGCCATTTTAATTTTACTCATGGCTGTGCAACTAACAATGTATAGTCTAGTAATTAAAATTAATTGTACCTTCACCTGCATATTTCTATTAGGCTGTTAAATTTAGTCAGTAGGCTCAATGATTTTGTTCTCTGAGAGATGCTGAATTCATTTCGGTGAGCCCAATTATGTTACACTCTGTAATTCCTGTATGAAAAACAAGCATTTTACTTTAATATGAGGAGTTGCTACCATCCCATTTTTAAAATTGCATATTCAACACCAGAATATAGGCTGACAGGAGATACATGTAAGGGTTTTTTCTTCTTAAAAATAGCCTGCTTGTGGGGTACCTTTACAAAATTAGCAATTACAGCCCCTAGGAATAAACCCAATGACAATTCAACTAGATAGCCATCATTCAATTAATTTCATGAACAATTAACAGATGTCTCCCTAACCACACACACATGGCTTAAATTCAATCAGAATTTTATGACAAGCTGCACGTTGCATATTTGAAGCCACAGTAATGCAGTGACAGAATAAACTGTTTCAACACAGAGGCAAAGCTATGAAAATCCATGCTGCCACACAGGACCCTTTACAGTCATGTCTCAAGTGTCCAGAATCCACAGCACTTCAAATCCTGTTAAGAATTTTTCTCCAGAAAAGGGCATTGCTCATTTTCACACCGTAGCCATAGTTCCTGGCAAATGCATCAAAACATGCTGTAGTGAATTAATCATCAGTAGCGATATTTCTCAAATTTACTTGTAGCCTTGTCCAAATCACAGCAGTAGCAATCCGATGCAATTCCTCTTAAGCCCCTCAGTCTTGTACAGATTTACCGCTGGGGCCCCAAGAGACACGTTTGACTGATCTTCCTTGAAGACTTTCAAATGTCTCAAAATAAAAACAAAAACTGAGTAGTGCCATTTGCATCTATGCAGGTTAATTTAACCCTTTTATTATGGCTGGGATATCCTGGCTGTCAAGCAACAGAAAACTGCTTGATGTCAACATGCTCTTAGATATTCTAATTAAACCTCTGCTTGTCCATCATATCAGTGTTGAGATGGTGAAGTCTATTTTTACATTGTGTGAACTTCAGGGTCAAAGCTCTAAGAAGGTAGAAGAGAAGGTAGGAGAAATAAATCTGGTATAATCACAAGACTATCACCTGGAAGCCAAGATGGAGCAGTTACATTGCAGCCAGAAGATCTGCACCAGCCAGAGCAAAGACTAAACTACAAAATCATCACTAAGTTGCAGAACTTCCTTCCTGTATGGAGAGAATCAGTGGAGGGCATAGATATCCTCGTGGTCATGGGGAAGATGCTTTGCAGTGAACAGGGCTCTGCTGCACTGGTTGTACCATTTCCTTCTCTGCTCCTGCTTTTAAACTGGAGCTGATGGCAATGTGTTGGCAAGCCCTGAACATACAAAATCATTGCTAAATCATATGCAACTCACTCTCCTCTAAGGCATTGCTTCTTCATCCCTCTAGCACAAAAACAGTTTACTGTGAAGTGAATTGCAACTAATCCCTTTGAAATTATTTTTTTACCATTTACCCTTTACTACTATTTTCCCCATATAAACCATTGTTAAATAACAACAGGACCTTCTCATAACACTCAAAATAATTGGCTATTTTGGATGATATTATCAAGACTGTTTAATGTGACTTGGGTGAGTGACTGTTATTCATGCAATTCACCATTAGCCCCTTGACCTGGATCATTGCTGGAGCAAGTTTTATGAGCTTAATTGCATTTCCCCCCTTCCTGTGTAAATTAGTCTGTACAAATAAAATTTCCTAGTTATTGTGCATCATCTTTTTCACAGTTATCTTCTTCCCAGACATCTTCTTCCCAGTTAGGAAAGTCTATTAAAAACCAGAACAAACTCCAGTTGTATTTGCTAAACTGTATGAAGCTGAAAAATAAACCAGTCAAAGCATACCAGCTATTGTCATTTTATTAAATGAACAAAAGGGCTTGTGTTGATTAAGACTGTATGTGATTTTTCCCAGACAAGGGAAAAAATTCATGAGAGATGATGTAGACAGAGACTAAGAACTACCAGAGTACTGGAAATTACTAAGCTTACTGTGGGGGTCTATATTTGTTATAAGATGGGTTGTTATCTTCAATCTAAAAGCGACCTTGATAAAGTATCTTTTGACACTTTTACTGCTCCTTTAAATGAAATATTCCCTATATCTTCAAGAATCAGCTTGACTGCAATTGACTCGGTAGCTCAGCTTTAGAAAGACAGGGGAAACATTTTCTAATTTAAAGGAAATTTGAGAAAATAGTTCCATTCCCCTCTCTATTATCTCACCATTCTGGAGCTTAAGTTTCCGAAACATCAACATGCACAGTTTGCTTTACAATCCCTCTGCAGAAATTAGCTGACACCCATCAATGTAGATAACAGAAAGCTGTGGCATTAACACTTGAGAGTGCATTAATCTTTCCCAAATTAAAATCTGCACCACAGCATTTAAGATTGAGGCCACCATGGTTCAGTGCTGTTTGACCGCCAATTTTGATAAAAGTGTTTTAAGAGAGGTGAGACTTAGATAAATTGCCCATGGTTACACAACAGCAGCGAGGGTAAGTGCTCAGTCTATTGGCTGCCATCGCAGTGGGGTGTCACGGGTGTTTGCATGTTTACATAAAGCACAAAACAGAGGGAAAAGCAATGCATTACACTATATTTCTTGGAGGTGACATCAATATTATATTTCACTGGTGAGAGACAAATATACTTTCACATTTGAGTATCAGAAGATAAAGGCACCTTTGGTTGTAAAACAAATGAATATTTTCCCCATTTCCCAGGCCAGTCACTTTCTCTTGAGTTTAAACACAATCTGCCCATGCTGAGCCAGTGAGTTATCTTCAGAGATAACACCCACGTGAGGTTCTTGATCCAAGCCTGTATGATATGAGCTTTCCAGTTAACACACAGTGAGCAAAGCTTTCACCAGTGGTATATTTTGCACCGGCCTGAGTCCTGCTGACCTCAGAAGTGATGTTGAGAATGAGTCTAAAATTTAGCCCAAGTCTTTCAGCTGAATCACTGCTAACACATGGAACATTCCTCTTCTCTGCTGACCCTATTGTAAAGGTTTTGAAATTCCTATTCCAGTGTTTTCAGAAAAGCCTCCTCCTAGTAAAATATTCAGAGATCTCTGAAATAGAACCACTGTCATCCCAGAGTTCTTATTTCACTGGTGGACAGACGCATGTGGGAACTCTGCAGGACTTTTATTCAAAATTCATTGAGTTCCTGGGATTTTTCAGATGACCTCGAAATCCCACGATCTTATCAAATTTGTATTCAGTTTGAAAACTCTTTCCAGTCCAAGAGCTCAAATATCTCTGAAACAATACGAGTTATTGACAGAACTGAGAACACGTTTCATTTCTTGACCCCCAAAAGCTGTGCCCTAAGACTTGATTCTTGTTCTGCAATAACTAGGATTTTCACTTATATTACCCGTTTTCCTCCCCTGTTTTAATGTGGTATAGCGAGGAAAAAGCATTAGAAATTAAAAGGAGATAAAACACTGATTCATGTTACTCACCTAGCAATGAAATACACCGTAAAATATAATCAGTCCGTTCTTTGAGTTATCTGCAAAATTTGGAAAGCAATTAAAGCAATGAATTTAATTATTTTAATAACATAATTATTGCTTATGCAGAAGAGTAATCACTGCCAAGAGGTTATCCCAGAGAAAATGGAATCAGACTCCATTGTTGGTCTTTCCTAAGGGCTGGGAGCTGATGTCCATGGTGGAGGAGCTGTGAAGCAAAACACCAGGGATGAAATCCCTCGTGTCAGATCATTCCTGACTTGCCACAGCCAAATCATTTCACTGTCTCAGCATCAGGCCCTCCTACCTATGACAATATAATCATAATCCTACTTGCCAAATCTATGAGGGTTATGAAAAGGAAAAATCTAGAAGGCATTTTGAAATCATATAATCCTTAAGGCTGGAAAAGACCGCCAAGATCACTGAGTCCAACTGCTAACCTGGCACCATTGTGTTCACCATGTGTCCCCAAAGCCACATTCAAATGCCTTTTGAACACTTCCAGGGAAAACCTCTGTGAATTCATATGTTGCCTTTTCCTGGTCTTAAAATTAAGAGCCAGACATGGTTAAGGGAAAAGTGTTTATTTAAGGATCCTTAGGTGCACCACTTCACCAAGGTGGGATGCGCGGAAATGCGCACCAAAATGCACGCACACGATAGATCACGTATACAATTTATAGGCCTTGAAAATCATCATATCCATCAAAGATTCCCCAGCAAGAGGCTCGAATGAACCCCCCATCCCAAGGAATCCCTCCCTGGATGGGCCTATCTTGGTTTACAGAACATGTTCTAGAGAGGACCATGGTTTCTAGGGCTTTTTGGCCTCTAACTGCAAGGCCTCCAGGATGTTTGGTCTCCTGGTTTAATGGAACATTGGGTCTAAGCTAAGTGATGAGACTTAAGGAATTACAAGTATGTGGGCTAAAAGCACTGAGGACACTTAAAAGCTATATAAAAGGGTATATAGAAGGGGTATAAAAGAAAACGCAAAAAATCACCATGGCATCAATAACAGTATAAACTGTGTGATACAAGCTCTTCTAGGAGAAATTAAAGATCAGTTGAATCACCAAGAGGTAAAGACCATATCACCAGAGCTTTCACCTTGGAAATCTTTTGCTTTCAACTGGCATCCTGTGTGAGTTTGCATTCTGAACCTCCAAATTCTGGATTCAAACTCTCTTCACTGTTCTCTGCTATTTACTTTATTCAAACATATGTGAGCAAGCAAACCCAATGAGAGCAAGCTTGTGTATAAAAGCATTTAAAAGCCGAGTAATCAAGTTGAGATTCATGCCATGAATCATATGATGGAGTTCACCATTTGGCTCTACTACAAGAAGTAGGGTAGATACAATTAAAATGCTACCAAAGATGCCTCAGCCCCAAAGGTTCACAGTAGCATAAGAAACCAGAGAAAAAGAGGCAGGGAAAAACCAAACAAGTGGAGTTGAAAGTGTGAGTCCTTATATTCTAGGTGGCCCAAGATTTAAGTCTTGGATTACTAGGAAGACACCTAAAATTTTGGGATTAAAGCAATGGTCAGGAATTCCTCTCTTCTGGGTCACAAAAATACGTTTTGTCAAAGCAGCGGACACAGGAGACAGACCCCTCTCCAGAGTTAGTGAAGAGCAAAATCCTGGAGCAAAATCCAGGAGCTAGAGACTTGTACAAAATGCACCACCACTTGCTTCAGATGCCAGTAGTACTTCTGTGGGCTCTACTTGAAAATAAGCACTACCTGAATTTTTTGGAAGCAAAATCAAAATGAGAGGCTGCATTGCACATGACTTCAAGCTTAGTTGAGGACATGGGAGCAAATAAACCCTTCGTGATGGAGTTGGTCATGTCATATAAGACATTACTGGAAGTTACTGTGGTCATGTCATATAAGACATTACTGGAAGTTACTGTGGTGATAAGGAAAAAAAGTGAAGAAAAAAAGGAAAAATATTAAAAATAAAGGAAAACAGAGTAAATAAAAGAAAAAATATGAATATTTATCTTTTAGTTATAACATAACATGTTACATCCAAGGACAGCTTAGGCTCTTCTGTATTTCTTGGGACTCTTTTCCACTTGAAAACCAAACTAAATTTAACGGCAGGGAAGGCATATTGCGTTCTATCTCCAGGGATCTTGTGAGAGCTCACAAAGGCTGCTGGAGCCAAATGGTGGTAATACAGCTCCTGGAAATAGGTTGGTTCAGTTTGGAGATTTGATTCACAATATAAAAGCACAGAGTAAAGCAGATGCTATCAGCCTGTGCTGATTAGACTGGCCAACACGGTATCAATTATTATATTTTTGATTTGAAACCCTTCTGCTGAGATCTGACTAATCTGTGCTATTAGAGGCCTAAGCTTGAATAATTAGACAAACTAGATTGAACATTAAGCTGAACTGTCCCTCTAAAGAAGTGGAGGATAAGGCAGAGGACACCAATCTTTGCCTTAGAAGCAGAGAAACAGCAGGACAATCCACCAAATCAGACAGGCAAAGATCCCGCAGAAATGGAAACCTGTCTGATACAACCAGTCATTGGAATGGACTGTGGCAATGAGAATAACTGTTAATAGCAGTAAGTGTAATCTATTATTTCATTAGAAGTCCCAGCACAATAAATGTTGCACCTCTGAGATTCCTTATCAGCAAAGGGAGCTCTGGCTGGGGTGTGACATGGGGTGTGGGACTGAGAAGATTCAATTTGCATCTCTAGATGGATTCCCAGGGGAAACCATACCCATCATGCCAGTCTCTGCAGCAACACCTTAACTGGTGTTAACTGGAACTGAACATACTGGGGAAGACACATTGAAATAACAAGGAATCAGGTCTGCTCATGTGTCCAAATAAGAGATTGCAATTCTGAAAAAGCAAGAGGGGCTGCAGCCTGAGCAGTACCTCTGTGCACCCCAAAACAAAGTACATGAGAAAGGACTTCAGTGCTGCTGCTCATACAGCTGCAGAGGCTGCAACCAGCCAGGAATCTGGAGTGACCAGAGACACTGTAAATTGTCTTCACATTATTTAATTGTAATTTGTTAAATATAAATGCATAACTTAAAGTCAAATAAACACTCTCAATCCCCCACTGTATGGAAGCACACGACTCCCTTTGAGCAGCCAGGGATCCTGCACAAACAGCTGAGGCTGAATTTTAAGCTCATTCAGATTACAAATAATGGTACTCACTGCAGTTGTATAAAAGTGACCTGCATGTTCCTGATGCATGGAGGGTTGGGATGCAGTTGTTAAATCCATGAAGCAGCTAGGCTTTAAAGATTTGCAATTGCACCAAAAACACTGATAAAGAACAGTTGATTTCTCTCATTATGTAAAATGTGGATGCTCTTGTCTTGGCCAAAGAGGTGAGAGCATAAGATTTCCTGCTACTTACAGGTCATTTGGTTGAAAAACACTGTCCCTTTGCAGTTTGGTCTATTGGCAATTAGATAACAAATACAGGACATGTAGATGGAGTCAAAAACATTGCCGTGCTTTACAGCCTGCTTGTACAATAACTCTCTAGCTGGCAATGCAGAATGAAAAAAAAATCCCAGATAAAAACCACAGAGCAGAACTGTAAAGTAGCAAAGCCCTGCTGATTTCAACAGGGCTGTGTGAATTTACTGAGGATTCTGTCACTTACTGGCAAGTTTTGAAGCTCCTATAATTAACTAAATAAACTCAAAAGTGCCTTCTGCATTCAAGGTTTTTTTCCCATGCAAATTTTATGTGCTTTCCAAATCAGGTTCCATATGAATGTGAAATTCATGCCAGAAACATGAGACTTTTTGGAGATACATGTAGAGAGGGAGCTGTGCAGAATACAGATGGGATGTTGGGATATCCAACAGACAATACCAAACAAAGCAAGATGCCTGCAAAAATTATTTGTGATTGTAGACTGATCAAGCACATTAAGAAATTAAAAATGGT
This sequence comes from Machaerirhynchus nigripectus, assembly GCA_013397975.1. Lineage (NCBI taxonomy): Eukaryota > Metazoa > Chordata > Aves > Passeriformes > Dicruridae > Machaerirhynchus > Machaerirhynchus nigripectus. The sequence continues at coordinate 485,289 of VZRQ01006657.1, forward strand.
ATTGATTGAACAGTGAAGATCATCGACTCAGAAATCCTTAGGCTGGAAAAGACCTTTAGGATCATTGAGTCCAACCATTAACCCAGCACTGCCAAGGTCCCCAAGTACCATATCTACACCTCTTCAATTCCTCCAGGGATGGTGACTCTACCACATCCCTGGGCAGCCTTTTGCAGTGCTTGACCACCATTTTGGTGAAGAAATTTTTCCTAATAGCCAATGTAAACCTCCCACAGCACATCTTGAGGCTATTTCCTCTAATTCTATCACTTGATTCTTGGGAGAAGAGACCTTCCCCCACCTGGCTACAACGTTCTTTTAGGTACTTGTAGAAAGCAATGATCCAAGCTTTTAGGTCAACAATTTTCATTTTTTAAATTATTACCCTGAGTAGACGGAATTTTTTAACAAAGGAGTTTGAGATGAGATTACCTTTCTCACTGGTGTCTAGAATAAACTTCCATTATTATTTGCACAAAAAATTACTAGATTTCAAGATGCAGGACTTGAAAAGCTCAGGAGCCAGAGACATTTTCTTTGCACCACTAAAACCCAGACACTTCTAGAGAACAGTATTTCTTACCCATTTGCATATAAGCACATATTTACATCATGCTGAGAGTGACTGCAACCCATGAAATGAGTAGCACAGCATAACAACAACCACAATAATGACAATCTTTTCGTTCCATCACCTGCACCATGTCCCACTAATCTGTGTTTCCGGAATTCAAGCAAACATCCCAGAATCTGTCAATCTAAATTTCCATCTCTGCACTCTCTCCTTCCCTGCACTGGCTCAGAACTGTAACAGGTATCTATGTCTTGCAAAATGCAGACTTTTAAGCTGAAATTAAAATTAATGTTTAATATTAACATAAATGATTTTTTTTGTTTGTGCATATAGTTAAAAATTACTTAATGCAACATTTGAATGTGAACATCAAATTCTCTTAATCAAATCTCAGGCTCTGCAGTCTCCCTTAAACCCTGATGGGAAGCACCCACGAGGTCTGTCATGGGTTTGGTTATGACAGTGAGGGGAGCACACGTGCAGCTGTACCAGGACAAACCCAGTGCATCTCACACTACTTTACACGCCTGCTGCCACTGCAAGTCACCCTCAAGCGTGACCATCCTGTGTTCCATGATAATTGCAACAAGGTTTTGCAAATCAATTAAAACCCACATTGTCTCCTCTCTGTACACAAACAGCACAGAAATGCCATATCATTTATTTTTCCAGCAATTCAGCCCTTCGAGTTACATTTTTGTCATCCTTTACCTCAACGTTCACATTGTGGCTGTCAAGCCAGGAAGCAGCAGTGACAGCCACATCTTGAAGAACCATCTTTCCCTCTCAAATAATCTAGTTTGCAATGGGTATCTTTACCTACTATTCTTCTATTTTCCATCTCATGAGCCGCCATGAAATTGGCATTTAAAACTAATTGTACGGTAAAACCCTGCGGATTCCAGAAGCTGTGTCTGAGATTTGTGGCAAGGCAGTGGGACCAGGTTCCTCCCTGTATTAGTTTTCTGTCTGCTACATAACTGTGAATGAGTGCTAAAGGGGATTATTAGGCCCCAGTGGTGAGATAGAGTGCATATAACTAATCTGCATTGCTTATCTCAAGCAGACAGTGGTCTGTCAGGACCTGTCTACATGCCCTCCATGCTTGTCCCTTGCCTTTATTGTCTTGCCGCTGCTGTTTCTGCTGGTGGCTCTCCTGTGCTCTTATAAACAACCAATTACTGCCCCAAACAGATGTCTGTGGCTATGATCAAATAATTCAGTTGGAGTGAAGAGGCCTTAAACAGGTCAATTCCATTCAGTTAGACATGGTATCTGAGCGAAGGCGAAAGGAGGCACTGCAGGGTGACCTGAACTTGTGAGTTATTGGAAGTAGGTAAACTTAGGACAGCGGATAATGAATCAGCTTTTGCCGGTTAACACTGGTAAAATATGTTAAATGAAAGCTGAAGAATTATTTAAAGTCCCTTTTGCCACCGAAAATTGAATGGATTTTTTAATGGAAAAGTGAATTCCTTTACAAAGTACAATGTTTTCATATTATGCATTTGAACTAATAAAAGACACACTCCTCCCTGAACTGAGACATTAGTTTATAAAGCCAAAAATTTATATCTAGAAACAGAGGAGCAGTGAGTAAGCTTGGTGGGATATTTTTAATTAATTCTGGTACTGATGAACTTTAATCTCCAGCAAGAAAATGTGATATGTGTGCTTTTGACAAAGTATGATTTCCATTAAAATATTGTACAAACTTCAGGGTTTATAGCTTGCCTGTTCAATAAATTTGTATTTAGCTTTTGTCTTCCTCAGTCGGCAGAGGAAACAATGCGTATCGGGCAGATGCTCAGGCATCAGAACAATTAATGTAGCTTTCAAAAAGAAAAAAACAAAAAGAGATCAGCTTTAAATCTTTTGTGCCTGTGCACCCACCAACCACCCTACACACGATCATAAAAATACACGGTTGTTTGATGGGTGGTTGTGTTAAGCTGTAACCATAACCAAAAGCCATGACCAAGGGGGTGAATGAGACAATCGTTTTATTATCCCCTCCTGATTCAGTAGCTTTTACAGCAAGATTTTCCATTCTGTGCTGCTGTCACACAGCCACCCAAGCATAATGGCCTGGTCACTATATATTCATTGGGGATTGGGCCCAGAAAAACAAGCAAATTCCCTTGCAAGACCGAATCAATACTATTCACATTATGTGTAACTAAGAAATATAAATATTCATATGCCCAGGTAAGGATTAGCCAGCAAAAGAGGGTTGCAAACACTGGAGATATCTGAGACAGTTTCACTCATTTTCCCAGAAATTTCTCAAAAAATTTCTCAGACACCCCCACACCCAGGAGAGAGTCTTTTCCCAAAAGAACTTATGATCTCTGGGTATGGTTTTAGCACAGAGCCCCATGTAGAAGGCAGAGAGAAGACAGCTCATGCATAAAGGAGCACTGGGAGAGATCACGCATAGAAGCAGCACAAAACCTCTCTGGACCTTCAACAGCCCTTTTATCTCAAAGCAGCAATGAGTTGCACAGGCTTTTTGTATTCTTTGGAAAGATAAATCCACAGCAAGGGCAAAGTTTTTGGAAAAGCAGAAGCTGAAGAAGAAGCAGCTATAGGTGCCTCTTCATAGGAACTGAGGACAAAACCAGAGGTAAACAAGAAGTGGTGGGTAAATCCAGAATATATGAAATGAAAGAGACTGGCATTTTGGATGCAGATAGAATAGAGATACAGACATAAAGATGAAAAGATAGGAAAATGGGAGATAAGAGAGGACTGAGAAGAGGACAAAAGGCAAACAGGTCTTTGGGACTGATGGCAACACTGGAGAAACATTACCAAGGCTGACCTTCCCACTGAAGGCTGAGTTGCAGACACTAAGTAAATTATTTAATGATTATTACCAAGAAAGATCTAAAAATAGGTTTAAAACTTAGATATGTGAGGGAGTACAGTTTACTGCAGGGAGTTAAACCACAGCTGAAAGGAAGAACTTTACCTGAAACCATGGTCCAATTTCCAGTTAATTCCTTGTTAGTCTCAGTGTAAACTGGACCTTAGCTCTGGGAAGGGAGACCATACCTGGAAACTTCACAACATATGTGATCCCAGGGCAAATTTCATAATCAAAAAAAACTGAGTGAACACCTAGTCATTCAGCTTATCTTGTGCTGTTTGCTGCTAGAGCAACTCAGCATTTCCCAGCTGCCTGAAAATGTTTGTTTAGCAAAGCATTCTCAGATGTATCTGTACAAACAGCTGGTACCCCAGATCACACTCACAATTTTCATAGACTAAACCTGTGATATTTACATACAGTTTTACGGAGTGTTAACACACCCTGCAACTTGTACTTGCTTATCTCTGCTTCACACATTTAAGACTTAATCTTTCCTTAAAAATCAATTTCTCCCAAACCACTAATTGTAGTTACTTCTCCATCAGCTAATTCTGATTTCTCATTAGGGGACACCTTCTTCACAGTATGTGCAGACCAAACTAGTGTCATCCTCCATCCTTCCTTCTTCCACACTCTCACATTGAAAATAAGCTTAATTATTCTACTTTTCTTCTTAGACACAGATTTCCTATATTGACACCTTCTGTGGAGTGGTTTGATCACAGAAATAGAACAGAAATAGCATAAATCATGGCCAGATCATGGAAAATCTGAGGGAGTATATTCCTAGTCCACTTTCTTGCTGAAAAACTGAAAGTATGAAACATGAAGTCTTCAAGCCTGGGATGCAATTAAAGGCCTAAAATGCAATTTTTAAAACCATCTTATGTTTTTTGTTATTAGCTGCTCTTCATTTTTTTAAATCCATCTGTGCTACTTCCCATCCTCATGATCAACATTGGCTCCTACCAGTCAGGAACAGACTAAACAGTTAAATTCAGGTAATCTAGTTGAGTTGAAGTATTTTATTTTGGAGAACTATTCAAATAGTAACCTAACACATTGACAAAAAGATGAAATATTTGAGTCAGCTGTTTTAACCCATTTTGTAAAAGCAGCCCACTGGGAAAGCTCCTGTACCTGGAGTGTGTTCCCACATCCCAGGGCAATGCTGCAGCTCTCAGCTCAGAAACACACCCTCTGTAGCTTTCCAGACAAATCTACACCATCCTTGAATATTTAAGGAAGGACCATCAGCAGAACAACATATTATTTAAACAAAAGACTAACCTGCAACACCTGCCCAGTGCTGTGCTGCATTAACCTTACCAGCTGAAACCTCTCTGCTTGAAACACTTAGGAACTCTATTAGTCACAAGGGTAGTCAGTGAAACACAGATTTGTCACCCAGAGGATGACTCAAATAGCTAAAACCACATGTGACATTCTCTGAAGTTAAAAAAAGCTTCAGCTGAAGGAAAACAAGAACGAGGAAATCCTTTCCTAGTGCCACGATATAAAGGAAAATAAAGAAAGCCCTTAAGTGTGAAGTCAGTTGCTGAGCTGGTGCACAAACATTGAGTCAACTTCTGCCTTGCCTTTCACACAGAAGACTGCAACTGGTGCAACATGGCTTGTCCCTGGGCTCTCTTTAAAGCCCATCTGCAGAATCCTCTACAGGCACAGGGCTCCCACAGATCACAGCTAAATTACAGCTTCATTTCAATGACTTGCAGCTCCATTATTTTTCCCATACCAATACCAATGTGCATCTACACATTACCAGGCCGTGGTGTTGGAAAGATCAGTTCTGCCTTCAACAGCTGTTTGCAGCTTTGCTCATGTCCATGTTAAAAATGGCTTTTAGACAACCATCCCCTGCATACAACCATGTGCTAGATGGATACTCTTGGGTCACTCAAGTACAGTTTTACAAGATCAATGCCAACAAAAATATGGGCCAGAGTATTTCTTTAAGACAGAGGTGAGACCTGAGACACTGTTCACAGAAGGCACTGTAATTTGACTGTTTGGGCACTAATGGCCAGAAGTATCAAGGGTTCACTAAAAAGTAATTAAGCAAGAGAATGCCTATGAGGAAATATTAAATTCTCCTGAGGGAACACAGGCCACATCACAGATCAGAGACCAACTCAGAGGTACAGGCTCCAAGAAAATAAAAATTAGCAAATAACATAAGCAGAACAAAATGATTTCTGTTCTCTCAAGACCACCATAAACCTGGCTTGGGATTAGTCCAGAATGGGAGGGAAGAGATCCCAGGCAAGTAATGCTTGCTGATCCCTGGAGGGTTTCCAGTTTAGCACACAAGTAGGTGTATTCTCAACCCAGATACTCTTAGAAATAATCATTATACCACTGGTTTCTGCTGAATAACTAATTAACCTTAGCCTCAGCCCAAAGGAGGTAGAAACCATTCAACATGCATTTAGCAGTGATAAAAATCAATCTGTAAAAGAACAGATGTGGCCCCTGGTTTGGTTAGGATATTTCTAAAATATTAAACAATCTTTTCTGTAATATAAATAACAGGAGCATAATTGAATTAATATTGACAAATAGTAATTGCTCCTTGTTCCTCAAGTCTGCCGTTTATTAGTGGGAGGAGTGGTGGAGGTTATTGTCTCTCAAAGAAAAAAAAAATTGTGAGGCCCAGAGGCACCTTTTCTGCCTTATTATTATTGTAATAATGAGGGCAACTGATTTGATCTCTCCTTACACAATACTGCAGCACAGCGATGGCTAAATAAACAGCCAAAGTCCTTTTGTCCCTGTGGGCTGTTTCTCAGTAATTAAAATCAATAGGATCTTTCTCGGAGGATCTCTTTAACCTCATAGAGCTACACTGTTCTGAGCAGCCAATGTAAAACAAACAAATAAACTCGCAGTCCTTGTTGATGGAGAAAATAAAATACAAGCAACACATTATTTTATTAGGAAAATATTGCTTTTGGAGAAGGGTCATGGAAGAGGCTGTATTTAAACCTTTAGATTTTTTTTTTCTCCTTTCCCACCCCCCTTCCCTCCCCCCACCACTTTCTTAAAAAAAAATAAACTCTGGCAGCATCCTGTATTCCCAGAGGTCATGTGAGCTAAAATAGTCCATTGATCTTCCTTCTTCCAGAAGGGGAATAGGCAACAGAGCGAAAATAAACATTACCCACTTGAGGCTTGTGACGACTCAACTTCTCTGCGCAAGGTGCTGTGCATTTCAGGTTCAAGAGGGGAATAAGTCAAGGTCCCCAGGATTTCACTGATGCTGGTACAGGCAGCTGCATGTAATTATGGACAAGGACAGTGCGGGCTATGGAGGCTGGGATCCCTGGGTGCACACCAGTCCAGTGGTAGGTGTCACTGGCACTGCTCCCAAGGAGTTGTGGTGGTGGCAGCCAGCAGGACACGTGCAACAGTCAGGAAGAAAAGGATTTACACCACACCTTGAAAGATTTTTGGATCCTGAGCTGTCTTGGAAGACACAGTGCTGCTGAATACAACTTCTTAAGGCTTCCTTGGGACAAATCTGCTCAGGGATCTCTTGCCCAGGCAGACAGCAAGGTGAGCTGAGCTTTGGCCTGACACACTGGCAGCCTCTCCTCGTGCTGTCCCTTGTTACCTGGGAAAGAAACCAACTCCCACCTGGCTGCACCCTCCTGCCAGGGAATTTTAGAGAGCATTAAGGTCTCCCCAAGCCTCCTTTCTTCCAGGCTGAGTGCCCCCAGCTGCTCCTCATCAGACTTGTGCTCCAGTCCCTTCCCCAGCTCTGTTGTCCCTCTCTGGACACACTCCAGCACCTCAATGTGTGTCTCTAGTGAGGAGCCAAAGATGCTCAGGAGTGGGTGGGAGAGTGAATCTTGAACTCAGAACACCTTACAACAAGGTGTTACTAAAGGTACACAAACAATGTAGTAAGTGCTACAAGAAAATCTAAGCATGAAGCTGTTCTCATTGGTATCTCTGCTCCAGGATCCAGTTTGACCTGCTGGAAAACGTTGTGCATGATACAGCCATGTACAAGTAAATAGGAAAGCTTCCAGTGCCTTTCAGGGCACAGTGAAAGGAGAATCCCTGTGCCTGGGTTTTTAGCATTTTGACTGTTGGGGCTTTGACCACGACGAGGCTCTGGCTGGGCACCAGGAAGACCTGAGGCATGTGTTACATATGCCACCACATGTTACAAGTGCCATCTAGGCAGGCCAGGACCTGCCAGTTAGGGTTAACTGATGTTCCATATGTAAAATCCACTTCCAATTGCTCATAGACCCAGCTGGCTTTACTCTTATAAACCGGATGTTTTTTCTTCTCAGGTTTGTGCCTCTGGAAAGTGTAACATCCGGAGTGTTTCAGAAAAATGGCCCAGCTGTTTCAAAGGAAAAAAGTTGAAAATAAAAGACATAGGCATTAAACAATCATATGCTGGGAAATCTTCCCTCTGAACAGCAGTAACACCTTCATGTGCTGGGCAGCAACTTGCTATTTGCAGGTGAGGCGGTGAAAACAAGCCATAACCATGGAGATTTGTCAAGTTAAGAGCTGTGAAAAAATTCTCTGTTCAGTTTCTAGGTTTCCTTAGATTCTACTGACTCTTGAATAAATAATACTTATAAAAGAAAGAGATCCTGCACACAACAAGGAAAACTGCAGACAGGGTTGGGAGAGATCCTGAAACCAGGTGAGACTGAGCCACAGCACAGGAGAGAGCAGACAGGACACAGATGCAACAGGCATGAGGCAAGTCTGAATTCTGTGCCAACAGCAGAGACAGCCTCTGCAGGAGTGCAGCTCCCAGGTCATGTCACTCCTGTGAGATGCTCAGCGGGGAGGCAGGGGTGTATTTTTTTATTCCAAATCCAGTTATATGTCAGTGACCACCCTTGAAATGCCCACACTGAACTTCAGAAAACGAAGGTTCGACAGCACCACCCAGAATCATCAGCTCTCTCCTGCTCTCCAAAAGCAGGATCAGATACAGCTGCACCATTCCTGATGGATGGTTATCTGACATTAAGTACCTTAAACATGAGAGACCCTGATACTTCCCTATCCATCATATTCCAGCATTTCACCATCCTTACCCATAAAAAAGTTTTCCTAATTTGCAACACTGAATGCAATTTGAACCCACAACACAGGAGTAGATAATTTCCTCATCTCCTGCAACAAGACCTAATATGCAATATTTGAAGATTATGTTAGCACTGTTTAACCCAAATGAAAGAATCAAATGTTCTTTCAGCATCTGAAAACCTAAGGTTTTGTCATAACTTTATTACTGTGCTTGTATTCTCTCTCTAGCTGGTCCATCTCTTCCTTGGACCAAAGTGTCCAGCTTGGAGTCCATATTCCAGTGAGGCATTTGGACGTATGAGATGAATTGCTTCTCCCTGTTGGCAATAGGCTTTGAAAGGCTGCTCTTCTTGTCCAGATTGTGCATTGCTGACCATCTTCATCCCTCAGGAGGGTGAGGATAGCCTTTCATAAGATACATCAACACTTAATTCATAAGGATTACAGAGAGGTGTTTACTCCCTTGAATTTCTATGAATTTTACCATATTACAGGATCAAGATTTAAAAAGTTGGTCTAAAGTGAAAGCGATAAGTGACTTTTGTTTTTAACAGCTTATTCAACGCTTCCTCTTTCCTCTGGTTTCTATCATCTTTATTCCTACTGCTGTGGGCTATATTACAGTTTCATAATATTTTTGCTGTACTATTCACACTGGTAAAGCTCCTGTGAATGGAATAATTTGTGAACATAATATGGAATTCATCACCTTTTGTCTAGACATGCATGGAAAGGAAGCATTTTTACATATTTCAAAACAAAACAATCAGATACAAAGGAAATTATGTAAAAGCTGATTAAAGATAATGGAACTCTTGTGAATAAAATTGCATCTCACTTACCTCCACGCATGTTATAGACAATTATAGGCTAAGTGTGCAGAAAGCTGGTGCTTCTGGTTTCAGCTCAGGGAAACTCTCTTATCGCTATAATTTTCCTGAGAGAAGAGATGAGCTGAGTTCCAGCTCCTTTTCCATATAAAGGAATTAATTGATTGTGTTTATACTGCGCTGTGCTCAGTAGATGATATCGATTCTCTGGTTTGTGGTTCTCAGTTTGAAGACATCAAACTCGGATGAATGCAAACAGCTGGGGACTGGGTATGAAAAACCACCCAGGGGTTTCAGCCAAGTAGTTTAGGGCTTGGGGGGAATTCTTGTTTTGGTATAGCGGTGGGGTTTTTTAAACAAATAATTACCTAATTAACTACTTGGAGTTAAATATATATGGATAAACTTTGCTCTAGGTAATAGCTCTCTCAGATGGACCATGCAAACATTTCCTCTCAACTCACATATTCATTTACTGAAAGAAAATGAGAATATAATTTCCTAAACTGCTCTCAGATTGTGGCATTGCACAGAGGGTGAGAGGAATTTGGGAGTCACAGCCCCTTTTCTACAATATGAGTTTCTGGAGTTGTGTGACTATTTAAGTCTCTGAGGCTTTTATTTCATCTAGGGACCCTCACACCTGAAGTCTGTCTATCAGGCAGCTGTTACTGCTGATCTTGGTTTATCTCTGTGTGTCTATTTGCATTATCTGAACTGGAGAAGAGTGTCAGTGTTAAACGTGAGTGGCAGCTTTGTATTATCTAGTCTGCAATTACACCTCTTAAGACATTAATCAGTTGACTGCATATTTAAAATAAGTAAATTATGTGGCAGCCATGAAGCCTGCCCTTTGCAAGGGCACTGGAGCAGTGCTCCAACAACCATGATGGTGTAATCCACTGAGAAACTCAAATCCAGTGATCAGTCCCTAATAACCCATCATGCCACCAGCTCTACAATGACCATAAAAAACTGTGCACAGACAGCCCCCAAGACAAGACAACTGTAACACCCCATTCAGCACAGCAGCCAGCCTGAAAAGTTGTGGCAAACAATTAACTTTCCCTTATTTGGGACACTCATGCATCATTCACGCTGGCTCCAGTCTGCTCTGCCACTCATGGAGTTATCTGGCCATTTCTAACTCATGAGAATAATTTATCTGCCTCTGTACCTATAGATATTCAGATACATGCTGGGTATTCTGCATCTCATGCATGGAGCTCCCACACAGGGCTGGCAGTATCAGACTATCAGAAGATACAAGACCAAAAAAAATTTAAAATACTATTTGCTTGTGCTACTTTGCTGCAAACCCAAAATTAGTCCACAGAGAACAAGGCAGATTTAAATTGCTACTGAATCAGAACTCTCTATGATTTTGAACTTGCGGCGGCATTTTACACCCACTGCTAGAAAATGCACCTAGCCATGCAAGGTGGGGGTTTAGACTTTGGAGGAGTTATTCCTGATTTACAGTAGTGCAAGTGAGGACTGAGTCCACTAAGCAGAGTTACTCTGCACTGAGCCATCTCCATATTTACCAACCTCTATAAGCTGATACATCTTTAAGGACAGCATTCGTTCAATAGATACATAAACTCACATGGATATTATTGAGTGAATATCCTCTGTTCCCTCTTCAACCCTGTCTCTCTGTATTTAAACAATATTTCTTCTTCTAAATTACCACTGAGTTGGCAACACTTTAATTTTCAACCTGAATTTGTACAGGACAAGAAATTTCATCAAGTAGAGCCTCTCTCCTTAAGCTGCCTTTCACAACCTCTCATGGCTTTTCAGACTTAATTTTCTGTAGATTGCTTGCCCAGTCGAGAGGAGAAACTGGAATGCTCGCAGCCTGCAGAGCTGGTGCCTGCAAACAGATGTCAGGATCGTTCACTGCAGCCCCTGGATGGAAGCTTAACTGCTAGTGGCTGCTTTTAGCACGTCAATGTGAATTACTTGACTGGCAAAACTAAGCAGCAATTAAACACCTCACCACTAAGCGGAAATGAGAAATTTACTGTTTGGTCTTCAGATAAGCTAGAGCCTCCTGTGAGCTGCTGTTATCAAACCCCAGGGAGGACCAGTTAGAGTCAGAACAGTCTCAGTCTGTGGCCAAAAGGGGAAATATTTCTAGTGATAAAAATTGATTTTTTTTTTCATTCTCCCCTTGTGGTTTCTCTTGAGTGCTGATAGCAAAGGCCATGAGAAGGGAAAGGCGTTGAGGTTTAACTGAGATTACACCTGGAACAACTGTGTTGTACTGCTCAGTTTAGTTAAGGACACAGTGGATGGGAACAGAACAGGCAAAGCCCTCTCCATGTCAGCAGCCACATTTATAAGGGACAAAGAAACAAGTGAAACTCCACTTGCACACACAGAGGAGGCAGCAAGAGAGAAACAGCCCTCCTCAGCAGTATCATCAATCCAAGTCTGAGTTTTCCTGTTGGTCCTTTTCTATTTGACTGGCAATGTCTAAATCTCAGTGAAGACACCAATATATTGCAGAAAGTGCCAACAACCACTACTTATCACCTCACTTCTTCTTTTCTCCTTCCTGAGTTGTTTCTCTCACTGTTTTTAATCCAAATTTTGCTCATCTCTAAACAGCTACAAGCAGGCCACAGGTAGGGGAAAGGAGAAGGAACACCCAGGGGAAAACTGGTATGTACTTGTACACCATTTCATGGTCCCCATCACAGTTATGTGGTTCTCTTTCACTGACCTTGATCTTTGACTGACTGGTATTGGAAGTGTGGTTTTCCAATGTATCCTCTCTCTAAAGACCATTTAAATATTTTTAGATGGACTTTTCCATGGACTACTGTTAATAAACTGTGCATATCCTCCAATCCACTCACAGAAGAAAAATGTTTAGTATCCAGTGTGGTGAAGTCTGATCATAGGACTGTTTCCTTCCATGGTGATCCCACTAGTCTCTCTCCGCAGGCAGGGTCACTTAAGCACATACTGTTTGGGCTAGGAAGGGTTAACACAAATTTGATTTATGTGCTGCTTTCTGCTCCTGGATTGTTCACATCTGGCCAATCCACCAGCACCTACCTGACATCTGGACAAAGAGCAGCTACTGGGGGTACTGAAATCACACAGCTCTAACAGAGTAATAGGTGAAGTCTTGTGAGTTGAGAATGTAATTTGTGATGTTTCTCCACCAGCCACTCACGTACACACACTTTATCTATACTTCATGGGATTTCAAAGGCTGTCTGTCAGACAAGAAAATTAATTAGTCAATAGGTATTCCTCACCGTCACTTGTGATGGATTTAAAGCTTTGGAGAGCATCAGCTTTAACAGCAGTGCCTGTTTTTCTCAAAGTCTTCGTTGGTGATAATTGCTCCATGTTTTATTTAACTAGTGATGAGATGAGGCTGTAGTCTATGTTTCATTTTGCCACTGCTTCTTTGATATGAGACTCTGGCCCTCCATTTGAAAAAGGGATAAGTACTTATTTTTCCATAACAAAACCCACACATACCTATACACTCAGAGACTGATCCCACAAAGTGAGTCAGATTCATTCCCTCTCACTACAAGACACACCCTGAGGTGCTGGAGCATGTCCAGAGAAGGGCAGCAGAGCTGGTAAAGGATCTGGAGCACAAGTCTGATGAGGAGCAATTGTGGGAGCTGGGGGTGTTTAGCCTGGAGAAAAGGAGGCTCAGGGGAGAACTTACCACCCTCTACAACTCCCTGAGAGGAGGTTGCACAATTTAGCAATTAAACTGTAAGTTCTTCAGGTGAATAACAGCTCTTAAATGGGATTTGCAGAGTGACTGGCATAAGAGGGCCTCATCTCATTCGCTCATATCAACATCAACAAACACCTGGTGCCAGTTTTAAAAGCCAATGCCACTCCTCAAATCCAAAGTTGCACTGGAGAAATGGGCCATGACAGCTAATGCATTTTTGGGTAGTTTTGAACCAAGTCTGCATGGAGTTGTAAATTCTGGGTCTGACAGTGCAAAAATATGACAGATTGTTTCGTATTTATTAAGGAATTCACTTTCCTTCATGGTTTTAGGCAGCTGACTTCACTGTGACAAGCAGGTGAGAAATTTTAAGAAAATTTCTCTCGCATCCTTCACTAAGTAGGTTCTTAATTTTCATGCACATTGACATCAGGTCCTTGGTTTTACACGAGCTGTGCAGAAAACAGAGAGGCACCAGGAAATGGGAGAAACCACAAGCTAACTCCAACATCTCAACATAAATTCTATCATGTGAGATTGTGACAATCTCTCTATATTGCCAGTACCCATTTCTCTCTGTTAGCGGGGCTTGGTGCATCTGAAATATTTTGGACAGCTTTTAGGATAATGTAGTTCATGCCCTACAAGTCATTTTTTTTCTCCCCTCTAACTGAAAAGAAAGCTGAGGGTGACAAATTCAGGCATCTCTGTCTCCTGCTGGACAAAAGAATTCTGCATCATGTGTTCAACTACAATGACCTGAATTTTGAATTTCACACACAAAATATCTTCATCTCCGTGTCTGAAAACAATAAGTAGTTATAAATTATACCATGTAGCCCAAAAAGTCAGCCAGCCATGAAGAAAAGGCAACCCTCCCTCTACAAATAACAGGGCTGACCTTTTCCACAGCAAGATACAATGCACCATCAATGTTCAACATTTTAAAGTAATATCTGAGCTCTAATAACAGAGTGCCCAGGCCTTGGGCCCATAATCCAGAAACACCAAAACCAGAATTCCTATTCACCAAGTGCTCATCATTCCACAGTATCAGCAACAGCGCTGACTTTTCCAAAGATTCAAGAGGCCCATCATGTTTTCTCCTCCATCAAAGGCACTGAGTACTTGTTGTTTTATAATAGTCTGGAATACCTAGGTCCACATCCCAGCTGAATTCCTGACCTTATTAAACTCAGTAGTTGATTTCTACCTTTGCAATGGAAAAGCAGGTTGAGGGCCAAAAACATCAACCTTGAAGTAAACCAGATTCTTCTTTTGAGTATATTTCTTGGTCATAAAAAACCAAAGGGTTCCTGTCCCATAAGCACCTCTACTGCCTTCCTGCACAGTCAGTGATCCTGCCTATCTGTGTCTGACTCCACACAGATTGGCCAGCACACACCACAGTTACATGTTCTGCATGGGAAATCCACCTTTTGTACTTCAGTGTTCATCTGGCAACAAACACTGTTTTTCATTCTGCATTCTGGAGGCAGAGTATTTAGTGACCCAGCCCAAAACAGCTAGTCCAGGAACAACTCTGTGTTTGACTAACCATACTGGCATTGCAACAATATTTCATCTGCATAAGGCATTCCTGGAAGTCAGGACTAAGGTTCTGTGAAGAGTATTTGAGTGGAAATCACAAACATGGCACTTTTGTGTTACTAAAAATCCTTTAGTCAGAGCTGCTACCAGTGCCAGACACTTAGATTACAGATGAAATTGGTGAAGGCTTCCTCTTCCTCCTCATGTTGCATCAGGTCATGTAATATCTAAAATTTATCTCTCTTAGCCATTCTTTCCATCCCCCTTTTAGCATCTTACCTGTACAAAAAAAAACCAAACAAACAGCCCAGAACAAAATACAACCATGCCACATGCAGGTCTGCCCCCAACCCTGCATGGCATCTGGACAGGCATTCACTGGGATCAATGCTCTGGAGCCAGTGGGATTTTTTCCCTTTTTGCCCAAATAATTTAGAGAAAAGGGAAGAATAGATTTTCAGTGTAGCAGGTTCTCATAATCAGATTTTTTTCAATATATTCTGGGATGGGAGGATGGCTCTCCTCCCCCCTCTCAGAAATTCAGTCAGCCTGGAAAGAAGTGAGATGGAAAACTCAACTCCTGATTTAAAACCATTTCAGGCTGAGGTTTTGCCAGAGGAATCACAGCTGTGACATGCCCACCACTCTAACCATGGTGAATGAATCTGGCCATGAATCGTTAAGCTCCCCAAGCATCCACTGCTCTCAGCCTGCTACTAATCACTCAAAAATCTGGCTCTCCGGTCTATTTGTTGTAAGAAATTGCTCCAATTCAAAAGGATGATCTGGAAGTTTAATATTAATCAAAACAGGGCACGTACCAGCAGAGATGCAGTTTAAGCCTAAGTGCGAGATAAAAGAAAATAATTGCGTTCACCAAATTCCACACTGACACGAGAAAAATGCCTCGCCAGTGTCAAGGCAAAGCAGAGGCATCCACCAGCCACCTCTTCCCAGCTGCTATGGGGCTGGAGCACATGCAGAAGAAGAGTTTGGTGTATTTTTTCTGTCCAAGAGCATTGTTGGTTGAGCCAAAGCCCAAGTGAGTTGCAAAAAAAATTCTGCTCATGGGCATCTTACTTGGCTGCAAATGCTGGATTTGTGATTCTAAGCTGTTATCCAGGTTGCAGTGAGAAGTGGGAATTTGGGGGGCATAATTCATTTCATCCTTAGGCAGCTGTCCAGAGCAGATTAGGTGAAATATCATTAGAACTGGGAGATAGGGATGACACCTGGCTGTGGGGCTCGCTGCAGGAGCAGGGCAGTAGCAGCACTGTGGGGCTTACCAGGGCTGAGATGAGTTCCAAACAGCTTAATTTAAAGGCTGGCAATATCTGAGCAGCTCTTTCCTTTGGAAGCCCAATCCCTGCGTCCAGACAAACCTGTTCAGCCCATCTCTATTTAATTAAGTTCTGCTTTAAAACCAGTAGCAGCGTGGCTGGACTCTGCAATTGTCCTCCAGTGTCAAAAAAATGATACATGTGTTAATATCCTGCACATTTTAGGCTCTGAGAAGCAAACTGACCCTGTGGAACACTCATTAGTTGTTTTTTAATTAACTGCTCCACAATTTCCCCCAGATCTTGCAACAACTTGCAGAAATGGGGAAGCAAAGCTGCTCAGCAATAAACAGCAGCAGTTGTGTTCATATGCCAGAACAACTTTTGTTCTCATGGATGTTTGTCACAAGGCCGTCTCCCTTTTACCAAATCTACATCAAATGGAGTTTTTAAAACAATGTAATGAGAGTACTCACCATTAAACTCCCATCTTCATTAGTATCTCATTTAACTGCTTAAATTATGTCCCCAAGCATCTTTAATTTATTGATTGTTTCTAGGAGGGTTTTTCTCCCGCGTTATTTTTCTTTCTATTTAGCCTCAATTAGTGGAATCTGGGCAATGATTCGTATTCAGGTTTTGACATGGCAGGTTACAGATGTTCAAATTATTTCACTAAGCTGCCACCTATGATCTCATAGGCAAAATTTCAAAACTGAAGTCTCTGCCAAGACACAGCCATCCTTGTCTGGAGCACATACATGCACTGAGCAGGGAGGCCAGAGCCTGTCCCCTCTCTCCCGCCCCAGGCATTGGATGGAGTTGATGATACATGCATCACGGAAGAAAACACTTGAAAGACACTGGATACCATTGCAAGTCACTTTTGTGCATTGCTTAATGTCTAATAGACAAGATCTGGGAAGGAAAAGATGCACAGAGAAAGGAAAAGACCTTTCAGACCCCCAGTACCAGGAATTGAGATCAGGACAACACCTACAGCATCCATCCCCTCTGCAAGCCCACAGCGCAGCTTTCCTGGCTGCTGAGGCTGATGATGGAACATGGATACACAGCCTCAGAAAGGCAGGAGGTCCGCCATCAGTCTCAGGAAGCAGGATCAGGCCACAGCTAGATCTCTAAGGAGTTCTAGAAATTCCTGTGTGTAGCAACCATCAAGACCTCATTTGGTCTCAGCCCCAGGAAAGGGTTCAAAGTAGACAACCAAAACCATTGCACAGTGCCCCCTTTTCTCCAGGAACTAAATAGCAGAGGAAGTAAATGCCTTCAAGAAAGAAAGGGGGCAGTGTTTTGAAAGTGAGACATAAAAAGCCTGGAAAGAATATAAGATCAATTAGGACCTTCTAATGACTGATCTAATCCCCCAAACCTCAAGGGCTACCATCTTCTCAGCTAACTCACTGTTGCTCTTCCAGCAGTTGTTTGTATGGGCCAAATCCTGCTGAATGGCCTTATACCAGAGCTACACTTACCAGTAGCACACAGGCTTTTTCTGTCCCTGGGCACACAGGCTTTTTCTGCTGAACTGGAGTGAACAGCAACAGCAGGGAGAGAAGAAAAAAAAAAA
>VZRQ01006657.1:502800-505300 GCA_013397975.1 Machaerirhynchus nigripectus
AAAAAAAAAGAAAAAAAAAAAAAAAAAGGGAAGAAAATCTTTTAAAGGGAAGCACTTCACTGAAACCTCAATTACATCATAATATATGCAGCTTGAACAACTCTTTCATTGAGTCCATGTCCTCTCCTACCTAACACTAGGGTCTCCAATTTCCCTCTGTGGAGGAGGGGAAAAATGGGACACCCCCATCTCTTCAAACCTGCCTCATTAGAGCCTGCAGATGTTGCTGGTTTCTTGCTGACCACCAGTTCAGAGCCTGCTGGAAATGGAGCAAATAACTCTGGTAACACCCTTAATTACAGCCTCCTGGCAATGCCTTCTGCAGTGCTGTCAGAAGGGAGCTGCCCTGGATGCAGGAAGCATCACTCAGGGTAAATGCACTGCCTGTTTAAAACAGGAGGTTGCTCTGAGTCATAAAATAAGTGGGGAAAAAAATCAATTCCGAAATTGAGACCATTCACCAGCATCACTTGGAAGGTCTTGTAATAGGGTAGTACTTGGACCTGCTCTTATATGAATCAATTCTTAACCTCTGCCCTGGAAGAGGAGGCTGTGGTCCATCCCATTACCTCAGGAAGTCACATGTTCTCACTCTGGCACAAGGGACAATCCCACTCAGCACCCACAACCACATCTGCATTTGCTGTACTGTTGCTACAGCAAACCTCCCTGGCGCTGTGCAGGGACAGAGACAGGTGTTTATCAACAGTGGGACACACAAACCCAGCCCCAGTGTGGATGTGAGCAGCTGTGCAGCCATGGCCATATCACATGATGGAGAAACACACACCCACAGGGAGGATAAAATTTCCATATTCCATCTTCCCTTCTTTCCCCACTTCCCCCACGTCTATTCCTGAGTGGCATTTGGCCATGCCCTGGAGCCAGCAGTGGCATCACCTGCATCACTTTGGTTCGATTTTGGCCCCAGACAAGCTGCAGCCCTGCCAGGGCTGGAGTACCTAGGGGTTCAGAAACAAGGAGAGTCTGTCTCCAACAACTTCCACGTACCATGTTGATCAGCAAAGGCCAGTGAAACTGAGAAGAGGTTCAAGGAGTTCCCCACTACCACAGATGCTGCCCTGTGTATTACATGCCCTCTACTGCTGCAACAGGTTGTGTGCCAATCACATTGTAAATAAATTAAGGACTGAAGTAGCACCCACCCAAAAGAACTAGGGAACTTCAAATGTACAGCTGTGGAACCTTGACTTCAGGAAAGCAGCAAAACAAGCTTAAAACCCCTCATTTGCCCAGTGATAACCTCACTGAGCAACACTGCGTGGTACACACAAAGCATCATTTGAGGTTAGATATGACCCCTGGAAAAGGAATGTGTCAAAGTGCTGCAGCTGCCCGAAATGTTCCCATTTCCAGTTCACAAATCCCAAAGAGCTGCCAGAAATAAAGAAATGTTCAGCGGGCCCTAAGGCATCAAACCAAACCCTCACTCCCTAGCAGGAGCAGTACGGATTATGCTTCAAGTGAGAATGGCTAGATGGAGAAGGAAAAAATACCAGGAAATGTTTTGATGAGTTTCTATGAACTTGAAAAATCCTATCATTGGCTATAAAGTCACTGAGGAGATTGTGAATGGTGATATTGCAGCTCTACAAGGTAATTTATCTCCCTGACCAGTACTTCGTAAACTGTCTACTGAACTGCCCTCTGTTAAAAGTAAAGATATACAGACACTTGTAAACCTTATCGAGGGGAAAACAACTCAGATAATTTTACACATTTAAATGAAAACCAGGTTCTGAGCTTTTCCAGGGAATGAAAACATCAGCTCTGCTGCCAGGGTCCAGTCACCCATGGAAGGGGGGCCAGGAACAGCAAAGCTGAAAAATTACTCAAAAAATGATGCATATGGCAGCTCCCACTCCTCCCAGTTGTAGCAGAAAACGGTTGATTACTGTGCTAATTTTCTCAGCAACTTTACTGAGGTGTGTCAAAAAAAGCAAATTATTTTTTTTCCACTGCATTTCCTCAAGCATTTGACTCCATTTTCACCTCTATCAGAGAAAAGGTGTAAAGGAGTTAGTATTGTTTCAGGGAAAAAAATGGCTGTTTTACTGTGGCAAATAAAAACTGCTTTACAAGATCAAAGACCTCACCTTTTAATCATTACCTAATTCCAGGAATGGCAATTTAATCTTCATGATCTTACATCTAAACAGGAGACATGCAAACCAAATTAAAAGCCAGGATTCAAATTCAAAGGCCCTAACATCTTCAGAGTACCCTCCTAAGTCCAAAGGGTAGAAACTTTCCTAGATTAGTTGGCAGAAACTTGTGGTAATCTCACAAGTTCCAATGTTCTTGTGAAATTTCCATCCAATTGGGCACATCTGAACTGGAACCAGAAAATAGTCTTGGTAACCAATCTGGAACTAGATCAATAGAAAGTGGGTCAGATCTGAAGATTAGACTCCGAAACGCCTTAAATTTGAAAGGCATTAGGTAGCACTTTGAAATACCACCGAGCAGGAGAATGAGA
>VZRQ01006657.1:510300-527362 GCA_013397975.1 Machaerirhynchus nigripectus
GGATCCCCTCTCTCACATGCCCACACTGCTGGGGATGCAGCCCGGGGCACGTTTGGTTTTCCAGGCTGTGAGCACAAATATGTAAAAGCAGAAATCAAGTCCCAACTCCACACTTCAGGGCTGCCCTTCCTTCTCCATATTCCACTCTACTCGATCACCTATCGATCAATACCCATTATCGAGCCTGTGGGGAGCACTCATGCAATGGGGAATCAGCACAGAGAGATCCAAGCTTCTGGAAGTAAAAGGATGCAGGTCCCCAAATGTTCACGCTACTTATGGAGGGTATGCAAGGACCACACGTTGGAGCTCAAGTTTTAGGAATCACCTTGGATTCTGAACTGAATGAAGCTCAAATTAAAAAAAAAATCTTCCATGCACGAGTTAGAGAGGAAACAACACAAATGTCATTTAATTTACATGACAAAGTGCTGCCATTATTTCAGTATGACAGAATGCCACTAAGGGCAATTTCTGAAAATTATTTAAACAATGTAATGAGTTAAATGTCAACATCAGCTAATTATGTTTATGCTAATTGTTAATTAGGCCCATAATGGAGACAGTCTTAATTAACAATAGTTATGTGTGTGTGTATATGTGTGTGCGAAAAGGAGTGTGTATTGAGAGTGAGAGGCTGTGAAAAAAATGTTGTAAGTAATTTCATTTCCTGTAATCATAAGTATTTCATTTCAGACATTAACGAGAATTTTTCAATATACTTTGGAAAAGATATGATTGACTTACAATGTATTTGTAAGCAATCCTTTCTATACAGCATCTGTTGTGTCACAATAGTAGCATCTTTCTTTTCTTTTCTTTTCTTTTCTTCTCTTTTCTTTTCTTCTCTTTTCTTCTCTTTTCTTTTCTTTTTTTTACCATGAATTGTGGAAAGCTGGTTCTGTTTCTGTGCTACAGATTTCTCCTGTGACAGCGAAAAACATACACTTTGGAAATATACTCAGGGTTATGACAGGGAGGTCAGCATAACTGAACCTCAGGACAAAGAAGATCACTAATTTTCAAGATAGCGGCAAATTCTTGTCATATTTGTCAGAGAAAAGGTTCTAAACAGATTGATGTTATTATCTATATAAAGAGTTGACACTTCTACAACAAAAAGAAATCACCGACAAGGGGTCTGTTCTAATAACAATGATCTAAATTTAAAAAGCGGTAATTTTTTTCTTTTTCTTATATAACATAGGGAAAAAAAACACATTATGACACAGCCTGCACACTTACAGTCCACAGGTTTAGAGCACAGGCTGGTGAAGTATTTAAATGCAGGTTTGGCTTAAAGGGGATACTTCAGCCTATCCATATTCTGCAAAGCAATTTGGAGCATCTTAAAGGCTTTGCTGAGCTGACATGTTCATCCCCAAGCTCTCACTCCAGTTTCAGCTGGGGAAGATCATGTCAAAATCTTCCAGAACTGTGTGTGTTTAGGACACTTAGACTAGCCCCACTGTGCCTAAAAGGCACCTTAGAGGAGAAGCATGTACAGGAAAACTGGAAATATCCCTTCTGGAGTTTTACAGTCCTACTTGGAAGCAGCTCTCCACCTCCACAGCAATTCTGCCTGACCTTGGACAGGACTTTCAGAAAGGAATCACATGAAACTGGAGAAGGTTGGAGTGAAATAGGGAAGAGGGCCAGCTGCTAGCTTGAAAGAACTTACAAAAGAAAATTAACATATTAAACAGTCATTGAACAGCCCAGGCTGGAAGGGACTTCGAAAGATCATGTGGTTCAAGTCCAACCTTTTGTGGGAGAAGCAGCCTAGATATCATCCTCAGCTGTCCTTTGGGAGTGGTGTGAGTTATAGGCTTTCTAGTACCATGAGGAGGTCATCAAAATGATGGAGCCAGATGCTTTATAGAATTTCATGGTGGGAGGATGAGAGAAAAGAGGCACAAGAGGAGACAAGATAGACTGGAAACAATCAGGAACTTTTTCACAGAGACAGTCAAGCAGGGGAAGTTACCCAGGGAGGATATACCTCCATCCTTTGAGGTTTTCAAAGCAAGACTGGATAAAACTGTGAGCAAACTGGCCAGATATTATCTTGCTTTGATCAGGAGGTAGGACTAGAGACTTCCCCAGGTCTCTTCTAACCTGAATTATCCTCTGAGCCTAATTTTGGATGCACAGTTCTACTCTACAAGCCACAGTTCCACTACTGTCCCCCAAACTAAACCTGACAGTGCATTTTTAAAATCTGAGTTTACTAGGAGCTGAGTGACAAAATTCATCTCTGAAAGCCAGAAGACAAACCCATCTGTCATAGCAGAGCTGCCCAGATGTAACTCAGAAGAGAGGCTGGCCCTGAGTGTGCTTCCTAAATCCAATTAAATGTCCACGATGCTGTTAATAACATCAGGGCTTTGATTTAAGTTACACCACCACTAAATATAGATGCAGCCCGCAGTTCAGCGGCTCGCTAAAAAATAACAGTGGGCTATTAATGACATTCCAGCTCTTCAGGGCTGGGAGAGCCTCTGAGCACAGGACACCTACAGCTACTCTTGCTGTGCACTGCAAGCCTCTGTTTTTGACAGACCTTGCAAAGCCAGGAGCTCTTGGCTGTGTAAGGCTCCCCAAAAGGAGAGTTGAAACCTTTCCTGGACTCTTTAGTGGCTTCTGTAGGGGAGAGTATTCTCACACAGCCATGAGGGTGAGGTAAGAGTGCCCGGAACAAACACAGGGCTCAAAGGGTCTGTGGAGCTGAGGAAAGCTTGGTAAAGCCAAGGTCATCTACACAGCTGATCCGTCACTACAGCCATGGCTCTCTGTGCCCCTCTTCTAATTCACCATGTCCAGTCCCAGGAGAGTCTCATTGAATTTGGCCCTGAGTAGTTCAAGAAGACATATTTGCAAATGCATGACATAAAACTGTGAAAAAAAAAATAGTAATTTCCCATCCAACATGCCAAATTGCTGCTTTGATGCCTTTATTCTGTGAATGTGAGCTTGAGAAGATCTGTACTTTTAATAGGCTTAATTAGTGTCTGAAAAAATTACTGTTGCCTTAGAAATACAGTTCTGCACTTCAGTTCTGCCATATGTATGCAGTAATGAGTATAAATGCAAATGATTAAACATAGAAGCCTGCAAAATTACCTTTGTAGCTACTTGTATATAACATAAAAGCAACTTTCAGTCTCTGAGATACCAGTTTATAATTACAATCATAAAAATAAATTAAAAACATCAATTAGTTCTACAATAGTTACATAAAAGAGACCAGACTTCCCTTTCACAATCACATTCTCCACTTTTTAGCCTGGACTCAAACAGTGGCGGTTATAAGTTTGTACATGAGCTTTTCTAACAGCCATCACTCAGCCTGACCTGCTGCAAGGAAGTCAGTGAGAGAATTCTCCAGTTCTGGATGAGGTCAAGGCTGAAATGTGGGGAGTGAAGGTGGGAACTCTGTATTATTAACTGATTAACACACATGTTGTGAGTCACACCTTACAAGTGCTTTGGTTCAAATTGAACATTTCACTGTATTTTCCCCTGTTTTTGTTGTATTTAACATGAGGGACATTTAACAAAGTGAAAACTCATTTCAAAAGTAAACTTGCAAATTAAAAATTTCTGTTCAGGGGTGGTACATTACACCATTGCCAAGACATGGCTATCAGGAGATAACTCATACTGATACTGTTTTGAAAAGTAGTCTAGTGGCAATCAGCAATCTCCAACAACAGAAAAATGGATGTTTCCCTTACCCCTGCAATATTTGCCTTTTAACACACCTATTAGCTTATGGATCAGTCTACTCCCAAATTAATAACATGGTACTCACCTGGTTTTTTTAATCTTCACTTCTAAGATGTTCTGCAGTTCTTGAGCACCCTTCCAGTACAGACCCAGGCACTACTGACAGCCCATGGAGTTTACTTCAAAGGCAGGAGAGGTGCAGCTGAAGTGTCCACACTGAGCCAAGGCGAGGAAGAGCCCAGGATACAAGTCCCTGTGACGGCACCCTGTCATACATCGCCCAGCGTGACTCATTGGCCACAAATCTATTCAGATTACAGAAAGGCAGATCCTCATCCCAGATCATGGCACTAAATAAGGTCCAAAATCTCCCTTTCTAACCCAAGGCCATGGCTGAGCAGCAATTGTGTGCGACTGTGTGATGCTGGACAACTGAGTCACATCTGTATTTACCCAAGGTTGTAACCCTGTGTGCTGTGGGTGCTGCTGGGGAAGCACAGCATGCACTGGCCTGGGCTGTCCATGGAGGACATTTGCCACCACATCACTCCCAAAAGAAAAGAGAGACTCTTCCACATGTGCACACACAATCCAAGGGGCCTTTTCTATTCCAACACTGAGATTTAGTCACAACTTGAGGTACCTGGGGCAGATAGGAGAGATTGGTCTTAATTAGCTAAACACACTCTATGTGCTATTGCTCCACATTTATGTGGTTAAGGGAACATATGTCTAAGGAAACAATTTTGTTGTCACTTCCTTTGTACGTTGGTTTCTAAACAAGTGAGTTATTGTTTTATTAAGGCAGCGAATTCCCTGATTGATGGCTGCGATCGCAGGATGACCTTGTCATTGTTTTCTCAAGTACTTGTAATTGTTACAGTGGAGAACACTGGGCTTTAATTATCTGTGCAAAAAAATTCATACACTCTGGTTACACTCTGCTGATTGTATTGGATACACTACAATATTTATTTGCTGAAGAGGGAAAAATGGCAATGGCAAGTCAGTCTAAGGACTCTCACAAGAGAAAGTAATGGTGGATATTACAGGTTCCTAAAATACTGTAATAGCATATAGTAATTCAGGCAAGCCTGGTAATCAGTTGATGCTCAGGTTCAGTACAGATTACCTGCTATTATATCAGGCAGTCTCTCAATCTTGAGAAAATATCTGTTAAGGTATAAATATTTAAGCGAAAGAGGTACCGAATGTAAATACTGTGGATTGGCAAACGGTGCCTGCTGCACAAACATCACGACTTCTTCCCCTGATTTGAATATAATGTATTCATTTCACACCCTCAGACAGTGGTTGGCATTACCTAATTGCCAGACATGCTCATTAGAAATAATTTAATTCAGATAGCCTTTCAACAAAGTTCAGTCCCCTTGAGGGTTTCCCACCAGCAGCCTGAGCCCAAACTTCTGAACCACAGTCCATCAGCAGCTACAGTGGGGACAAGACAAAGAGCAGGGCTATGAATCTGGGCTGAAAGACACAAAAAACTTAGAAACATACATGAAAAAAGTCATATTGTCACAGAAAGACTTTGAAGAAATAGAAGTGTGTATATATATGTATGGGTGTAGATTGGAGAGGTCTATGCCACACCAGATCCCCATTATAATAACAGTGCTAAAGCATCGGGATTTCTGTCATCAAATTACTGCAGGAAACAGCCAGATAGTATACAGAAACAACAATTCTATATAAACTATGCCATGAAAGTAAAGTTGAAGGAAGACTGTCAAATGCCAAAGATCTGTTTAGTGTAATGGCAAAAAATCAAAACCTGGGGTGTTAGCTGGAACTGAGGCAAAAAATCTCAGGTTAGAGATAAGGCGGACTTTCCCTGCTCTTCTTCCAACAGAGGGTTGGTAACTCTTGGAAGACATTGATACTTTGAGGAAGAACTCAGATGCCATTCTCAGAGAGAGTCTTTAATCAAGCCCTAAAATCTGTTGTTTGTTCAGAGACCATTTTTCATAGAAAATGGCATACAAAAGACTAAAAAAAAAATAAAGTGGTCTAATAACTCTGTCTTGCTTTCATGACTTTGAAATAAAGAGGATGAGTTTCTTAAGAGTAGTGGGCTGTGGTCGAGACCTTGTGGCTATCTTTTAGAAAACCTATATTTCTAACACCAGAACACAGCTTTTTTCTGTAAATCCAAAGCAATATAACCTGTAAATCCAAATAAATACAATTGCTAGGACCAACCAAGGAACCCAAAGTTGTTATTACTGAATTAGGGTGAAGTACAGGAATATTCTGCATGGAGATAAAGAATATGGAAAGACATAGACCCTATTAAAAAATACACCAGCTCACAGTCAAGCTCTGAAGAAGCTACAGTAAAACATCTCATGAAGACGAGTCACTGCATAAAAAGACAAATGCTATGGGTGCATGTTCCCTCCCTGATGACTCATTATAGGGATAGTCACCACCATAGTATTACTGATGCTCTTCTCTGCTATTTAAATATAACTTTGAAGTCCATTTTGCCATTTTCTGCTGCTTTTCATTACAGTTGGTAGTATTTTGAGCCATAGAATGCTTTGGGTTGGAAGGGACATTTAATGATCACCTCATTCCAACCCCCTGCCATGGGCAGGGACACCTTCCACTAGACCAGGTTGCTCCAAGCCCCATCCAGACTATCCTTGAACACATCCAGGGATGGGGCATCCACAACTTCTCTGAGCAACTAGTTCCTGTGTCTCACCACCCTCAAGGTAACAATTTTTTCCTCATATCTAATCAAAGCCTACTCTTTCAGTTGGAAGCCATTTGCCCTTGTCCTGTCTCCACCTGCTCTTATAAAAAGTCTCTCTCCATCTTTCTTGTGTCTCTCTCCATCTTTCTTGTAGGCTTTCTTCAGGTACTGGAAGGCCAGAGTTAGGTCACCCTGAAGCTTCTCTTCTCCAGGGTGAACAACCCAATTGTCTCAGCCTTTCCTCACAGGAGAGGTGCTCCATCCCTCTGATCCCCTTGGTGTTCTCCTCTGGACTGGCTCCAACAGGTTGTGTTGAAGGAACATTCTGTGTTGAGGAGCCCAGAGCTGGACGCAGCTCTGCAGGTGGGATCTTACCAAAGGGGAGGTAGAGAGAGAAATGTTTGACTTACAAAAACACTGATGCAAAGTGACTTCACAGTTAATTCATTTCAGTTCACAAAACAC
Organism: Machaerirhynchus nigripectus; assembly: GCA_013397975.1. NCBI lineage: Eukaryota > Metazoa > Chordata > Aves > Passeriformes > Dicruridae > Machaerirhynchus > Machaerirhynchus nigripectus. Next base: position 517,217 of record VZRQ01006657.1, read on the forward strand.
GCATTCAGTAGTGAGAAGTGATTTGGGAATAATTTCGTTTGTTATTAGGTTTAACATATTGTGGCAGTATTAAACAAAGCAAATACATTCAAGCTAATTATTTTCATTTTAATTCTTTCAATTAAACTGAGAATGTATTACAGTGGGAACTGAGCAAAGCCACTTGTGCCAAATTCTCACCCAAAGTCCACAAAAAGATGCTGCTTTCATTTTGCAGCCCTACCTATACCAGCCTGCCACTTCCAACTGTGGAAAGGAATAAATAGCTGAAAGTTATTTAAAATGAAAAATGGGCATAGTCACTGCCAGTGTACACACTTCAGAGTGATCTGTATTTTTCTACTAATGTGACAGACACTTAAATGAAAGAAGTGAATTCACGGCTACAATAAAACAGTAGCCAGGTCTCCCTTACCCTTATTTTATTTCTAGCAACAGTAATAAAATGGCTGTTTATTGAGCTTTTCTTCACTCTTTCTTTTCTCTCTGTTTCACAATCAAACAAAAATGTTATTTTTTGAGACAATAAAGTAAGTTATTTTATTAAATTATTTTTCTTGTGGCTCCACAGTAAATGATGGCAAGATTTTATATATTAACTGGTTCTGATAACAACATTTTCTGCTTTGAGAAATGCTTGGATTCACCCAAAGGGCTGAGGTTTTTCTCAGGCATTAAAGATGAAAAGTAACACTGTAGAGGCACCATAATCACTGAGTGCATGTTAATGATGACAAGGCTATGCTAGTTAGTTTAAAATACCCATGAAATCTGAAACACTAACCAAGTAAATACAGCATGTGCCTATGCATGGGGTATGGGTTTAACAGTGTTTGCCACCCTTGTGAGGCCATGCAGACAGTTTCAAACGCAAGATCAGTATAGGTGCATACAGAATATATTTGTACGTATCTAACTCCCCAGGGGCTGCCAGAACTCATGTGCCACCGAGAACCCACAACCCCTCCCCAGAGCCAGTGATGGAAACAGATGATCAGCATTTTGCCTTGAACAGCCCAGAGCAGGCAGTGCCCCTCAGAGCTCCCAGCCACTGCAAACACACAGTGGCAGCCCCTCGGTGCGGCTGATGGAGTTATTCAAGGACCAGGGGAGAAACAGAGTGTCATTGGCAGAGTCATTGCAGCAGGTAGATCCTGGTCCCTCAGACCTCTGTGAGTGTCCTTTGGCTGGGCTGCACAGCCTTGTGGAGCCCAGCACACCCAGACATTGGACCAAACATTGCTTCTCTGCTTCCCTCCCTCAAATGTGAATTCCCATTAACCTGACTGAATTCCTACATGTATCAGCCATGTACAACTTGACCCATTTCCACAACAGCCCTCTTCATTTAATCCTTCTGCAGAAAGTGTCGGCTCGGATATTTGTTTCAATAAAGTTATTGATTTCATATCTTCACCACTTTTGCTACAGTATTTTAGGTCAGTAGGCCGTGTGGCCCTGCCTCATCCAATAGCTGTCTGGTCGATAACTTAAAAAACCTTGTTATTGACTGCTGGAAGAATGATCATGCAAAGAAATGGACCTGACATCAGTCAAACAGATTGTGTTTGGCAACCCAAGGGGGTACAAAGTGAACCTATACTGATAACTGGGTCAGTCTAATAAAGATACATATGTCATCAGCTTTACAGCAATTGATTCACTTAAAAATTAAATGGAGATGTGACTGAAACAGTCTTTGAACTGAGCCTGTGTTCACTAACACCAAGATTCCCCTTGGTTTCAGTGAGGCTTAAAATCAGGGTGTAGGACACAACTGATGGTTCACTGAGAGGCACAGGTATCTGGTACAGACTCATCATCTTTGCAGTTTGGAAATAAAAATAGGACTAAGGCAAAAAGAAAATGTCAGAAACATCCGTTTCAAAAAGACTTCTGCCCTTCACTCAGTCTCACAAAACACTTGGGAAATGGCTATGTGTACTTGTGTGTTTAAACAACAAGTTGTAACCAGGAACCTGGACTGGTTTCTCTGCCTGAAAAAGCAAAAGAAATGGTGCTCGTTATCACCTGCATGATTTTTCTGTGTGCCTTGGATCGTAAGGGATCCGAGACAGGTGGAGTGAAATGTCCCACGGAAACACTTTCTTCTATCCAATTATTAAGGTGCCAGCCTAGACAACTGATGTGGAATAGACAATTAACTTTTGGACAGCAGAACTGAAAGATAAAACTTGTTATTTGGGGAATCTTTCCCATCCCCACCTATTCTGATCTACTTTCCATGCTACATTTATTATGAGAATCTGACAGCTGGGAATTTTATTCCAAATCCTTGTTCAACTGCAGGTACAGATTATTCTTCTTGTCTGTATCTGCAGTTGTTTCTATAGCCAGAAAATGGGAGTTACATCATTTATGGGAAAGAACCATTGTTACAGACAAACTTATATATCTATTTATGATTTCCTCTCCTTCAATTTATGATATGCTTATCAAAGCAGTGTTATATATACAGCTGTAGTTATATTCCCATCATCCAGTGATAAAAACACATGAGTAAATGCTGCTTTCCCTGAACAGATGCTAAGCTGGAGCAAGGACTCCAGGTTTGACACACAGCTCTGCTTAGTGGAGAATGATATCGTTTACAGAATGATACTATTTTCAAAGCAAAGCCCAGTTCAGTTATAAATAGCTGAGGGTGTAGTTCTGTTTGTTATTTCTGTAACTGCAATTACTGTACAGGCTGACACTTCTTTTTAGTGTTCTGGCTATTGTTAATTCATTACAAAGTACAATAAATATTACTCTTCTAACTACTTTTTTTTTCTACATGTTGGGGCAGCACAGGAGTCTGCTACTTTAGACTTCAAGCTGTTAGTTTTACATTTTATCTGCAAATCTTTTGCCTGGTTTTCCCTAATGTTCACAAACTGATGTCCCACTCATATCAAAAAGAATACACTTCCAAATGTCACATTATTATCAGACACTGACTCACCACACTTTATGATGTTTTCCTTCACATTTAGGATTCCTGGCCAATGGGGTCCACAAACTCTTTATCCTGCAGGACTGACCATGCAGATACCATGTGTCAGGTGTCCAGTAGTTTCCCCAGCACACACACATCAGCCAACATTGTTTAGATCTTCTCTAGCAATCAATCCAACTGTTTGATGAATACTAAAGTTTTAATTTAAATAATTAATAAACTATAAATCAATCTGATTCACAATCCAAGGTACCTGGCTGAGAGTTCAGGTCCAAATTTTCATGTTGAATATACAGCTAAAATGGGAGTCCTAACTTACATTTGGCATCCAAATGCCTAAATTAAGAAACCTTTCTGTGCAGCACAGCAGTTCCATTACTTCTTACCTAATGCAGTTTTTTGCATCATTCTAAATGTAGAGAAAATGGTTGCAAAATGCTTCAGTATACCCACTTGGTTTGGCTTTAAATAAAAGGACATGCTTCAATCTGCATTTAGGCAGCCTAAAAAATTACCTTCCCTCATCCCCAGTATGGAACTGAATAGTGAATTACCACCTCTCATCTGGGACCATGGTATTAAAAGAAGAGTAACTGCACGCCAGGCATGCTTTAAACCACTCCAACCCAGTTACAAAAGCACTTTGGGTAGTGCCTTCAACACTCTTACTTGAATACAGGAAGTTTTTCAGTACTGACAGGAGCAGGATTTCAAATATTAATGAGGTCTCACAATAAGCATTGGGCAATTTTGCATTCAATCCCTTCCTGTGTAAATCAGCTGACAGAGCCAGCCTAATTTGCACCAGTTTGTAGAGCTGCCCCTTGACTTAACTCTCTAGATTAGATCTAAAAGGGTAATCTTTTTATCCTCAGTGTGTCTCACATCTTTATCACCTGCATTTCTAACTGCTTTAATAACAAAATCACAAGAGATGAGTGCTGATCACCCATCTGAGGTTTCTTTGACAAGAGGGATTCATAACTATATGCACAACCTGTGGGCCTGCTGTGTCCCTTCCAAAACAAATTTAGCCACAAGTAGTGTTGTGGGGACATCAGTGAAGTTGTGCAGCAGATGGCAGAATCTTGGGATGTTGCAGAACTTGGTCAGGAAACTTGGACCTGACTATAGAAAGACCCAGGCACCATTTTCTGTAGCTCAGGATATCAGCCACACAAGCAACCTGTCAATATGGGCAAATTAGGGATGTGGCAGTCGTCACTGAATTCACCAGGTTTATCCTACTGAGCTATTAAGTTGTTCAGCTGCTGGTTTGGCTTCTTGCTCTGTTCCTGACCTGAAACACTTGGGGACTCAGTTCCAGCTCCCTCCAACTGCCCCATGCACGCTCACACTCCCCGAGCTCTGGCAGTGTTTGAAAATCACACAACCATCAACAAGAGCCGGAGACATTTCCACAAACCCACCACAACCACTGAGTCCTGGCAGCATTGCTAACCTCTTTTATAAATATTAGGAGTAAAGCATTTAGGTCTTCTTGTTAATTTACTCCTATACATAAGAAATAATGAAGGAAACAGAAGGATCTCTTTTTCTCCCTTTCTCCTCATCTGCTGGGTAAGGACCTTCATTTGCTCTCAGGGCTGTGCCTGCCTGAGAAGGTGCTGTGAGCAGTGCCTGCAGAAGTTGTTTCCCATGTCCATCCAGCAGTTTCTCAGTTTTGCCTTTGACTGGCACCTCATCCCTCTATAAGAGCCTTGGATAGGCACTGGCTGGGGAAAAAGAGGGAAATATCCATGTTGGATGCAAAGGAAACATGAGGCAGGGCATCTTCTGCAGACTTGGCTTTGGGTTTCAATTCACAAAAGAAATAATTGGGGAAGGAACGAATCCTGTGGAACTATATCGAACAGTTGTCCCAGAAAGACATCTGCCATTGCAAGAGGTTTTTTAATAGTTCAGTGGTTTCCAGTTCTCAACAAGGACTATCTTATAAATAGAGTGCTGAGAAAAGTATGACCAAGAGAATCCTATTGAAAATTATGGAATTAAGATGTTACTTGGAAAAAGAAAGGATTAGTACCCTGGCTAATCTAAGCATAACTAGAAAATGTGGTTTTCATCATTCTGTACAAAAGGATGTTGTTCAACACACCCTCCTGTAACTAATAAGGGTAGAACTAATATGAAAGATAATACACCCCTAGAAAAAGGATTATCATAGCAGTAGAAGGAGCAATTTTTATAATCGATGTAAAATAGGTAAAGCCCTGAGTGTCACACCTAGAATATTGGTTAGTAACGCTGAGCAAGGAGTGAGTTTATAATGTACAGGGACTGGCTCAATGTTCATTTGCAGAGAAGTGAATAAAGCCATTTTATGTTCCCGATACATGCAACACACATTAACATTTTGAGATAGATAAACAGATGTATTTATATATGGGCATTACAATGCACTTACTTTTTATTCTTTCTCGTGTGTATTTTGTGAACATTCCATATATATCTACAGAAAAAAGCATCCATATGTTTTATTATATATCCCTATATCGTACATTCATATACACTGACGTTTACACACACATGCCTGTGCCATTAGTGCATGGATATAGAGATACATCTGAAGCCATTGCTTGAAGGTTGTTTAGATGCCAGGGACAATGTCAGACACTACCTGTGAGCAGGGGCTGAACAGTATTTGGAAGGAGAGTTGAACTTCAAGAACTGCCTGTAGGGTCCCCACATCCCAATAATAAGAGGAATTTGCTGCTAGGGCCAGGGGCAGGGTGGATACAGATGACTTGTTGGGGTTTATTTGGGATTTGTTTCCTTTTTTCTAGTATTAATTCCTTAATACATATCCAATCTTTCCCCTTCTTCAGCTTCCCAGGGACTGTAGTGTCCCAGAGAGAGCCAGGCCTCTTCCACAAGCAGTGGGTACCTGCATAAAGAAGCAGGGGAGATGCTATCACGGGCAGCACCTCTGGCTGGGAGATGAGCAGAGCAGAGGTGTGTGCACCGAGTCTGCAATAGCCCTTCTCCTTCCCTCTCGCTCTATCTGAAGTCTGTTGTATATTTGTTCCTTCACGGCTCCTCGTCCTTAGATTAGATTTCTCCTTTCTCATTACCAACCTTAATAGACCCTTCAGACCTCATTCCAGCCCCAGATATTATCTGACCCGTATAATTAATTAATTATAGCCCAAATATTATAGATTATTAAAAATAGCATAACTAATAGTGTAATATCTCAAGCTGTCGACTTTAATAGTCAACATTGTCTTGGTCTCTCTTATCAGGCTGGGACACCCGGTGAGAATATTGATTTCTGGTAATTTTAACCATCATCTGCCATCCTGATGGGTAATTGTCAGATTTTCACCAGAGTCAGAGCTCATTTGAAATCGTTAAACCGTCGGCAAGGCTCACAGTTGATCCTAATGTTTCCTTTTTCTCCCCCTTCAATATGTTTTAGCAACAGAGAGGAAAATAAATAGAAAGAGAAAGAGAGAGCAAGAGAGAGCTGCGTGTGTGCCGGTCAGCTGATTTCTCTGTTATTTTATTTTTCCCTTTACATGTACAGCCCCCACGATGCAGAGNATAATAATAATGATAATCGAGCCGCTTGTCCTTGCACACGTGTGGGTCCCCGGTGCTGCAGCATCCGGCTCGGGAGATGGGGGGCAGGATCGGGGGCGCTCCCCCAGGAAGGACATCCCTTTCCTCGGATGCGTCCCACGCGTGTCACGGCCGTGCTGGGGGCTGGAGCCGCGGGAACGGGAGCTGGGATTGGTATCCGGGCACGACGAGGGCATCTCCCCGCTCGTCCCCTTCCCTGCCCCGCATCCCGGCGGGCGGCCCGGGGATGCTCTTGGCGGCACCTCCAGCCTCCTGCCGGCAAAACGGATCGGCTTTCGCGAGGTGTGTGAAAAAGCCCCTGCAGAGCCGATCGTAGCCGCGATAAGTGACAACAAGGCACTTTATTAGTATTTTATATAAACTCCCGGGTGCTGGGAGATAAGCGCCCAAATCAGGAGGCGGCGGGCGGGGAAGAGAGGCTGGTTAAACGGCGATCCACCGGGCTGAGGCTTGAAGGGCGAGGAGGAACCGTGGGTGCGCTGCCCCTCTCTCTGTGCCCCCGGTGACACTTTCGCCCCACTCCAGCAGCGCCCATCTTCAGCCGCCGCAGGAGCTGCCTTCGGGCTGCCGTGGAGCAGGGAGGGAGCCGGAGAGAGGGAAGGGAACTGTTTAATAGATCCTCCGAGGATTCCCCTAGAGCATTATTTAAACTTCTAATTATGATTCATGTGTGTGATAATATTAATTTAATAATCAAGGAGCTGTGCAGGAAGCATTAACCTCAATTAAGCTCATTACTACTCTAACCTGGAATCCCCAGGGCTTTTAAATCTTCTACTATGAGGACCTGACACCGCATTGATAGAGGGCGAGATCTGCTTCAGGATCTTTTTTTCTTCCTAAATCATTTGCCTTCGTGGGTAGAGTTAATTAATTTCCTGATTTTAGCTTGGGGGTGTGTGTGGATGGATCTCCACTTTCCCGAGGACAGACGGGCATCCCGAGGTGACCGCTGGTCCTCAGTTCTGCCCTGCACGGGGAGACACTGTCGGGGCACAAAATCAAGATGAGACCAAGAGCCACTTGCGAGGCTCAGGGGCTAATCCCACTCCTGCTTGCGCCCTCAGGAGCCGGGGTGGTGGTGGTAGTTGTAGTAGTAGTAGTAGTAGTAATAATAATAATAGTAATAATAACAATAATAATAATGAGTCTTGGAGCCCGATTGCGTTTGAAAACAATATGGGGAAGTCCAGAAGTCCAGGAGAGGTCCTGGCCCCGCCAGGCGGGCAGACGTGGCCGTGGAAAGCCCCGCCCGCGGGAGCCCGCTGTACTGGGGCTGCGGGCAGCGCCGAGCGCGGAGGGACGCGGAGCCTCCGCGCCTGGTGCAGCCACCAGAGTGACCTTCTCGGCGCAGTGAGGGTTGCTAAATTGTTTTACCGGGGCGATAAATGCCTTTAATTACCCGAAGCTCCAGATCCCCAGGGACGGGGAGAGGGATTGCTGGAGAACAGTCAAAAAGGAAAGGGGAAAAAAAAATGTTGTTCGTTGATCTGGAGGTCGCTGAAATACAATTTGTAAATCGGTAACTAATTGAGTTTAAACCCTCTCGTAGCCGTGGGAGTGAGCGGCACCCCCTCCTTGGAGCCCAGCACCCCCCGGACTGCAGGAACTTCCGACTTCGGGGCTGCTGGGGGCACCCTGGAACCCGCAGAGTGCCCGGCCTGGCTCCCTCCTGGAGTGAAGGGTGACCAGGCACGGAGGGGAGCCGGGACAGAGCCCTCTGCGAGGTCCCACCTGCCCTGCCCTGCTCTGGCAGAACCAAGTCATCGGGTCCTGTCCTCAAACATGACACCTCGGGGGCACACGGGGCTCGGCGTGGCCGAGGGGCTGGCGGCTCCCGGGAGATGCTCTGGCCACCGGTGCCTTCAGGCTCTGGAAATATCACCTCCCCGCAGGTATAATTCAGCCTAACTACAGAGATAACCATCGCTGCGGCGGGGAGGCTCGTAAAAACGCGAGGGTGTTCCGTGTGATTCCCTATTTATTTCGGAGAAGGAAACGTCTCCGTGGGAGCTTTACTCAGCCGGACAAGGGATCCGGGCCCAAAATACGGGGACCTGGCTCTGCAGGGCGCCGATGCCACCCGTCTGGGGGTGCCCTGCCAGCCCCTCACCCCCAGCACCCTTCCAGCTGGTCCCGCGGAACAGCGTCGCTCGGACGAGTGAGTCAGGAGGGGCTGTTGCTCGTCCATCCTGCAAGGAAAATGGGAAGAGAGGAAGACGGGACCGGTCACCCTGCCCGACCACTGGCGAGATATTACATGTCACAACTCATCTAGGGCCCCATAATCAGCGCTAACTTTCTGGTGAACAGATAACCAGAGATGGCAGATGGATGGAGATTGCACAAATGAGGCTCTAATTGACAATCAATTGTGATTAGGAGCAATAGAACATCTTTATAACACTCGCTTTAAACCGCCAACAAACAAAAGAGCCGTGTGGGCTGGGGGTCCCGGCGGGACGGGGCCCGGCAGCGCCTCCCCAGCATCGCTGCCCACCCCCTCGGCTCCCGGCGAGGGGGGGTTGTGTCTGTCGGTGCCTGGTGGCGCCTGAGAGCCATCGAGGGGAACAGGAGGTGCCTCTGCTTTGGGGGTGCTCCCTAGGGATGTGGGTCCTTCTGCTCCCAGCACCCAGCGCTCACCCGTGAATTTGTGCTGATGTCGCCGCTCTGGGTGCCGCACGCCTGGGGACGGTCCCTGCCCGGGCACAGGAGTCAGTTACAATTAGGATAATTATTTTTCCTAAAACGCAGTGACCCAGGGAATAAAAAATACTCCTACCACTGCTGCCCCCAAATAAACCTCATTCTCTCTTAAAAAATAAATAAATAAATAAAAGGTACAAATAGTACAAATAAAGGCGAGTACGACAGGGAATCTGATACAGCCGAGTCACTAGCATCTACCTAAACCACCATCTATTTTTCATAAACAATATCCCAGCGCTGCGGGCAGGAGTAATGGAAGGAAAATTTATCCGAAAGAAGAGAAGGGATCAGAGGCACGGCCGGAGGAGGAGGAGGAAGGAAAGAGGAGCTGTTAACAAATAAACAAATCACAAACCCCTGGGTGTGGGCTCGCGTGAGTGTGTGCACACGCAGATTAAAACTTCGTTCTCGCTGTGTGTTCGTGGCAGCCCCGTCGGTGAGGTCAGGACAAGGGGGAGAGGTAATTACCTACACATGATCAGAGATTATACATACCATTTCAACCCAGGAGGTGATTTATAATTTAAAGATAAAGCATAATAAAGTCATAAAAGAGAAAGGACACTGTTGTGGTGTCTGATTAAAATCTAAGGGCTGGTGTATAATATATGAGCGGGGGCTGTTGTGGGCTCCGGCTCAGCGGGACTCCCCTGGGCCCAGCCCGCTGATGGACTAATCATGTCCAAGACCTACCAAAATTACAAGCTGATTGTTTTACCCATTATTTCTCCCAACTTTTAATTTCTGCTTTCTAAAGGATCATTGCCCGCGGTAATTGCAAAGGACCTGTCCTTGTATGTGTCACCAGCCTCAAAGACAAAAAAAAATCTAATTTTCCTTTTATGCTTTCTCTATTTTCCTACCGCCCCCCC
>VZRQ01006657.1:535208-606899 GCA_013397975.1 Machaerirhynchus nigripectus
AGGCTCGGAGGGAGGTCTGGCAGGATCCTTTTTTCGTTTACTCTGAGAGCGTATTTCTTATACGCAGATAAACTTTATTCTTCTTGTACGAGGGAGGGTATTTCCCTTCTTAGTTTCCTTGTTTGCGTTTTCTCAATTGGCTTTGCCGATTTGTGCAATATTAAGAAAAACAACAAAAAAAATTATACATAGAGCGAATCCGACATCTCTGTCATGTTTCCGCTGACGGGGAGTCCAGTATTTTGGGTTTATGTAAATTTAATAAATCGGCTCTTTCATTCAGATTCCACAACTTTAAAAATAAAATAATCTTTTCATCACTGTTCCGCTGATTACTTTTAAACTCGTATCAAAGTTGGTCTTTCATAATCCATACTTTTTTTTTTTTTTAAATTTCAAAGAAAACATCTATAACCGCAGTGAGCACCCCGAGGTGGCTCCGCTGGCCCAGCAGCTCCCAGCGCGCTGCCGCAAGGACGCTGTTTCCCCGATTCCCCACTCCTTGCGTGACCCCAAAGCTCACGCCGAGGAAGAGCTTTCATTTTCCACTATTTTTTGGTGTTTATGGGTTTCTGTTTCTTTTCTTTTCTTTTCTTTTCTTTTCTTTTCTTTTCTTTTCTTTTCTTTTCTTTTCTTTTCTTTTCTTTTCTTTTCTTTTCTTTTCTTTTCTTTTCCCCTGGGGGCGATTCTAAGAAACCGGTATCTTCCGGAGAGATTTTTGGGTAGCAGAGCATCCCCTTCCTTTCGGAACCGGCTGCGGCACCCGCCTCCGCATCGCTGCCCGGGCGGGTGCCGGGGGTCCCCGGGGTGCCGGGGTGTCCGGGCTTTGCTCCCGCTCAGCTCCTTTCCGTTGCTCCCTCCCGGTCCCCCCAGCCTGGCTCCGATCTGGGACTGTGCCTGGCCGGACGCTCCACAGCCGCATCCCACTCCCGCACACCCGCTCTAGAATGGAATTAAATGTTTCAGCCCTCCCGTGGAATTAAAAATCTGCCGCGACCGCCGGTACTAGAGACAAGGCGGGAGTGGAGCCGGCTCCACGCTGCAGACCCCGCAGGGTCGGTGGTTTCCACTGGGAGCTGCGTGCGGGGTCCAGCAGCCTGCGGGAGCCGCGGGGAGGATGCGGGATGCTCCAGGTAATGCGGGATGCTCCGGGTTCTCACTTCCCCGTGTGCAGAAGTGTACAAGCACCAGAAGTTTCTGACCAGACTCATTTGCATTTGTGAAAATAAGAACTTTTACAGTGAAAGGTGTTCTGAAGTAAACTTTCAAGGAAAACATGACAAGTGGTAATGCTTGGAGTACTGCTCTGCACGGGTCTTACTGGTAGGAGAAAACCAGCTAAACTGGGAAACAGACACTCAGGAGGTTCTCCCACACTGCACAACCCTGCTGTTGTGCACCAGGTTTGAGTAAGTGCCACCAGCAGCCAGACTGTACCTCAGGTGAGGCATGACACAGCTGAATAAAGAGATAATTCAACCCCTGTCTGCACTCCGGGAGCTCCAAGCAGTTCCCTGCCAGTGGGAAATAATTTGGCTCCAACAGAAGCTGCCCAGGGCTTCAGAGTACATGATTTCCCTGCTCCAGGCCGGTTAGCATCCTGCCAGTGAAACCTGTTCATGTGAGTATTATTACTCACAGCTGCTGGATGATGGACTCAGTTAGCCTGAGATTCCCAGTCATTAAATGCAATTTAACAAGGCTTCTCACATTTTATGGCAGTGCTGGAAACAGAGCCGCAGGTATCTTTCTCTGCATAGTTTAGGAAGTTATTGATAACCCTTGCTCCAGTGCCTCATGCAGAGGTCTGAGCTCATAAAACTCTCGAGCAAAAACTGCAGTGCCTCAGCTCTAGTGCGTGTCTTCCCCAGTGTGCAGCACCTGCAGTGATGTAGGGCGTGTTTTACACTCTGCTTACAGGTACTGTCTGTGTCCAGAGGGCATTTGGAGCACCAACGCCAAAAAGCCAATGCAAATAATGCTCCCTGGGCCAAAACTCTGCAGCTGACTCGTGGTGTTGGATCAGTGTGTGTGGTTATAGATTTGAGAGTAAGAAGTGTGATGGTGTCGACACACGGCAGCTGTTGAGAAACATCTCAGGTGTGAATGCTCAGGCCTCGCTGTGCTAAAGCAAAATGCTCTCACCTGCCTGAACCTCCCAGCCCCATCACCCTTGCTCCTGCCCGCTGACATTGGCTCTGCAGGAGAGTCAAACAGGTCTTGATGCAGCATTTGAGGTTGTCCCACTAGAGAGTCACAGAAAGCCCCCAAAACTCCCGCAGTGACCCCCGCCAGCAAGGCCCAAAAGCCAATTCCCACGTGGTGCCTGTCTGATGTCCCTGCTGCCCTGCACACCACACTTGGTGCTCCTGCACAGAGCTTGTTCTCAGTGAGTCATCGGCGAGCCACAGACACCCTGGGACGGGGCAAGTAGAACGCACTGCCTGAGGGGACGATGGTTATGACACAAGCAAGAGCTGTTTGGTTCATTCTGTCAGTCAAATTTTTTAAAATTACTTTATTATTCATTCATAAAATTTAGCGTTAGGGGATTCAGAACACGGAACACATCCAAGGGGACACTGAGCAAAGCATTTGCCAGAGGACAAAGTCTCAGCTCTGACAGACTGAGCAGCACATTCAAAGCCTGATTCAGTGTGTTAAGTGACGTCTTTGGTGCGTACCAGAGATGATCTAGGGCATCAGCATATTTTTGGACTGATTCCCATGAAGTCAATGTTAAATCCAAGGGTGCAAACTTGCATTAGTAAGAAAAGATTCAGATATTAATTGCATCTTTCAATTGTTCACTCTGTGAATGAATGAGGTTAAAAAAAGGAAACTGCATCTATTTTACTTCATATATTTCAGCTTATACTGAACAAGTCTTAATTGTTCAGTAAAATATCTTATAATCATAACAGAAGAAAGCACATAAATACAGACAGATACATTCCAAACAATTGAGAAAGATCTGAAAATATTTTGTATCATTGATTACACTCAGCAATCAATGACGTTACACTAAGTCACTGGAAGCCAGTTCTGCATTATCACCTGCAAAAATTCCTTGTGTTATTTCCACTGAAGCGGGGAATGTAGGTGCAGTGAACTACTTTTTTTAATTCTTAGAGCTTTTTGACATGTGTTTCAGACCTTCTGTTTCAGACTGAACAAACAGTCATGTTACATGTTTCTAGTCTTATACTACATGAGTGCAACGCTAAAAATAAAGCTTTGTCTGTATGAACTTCAATTCATTTCCCAAAAATACACCATGATGTCTGCTTTTAGTCTGCTATATTTACAAATATCCATTAACTCCTGTATTGTATAATAAAATAGTTCTGCTCAAACAGCTGAATTTAAATACTCGAAGGAACAGTATTTTACAATGTCTGGGCAGGTCTGGTCTCTAGGTTTTGTCTCAAAGATAAACAAGAAAATAGGGTTGTTTTAGAGCCTTTCTTAAGGGCAAATAAAAGGAAGATATTTTTTTTCTGATACTGGGAGATTTTCCAGACTCTGGGAGGTAAACCAAGGCAGAGAACAGAGGGATGCTGGGGATGAAGGGGCTAGGCAAGTAAACAAAGAGGATCCTAATCAGTTTGTCTCCCAAACTGGGCTTACATAAATGGTTTACATAAACCACGTTCTTTATCTGGTGGGGTTTTTTACTTCTTTCCCTCTTGCTCACCCACTCATGTTCTGTGCCACATGCTCACACTAAACAGGCATCTCAGGTGGACAGAATGGGGGCTGTCACAGTGAAAATAACCCTGATGGTAAGAGCTCTTTCTCCTTCCCTGATGCTGTCTGGCAGACATGTGAATTCATCATACAGAATGAGCTTTAAAACAGGTTATCACAGCCTTGGAAACCTACAGCTGCTATGTGCCCATTCAGGAGAAATCCTGTTGATGCTGGAAATCCTATGGATGCACCCTGTAACAATAGAGAAGCACCCAGAACACAGAGCATGGCCAGAACACAAAAGTCTGGACATGCAGGGTCAGGCAATATCTATATATGATTTACTAATTTATTCTTAGGATGTGACACCTGTTCGGGTAGCTAAAACTAGCCAGGTCCACCCAAAGTGATAGACTTTAGTTTAGAATACATCTTCTAAATTTTCTTCTCTGCAATGACACAAACCAGAAACATTTTACAGTGACAATGCAGGAGAGATGACATCACAGCAAAGAACTGAAATTTTGTCACAGAAACACTTCTGTGGAGTGATGGTTTACACAGCAAACATTTACCCCCTTTGGTAAACTGCTGCTTTTTCAATACAAGGAAAATAATTATACTAAACTTAGTACAAATAAATCAATTACTGCTCTTTTTCTTTCTCAGGTTTTTTTTCCTCCATAACCACACACATACATTACAAGAACTTATCCTGCACGTACAGGGACTCTTTCCTGCCTTTTCATTGTAACACAGGTAGGATGACAAGTTTATTTCCTGTTCCGTGGTCCCCAGAGTCTGCAGGAGGGGAGGAGAAGAGCAGGAAGAGAGCATTTGAACGAGCTGCTGGTTGGGCCTCCAGCTCCTTGTGTTGACCCAGACTTCACAGCACCAAGCTGTACTCTCTGTGACCTGTTAAATGTTTTGAGAGTTGTGATTAAGGATGCTCCTTGGGACTTCAAGCACCAGCACCATGCCTTGTAGGGGTGATTTGCAGTGAAATACTGTGTTTGCCTTGAGCACGCTCTGCAGCACTCCTGATCCCACTCACCTCTGCTGCTTCTGCTTCAGCACTGGGGAAAATAAACACTCGTGCACATGTGGAAGCAGCATTTAATTTCTGCCCTAGTGAAACTGTGTGGCAGACTCTCCTTGTGGTGCTGTTAGCCTTCAGCTGCCAAAAATACTATTACAAAAATTCAAAGATATCCAAAAGCAATTTCCAAACAAGCAGGATCATATATTATATTTCCATATACCTTTTACAGTGCATGAGGATAAGAGTGGCTCCATAATGGCATTATAAATACAGCAAATTAATGGTGGATGCAATGCCAACACCTTGTCATTATGCAAATTGGAATGTCGGCAGAAATGGTTATTCAACAACCTCTTTCAAAGCAACCAGAAGCCTAATGCTGCACATTACATCTAAAGTAATTAGCCCCACATTTAAAAAATTTTAATAAGATTTTCCTTATCCCCTCAACAGAGGGGATTCCTGATGATAATGGAAAAACATACGAGCACTTGGCACAGGGGAGCTGGGGTTTTTCTCAGGGCACTGACAGGCAAAGAAGCAAGGGAAATCTACCCAGAAAGCAAAACGAGGATATTTAAGTCACGGACATTTAGAGATTGAGAATAAGCCTAGCTGAGTTTGCCCAGGCTCTGGTGCAGCCTGTCACTAGCACAAACACCCCATGCCCTCCTCCCAGTGTGGCAGAGCCTGCTCCCCCACCACTCTCCTGAGCTGGCACGGCGTTTAGGCTCTGCACCACACAGACCCAGCTGATAGGAAAGGCTCAGCAAGGACATGAATTCTTTTATTTCTCCACTCAATCAGCTTTGAAGAAGAGGAGGGAAAGCATCAACTCAGAAACATGAGTAATTACCAGATCTTTCTCCTTCCTTTCCTTCAGGGGCAGCATTCGACTCCCACACCTGGGAGAACGATAACTTTATCCTACAGGTCACAATTTGTCCAGCTGCCAGGCAGCCCCAGCTCTCATCCACATGTATTTTCTAGGGGATGTGCTAAGTTTTGGGATCCTTAGCATCTCTCCCAGCTGAAGGGGTGGGGAGGTGATGCTGGATGGGGAGGGTTCAGACTGGTCTGAACTAGGCTGCTTGCTTTGAGGCTTTTCCCACCCTCTTTCTTAATTCCTTCAGTTTCTATAGAGGATTTTGTAATAGGATCATTACCACATCCACTAAGAGGGATGCTCCTAGGGCTCTGAACGTACCAGCAGGATCTAATTTCTCTCATGAGCCTCTCACCACCTTTCTCTGTAATCCTCCTGATGTCTCCATCCCACACCCCAGCAGCTGTCCAAGCTCTGCCCTGATGTGGCACAGCTGCAGCACCTTGGCTCAGGCTGCCATGAAAACAACTGAGCTGTGGGAGACCTACCAGGAGCCTGCCTCCTGAACCCTCCAGCTGGTTGCAGGGGAATGGCATTTCAGTGGGCTCTCTTGCCTGAGCTGAGGTATTGGTGCTGTGCTTGGCTTTGTAGCTGACTCTCACCCTGATCTCTCTTTGATGACTTGGTTCCAGACCTGCCTTTTATCTTGGTGGCAGATAACTTCAGGTAACTGCTGACTGGTGGCTGATTCTGTTCCTGTTACCAAGACTGTTTTCATGTTTGGGGGTGTGTGATGGTGCCCTTGTCAGGAAGGACACTGCCCCTTTCTTTTTGGTAATGGTCCTATCTGTTCACCTTCAGCTCCTGACACCTTGAGTCTCTCCTCTGTTTTTTCTTCCTCACCTGGCTATGGATTAACTTCCCCCTGCTCTCCCAGCACTGTCGAGTTTTCCTTGGGCACTGCTTGGGGCAGAACTTGCACGTTTGCAGATTCAAATTCAAGTGTTATTTTCACCTAAGAGCAGAATGCTGCTACCTGTTTTGGGTATATTTAAATGTAGCTGTCCCAGAGCATCCTAGAACAGACATAAGGAGAAATTGCTCAGCAGAAGTTACCAGAATAACACCCTTCTCTCACGCCTTGGTGTCCAAGGGGTCCTGAGGGCTGATCTAGCTGGTGACAGTATCGATGAGGAAGCTCTCTCCTGAATCCATGACGTTCAGTGTTTTTCCTGACAGGAGGCTAGGGAGTAAGGATTCAGATCCAGCCCTCCCTTGCCCTAGTCTGGGGACTATAACCTGCAAGGATCTCTTTTACTCTCTGTCTAGTTTCCTACATGAAGCAGTTTTAGCTCCACGGCGGTTAAATTCCAGCTCCCACAGGGAAACAGGTGGTGTGAGCTGTCTCCCACCAGCTCTCCTGCATTTAAGCTGCCGGTGGCTTGGGCCATCCCCCAAGCCAGGACATGGGACTGTCACCTCTGAGGTTGAGAAGGGACCTGAACTCCACCTCCTGAATGTGTGCTCTGGCGGGAGAGCTGTTAAGTGCATGATGATTGCCAGTGCCTATTTAAAACCAGTGAGTTTGCTGAAGATGTGAGTTTGGGGGGTGTGAGGCATCCCAAAACGTGTGGCTTTAAATGGCCGATTCTCATCACTTAAGTACTGCTGCAACATTGAGATGTCCTTACCTTTTGTGGTGCATAACCTACAGAGACATTTACAGCAGCTCCCAGCTAAAAACATTAATGTGTTTCACAGCACTGGATTAGCCCCACACGCAGCTGCACTACAGGCAGGCATTTGCAGAGTGTGGCAGACCACCAGATGGCCATCTGCCTCTGCTGTGTACTGTGACACACCTGAACTGGGTTTGTGCTGGCTGGGCTCCTGAGATTCAACACCTCTTGCTTCTGGCTAGAGGCTCCTTATAACTAGTAACACCCTTATCATCTGTTTCCACAGCCACTTTAAATGGAACAGGTTTACTTTTTGTTTTCCACAAAACAAAGCTGGTTTCTTTGTTCTTTTTTTCAATTATGTCCACTTTGATTAACTGAAGCCTTTCCTCAATGAGCAAGCTGTTGTGTGTGACATGATCTACCATCCATGCAGAAATGCTTACAAATCCCATTTGTATGTTTTGCTTACCAATAAAAACATGAAAAATATTTTAACCATGATTTCTAGGAACTTTTTAGTGTTACAGTTTTCTAATAGAAACTTTCAGCCATAGCCCGGTTGATAAAGCCACACTTTAATAAGTTTAGAGAAAATGGAATCACAAGGTATGGTGCAAAAGATGAGTATGGGCTCATCATCCTGCCCCAGAAACCTCTGAGGGGATGTGCTGAAGGATGGCTTTTATTCAGAAGACCCGCTCACAAGCTCCATACCAAGATCATTTGTCACTAAATGCTTTATATTTGAGTGCCAGACCATATATGCTGCAGTCTTTTTTCCTTCCAGAATTTTACTCCCCAGGTGCAGCCATGTGCTCAGGGAAGAATAACCATGGAGAAGTCTTTACTTACAGTTCTCATTTTCCCACTGACACAACCCTAGTTTAAACAGGATGATTTAGATGCACCAGCACAGCTCCAGCTCAGAGTCCCTTCAGACACACAATATTCAACCTGTGTAACAACCATTCACCTTAACAACACTCTTAAGGGCCAAATCACCCCAAGGTGTTCACGCACCTGGGAGTCATACACAGCATCCCCAGTAAGCAGAAGTACGATTGCAAAGGTGTTGGAGTGAGTTTAAAGACAAAACCACACTCAGAGATTATGTGAATGATACTTGTATTTAATTTTTTTCCCAGAAGCCCTGAGGACAGGAATAGAAAAGTACCAGTAGAAATGTCACAGGGACAGCTGAGCAACATTTGAACCAGTGAGACCAGGGACCTCAAATTTGTAAACTGCTGTAAGTAAACTGACACACAAAAAGTGTGATGTATCTAAAAGGTAGATTAATCTATTTTGAAATTTTGAACTTAAAATGAGTTCTCTTTAATGAAGGTATACTGGATCTTTGGAGAGAGATGCCTTTTTAAATTTCTTCCTTCAGTACAGCTACAGATAAACTCAGGAAAAGCAGAAAGCTCCCCCAACCCTCTGAATTATGTCTGACCAGATCTAGCAAGAATGCTGAAGTGACAACATTCAAGACCTGTTGCATGTATACATGCTGAGTGGCTCTTGTAGAGAAATAATTGGATAGAAAGAGGCCATAATTTACATGGGTTAAGGGAAGGGTTTGTCCAACACTGGACCAGGGGAACACAAAGGCAGTGCTACAGGGGATGTGCAATCTACACATTCTCCTGTGAAGGGTCAATGGTTTGTCTTGCCTCGAGGCAAAGAGAGGAAGAAAAAATTCAGAAGAAAAAAAGTAGAAGAGCTTTAAAAAAAGGTCATCACTGGCCATCAACCTGGGCCAAAGTCCAGGGACCTGTGTCTGAGCTGGCCATCTCTGAGTCACTTGCCAGGGAACCCTAACTCTGAAATGAAAGAGGCACTCTAGGAAGACACTTTTTTTCAAGCATGTGTGCTTTTAATAAAGGAAGGGGGAGAGCACACAGATCATGTGGCAGGATCAGGTTTAACTGGTGGATTGGACAGTTGGGTCCAGATAGGAAGTTTTAGCTGATACTTCCAGAACTGATGCGACTGAGTAGTACATTAGAATCACAGCATGGTTTGGGTTAGAAGGGATCTTAAAGACCATCTCATTCCAGCCCCCCTACAGGAGCAGGGACTCCTCCCACTAGACCAGGTTGCTCACAGTGAAGCATTACTGACTAACCAAACTTTTTTTCCTCCTCAGATTTCTGCCATTCCCATTCCCAATCTTGAACTTTCAGCTCTTTATTAAAGGCCCACAATGGGAACTCCATGGGGTAAAGTGCACCTACTGTTTGCTGGGGACTTCCTAGTGCTGAGATTTCATGTCCCCAGCAAAGAAGAGACGTGTCACTGCACAATATAAATTCCCTGGTCTCCTTACAGGGAGAAAACAGTTTTATAAATGAACACTTTCTGCCTGTGCAGACTCAAGAATCTCTGGAATAGTGGCACAATGACATTAATCACCAAGTGTCAGTTAAGTTTGGGGATCCCAGCACCCAACGATCATTATCACATTCTAATGCATGAGGTGATAGAGATGTTGGTTTTGTGTGTTTTCTATTTTTTTTGTGTTTGTGACTTTGTCCTAAACAAGAACTCAAATCAGTTTAGCAGTTGATTCAACTGACTTGGTGATGAACCTGGTTTGTCCTCATCTACATTTTCACCTGAAATCTTCACTGCCACATTAGCAAGACTGATAGTAGAAGTGGCTTTACTTTTCAGTGCAGTCAGTAGATACTACTTGAAATTCTGGCTCTTTATTGTTTTATTTTCAGTATTTCAGACATAGATCAACCTGTGTTGAAGAACAAAATGTCTTCCAAATTACAGAGTTCTTGCAAGATAAATCATCAAAAGTCAGCATTAAGTACTTGTGACATGCAGTACTTGTGCAAGTCAGAAAGTATTTGGCAGAACTGTAAATTAGCTTTTGTCTGAGGTGGTCAGAAGCTACACTGAGTTGTTAAAATTTTCCCAGTTTTTAGTTCTTAGAGTCTCCTTACACATGAGGAAACACCTCCAACAGGTGAGTGACTAAGCCCATGCTATAGAGAATCCATTCTAATTTGTAATGAGTATTTTATTGAAGACTTTCGTGGGTCACTTTGAAATTGATTTTCAAACACCATCCTCATGATTCTCTGGATTTTCTTTATCTGTAAAGCTGTATGAAATGTTGCAGGAGCACAACTGGTCATTGTTTCATTCACTCTCCTTAAGCTTGACTATAGCCAGCAAACAAGTTTGGGAGATTTGTTTAAGTACCCAGCCAAGAACTACAATCCACACTGGACCCAACTGCATGTTACCTCTCTGGAGTTAGAGGAGTCCAAATGCATGTGGTTGTATCTGGGTCCTTAGACACACTCTTGGGCTTTAGCCTGATGTAATTTTACCTGATCCAAGCCAGGCAGTTCACTACTGCCACTAGATCAGTGTGCCACTTGAATGATTTTTTTTTAACCTCTTATTTTCACTTCATATTGGAGCTTTTTTGACAGCAGTTAAACTGCAGCACATTCTGTGCACATCTACAGACTTCCACAATGTGCTTTCCAGGAGTTCTTCTGAAAGATACTAGGATACCATCTTGGGAAGACAAGAAGCAGGCCAGGATGATCTTTGCCATTTCAGCTTTTCCATCTCTGCCACAGCTACCAGGATTGACTTAGCTCCTGGAATTCAGTTTGCAGAAATCAAACTCTACTCCATTCATCATCTGAAGGCATCAGTTGATTTGGATTTTTTTTTCTGTGTACCAAGATGTTTGTAGAGGCACTGCAGGAGCTGCTGTGCTGCTTGATGTGGCTCACTTTGTACAGCAGTAGGCTGAGCAAATGCTCTGTGCATTGCCATCCCTGGCAGCAATCACATTGTTTTTAAGGTATCTTTTTTTCTGAAGGCATGAAAGTGGAAAATTAAACACATGTGTTGGCAAAGGAGGTATAAATTACATGAGTCCCTTAGGAAGGAAAAGAATCAAGCCCCAAAACCTTAACGGTTTACCCCAATTATGTACAAATCATAAAACACCTCTACTTCATGTATATTTCAAATAATTATAAACTTTTAAAATGCATTCCATTCTATACCACCACATCTTTTCCGAAATTAATATTCATTATCAAATAAATTAAACTTGGAAACAGTTTAAAAATGATACCTGTAAAAATGTGCCTAGCAAAGTATTGTAGTGTAAATACAAGTATCTTTGATCATGGGTTTTGTAGTTGCACTCTTGTAATAAAAGAAGGGCAGAGGTGATTAACAATTTAATTCAGTGCATAGTTAAACTGGTTGGCAAACTTCTCGTGCTTCCTTTGGTCCACCCGGTTCATGGCTTTCACGACCCGTTTCATGGCACCTCTGAAACAGAAACAGAACAGTAACAGTTATGTTGAGTCTACCTAATCTCAGAGAATGTTTATGAATGTTGGGGAATTTGATTAATCACTACCAGGCTTCTGAGCATGGCATTGATGAGGCTGAACAAATTTGTCTTGTTAACTAAATTAGCTACAGCAATATAAATAGCTTAATTCAGCAATGATTTTATTAACAGGAGTAAACAAATTCAAGTCTTTCAGTTTAATGGCTGTGTATTCCACCCTCCCAGCATTATTACTTAGAGCCACACACAGCAAGTTTGATTTTCAAAAGCACCTAAGTGCTCACCTTTTTTTTTAGGGGAAAAAAAACCCTAAAAGTATCTAACAAGATCTTAAAAAATTAGCACTCAGAAACCCTTATGAAATCTAACTCTCAATCTAGAATGTTTTTGTGAGGGAACGGTTTGCTGTTCACTTCATGTGAACTCATGCAGTAACTTCCACAGGTTACTAAAATCCTGTTTCATTAGATGTGGGCTGAGTTAGACTCTTTTGCTCACACCAGCAGCATCCCCATTCCTCAGCAGCAGTTTTTAATCCACAAGAACAACTCTAGTTTAGGAAGACACCAGAGATTATTGTGTATCTCTCTACAGAGAGACAGGCTACTGCTGCAGAAGTGCTTAGAGTTTAGCACAGGCAGGACAGTATGTCCAATACCTCATTCATATATGAGGTGATCTCTGCTGCCTTGGGATGGGCAAGCACTTGAGCCCTCTGCATATTCTGCTGTGCTGGAAGAAGGCTCTGGAACGTTCTTCAGATTCAAAAAGAAAGTGAAGGAAAGAAGTGCAGAGCTGCTAAGCTTTCTGGTGCTCCCAAATCCAGTGAAGGCCTGCCTGTCTCCCTGTTGCTGCTCTATTGGCTGCCATTGTTTCCTCCCAGTAAAGATGTGCCCAGAGATTTCTTTCGGGAGGGACTGCACTGCCTCTGAGCTGTAGGTGAAGACACCTGCACTTTTTTCTCCTCCACAAACTTTTGAGTGCAGATCACACAGCTGAGATTTTGAGGGTGAGGAAAATGATGCCTAGACAGCATGAACAGGAGTAGGAGATTGTCATAAAAGGCAAGAGAGAGAGCAGGCCCCTATATCCTCTAACTGGTAAGGCAGAGGAATGGGTTCATGAATCCAGAGGGGTAAGAAAGCAAAAGCAAGGCAGCAGAACCAGTCAGGAAAATGTTCTGTTGTGAACATCTGCCCCCTCAGAAACTCGGAGCAGCTGTTGCAAAGAGCTGAGGGCATCTTGCCTCAAGATTTTTGTTCTTCACTGGATTCTGAAGTTCCCATTATCATTGGTTACTTTAGATGTCTCTGGCACAAAAGCTCAGCTGTCTGAGGCTGATGTTTGCAGGTGTTCTCAGCTGTCACCCTGCCTATGAAGGGTGTTATCTCCTAACATATCTCCAGGTAAAGACCTGGCTGCTCTGCTGATGTGGGAGGTAGAGCAGCTACAGGCTTGGTTTGAGGGACTGTGCCCCATTCAAAAATAGGGCACTGACTGATGTCTCCTTTGATTTCCACAAGTTTGGCAAGTTCCATCACATAAGTGGATGGATTCAAGGCCAGTGCTGTTAAGACTCTGTGTTGTCACAGTCTGTCTTAATCACTTCAGAGGATGTCACAAACTGTGAAGGAAAATAAAGGTAAGTCATGCATCTGGGTAGTGTTCCCCAGCCTCTTCCAGGATCAGCCCCTACACACTATTCCAGCTCTGCTCCCAGGGTTATCTCCAAGAAACAAACTGACTTCTGGTTTGGTAACTGTTCTCTGTAATGGCTTCGTTTCCAAAGCCATTTTGAAACATTGAAAAACAGAGGTTTCCTCTTAATAACGCTCTAAATGGTGGGATTAAAGATTTTCTCAGCAGCAACTGCAATGATGACAACCAACACTCTGAAAAAACACCCTGGACGAGGTATACTTTTAACAAAATTCTGCCAATAAAGTTACCAGAGTAAGGAAAATGTGGTCATGGTTTTGCACTTCAAATATTACCTAATTGGTAGGAGAAAAGTGAGCCTTTAGCAGTGCAGAGTGGCCTTGACACTTTCATGTCATGTAGGTTTTACATTAGCACCAGTGGATTGTGTGATACTGTAAATGAAATGAGATCCCACTTTGATGGTCTGTGTGCAATTTCACTTAGCTTTATTGGCAGACTAGAGGCCGGGTTTATCACCTATACATTTCAAGTAATTTGGGGTTGTTATAAGGAGCCAAGGTTATCATCTTGTTTAGTGCTGCAAAGCATGAAACCTATTAAAAACATGACAGGTTTGATTCCCTATGCCTGGCACTAACACACACTCAAAATCATTAGCACAAACCACAGTAAACCACGATATGAAATTCTAGTCATTAGAACTGTATGTCTCTGACTTCTAACTAAGACCAGATGACATGAGAATTTCACAGAGAACGTGCTATTTCCGTAACTAAAAGCAATGTGGATTTGGCTTTGTTTTTATAACTATTACACCAGAGAAGGGAAAATTGAGTTTAAACAAATATTGTGTCCTGGATGCTGTTCAACTCATCCAGTATGTTTACGGAATAACCCACTATTAATGATTTTATAATAATAAATTTGCTTTTTTTGATTTGACAACTTTGCACTTCACTTTCCTTTGACTACTTCACTTTTGACATGTGAAACTCTTTAAATAGCTACAGCTGCTTCCCATTTGATAAAGACCAGAGCATGCTTAGGCAAATTTATGTTGTAGCCACATCTAAGCAAGAACAGGCATCAGAAATGGTGTTAACAGTGGACAGATGGAGCTACTGTATGTTCTAAAGCCCATTCAGGAGTGGCTGGCAGGTTCCCACATCCACCTGAGCTGCTGCGCCTGACTAATAAATGATCATCCAGAGAAGCCAACCCAGCAATTAAAGGGTTTAAAAAAATTTGAGACAGGATGAAAAAAGTCCTTCATAGGGAAATTTTGCAAATTAGTTGAAAAACACTCTCAAAGAAATAACCTTGGTCATCAGTACCTCCTATTTTTTACCGTCCAGACATATGGAAGACATTCTTGCTTGCAGTTAGCCAAGAAAGCTGTTTAGTAAGTGCATGTTAGTGTAGAAACAGAAAGTACTGCTGAATGAAGCAGAAACAGTAATTTAACAGGCTTTAGAGAAAGGAAGTATCTTACTTATTGAAGACTTTCTTCTCAAGCCGGGAACGAGAAGTGTTAGCCTGTTGCTGCAGGTCTGTCAGATTTGGATATTTTTGCTTCTTCCCTTTCTTTTTCTGTCCTTTTCCATTAGTTTTAGAGGAACCAAGATCCAGTCCTGTAGCAGCTTCAACTTCTCTCATGAATTCTGGATCTCGCCACTCTGTTTAAAAGACAAAACAGGGACTTTGAAACTCCAAACCCAGGGATTTGCAGTCTCCTAGGGACAGGTTCTTGTCACCAATGGGTGAGGGCAGAGACACTGTGATCTAAGTTGCATACACAAAGGAAAGGGAGGATAAAGCAGTTTCCCAAAATGACAGATCTTGATGAAAAAGCCCTGTCAGTCTGGGGTTACTATGTATTAGCAGCTGCTGTGGATAAAACTGTTCTGTAGGAAGACTTAAGTTTTTGCGGTAGCATAGTAGCTAAGTTCCAAGGAAACTATTCCATGTAGGAGAGGTGAATAAACACAGTGATTATTATTTAGAAATTGAAAGTGCCAACAATGTAGCTGAGGAACTTATCTGCAGAAATAAATTCTGAATGAACTTAAAAATAAACCTAAAAAATGGAATATACCAACTTTTGAGCAGAGAAGGGGTGACAACATTGTGACTTCTTTTCATTAATAGTATTTCCTTTAAAACATGACTGGTATCTGACATCTGCATAAAATTCTTCAGTAGGACAACATTACCCTGTTGCCATGAGCCTCACTTTGCATCTGAAAAAGACACTACTTTCTAAGTATCCCACACTGGCTCAGTTTAATTACCTAAATCAAGTTTCTTCCCTTGACAATGGCACAAGTTAATTTATCTAAACAAAATTTTGTTTTACATTTTATCAAAACCTTAATGCTTCAGAATCCAGCCACACACTGTAAGTGGATTCTGATCCTAGATGCCACCAGAGGAAAAGGCATGAACAATTTAGACTGTGGACTGTTTGAGGAAGCCATAGTCTTTCACCTTCAGTGTGGAGTCTTGTGTATCAGAACAGGCAGCATAGTACAAAGTAAAAATGCAGCTGGAGGATGGACATCTGCCAAGGGGAAATTAATAAACATTTCATTGCATTGTAAAGACTTTGAGCATATGGGTTGGAAAAAAATGTAGGAAGTACTACTTCAAAAAGAACACGGTCCAAACTCAGCATAAATGCCAGAATTCTGTAGTTTACCAACAGTAATTGCCAGTCATTTGTCATCGTTTCCCTTATGTCAGTCAGCCCTTCTTGCCTGCAGAAATTCTAACACCAAATGTCTACTGCTCTTACTTAACATCTTTGTAGATATAGAAAAATAAACAGTCCTAAAGGACTATACAACTTCATTTATACACCAAGATTGTCACTGAGTGTGACAAACACTGCTAACAACATTTCAGGAAGGTCAGAGGCAATGTCCTCACTTAAGAACATGGTATTAAGCAATGCCAGAGCAATTTTCCAAGGAAAGGTTAGATCTAAACTACCATCATACATGAAAGCAAGGACTGATTAAAATCCAACATGCCAAAAAGCATGAGCAAAATGAAGCTGTTCCAGAGCTGCACAGGAGAGTTACAAAGGGAGAAAATAGAACACATATACTTGATAGATCGTATGACCTCGCAGACTTTATTTTTTTTTTGAAGTGAGGGAATACAGAACAGCACAATTCAGATACAGGAACGATTAATCCAAGATTAAGGAAAACTGTCTGAACAGTTTATCTCCCAGTAATAAGAAGGCGTCACAGTTTAGGAACCCTGTGAATGGAGCAATTGTTTAAACACAACGAAAAAATGCCGGCATCCAGTAGAGATGAAATGAGCATTTGAGTAAAATGAAGGAGCAATTTAAAAGCTTTTGAGAAAAATCAATAGAATGCCAGGGAAGAGCAGGCTTTTTGAGCATTGATGGGCCCCTAAAGCTCTTCATACATTGTTACTGAGTTTAGCAGCAGGGAAAAGAAAATTACACAGTTTGCAAGGGTAGGCGGGAATCAATACTGTAGTTAGTAAAGAGATGCTATTTCACATCTGAGTGGCCAGCGGCCTGCCTTCACCAGCCTGTCCTGATACCTGTTTGTTAACAAGTCACTAAGGGCTGAAAAACCAGATACTCTTCAGGGTTGACACAAAAAATAGGCACTTAATTTGCTCCTGTGTGCAAACTATTGGAAAAGGATGAACGCTGCAGATTAGCGGGTCAGCGTAATCCCACCTGATTCACTGTTTCAGGACTGAAGAGCCCAAAGCACCTTTCTGTGGACATTAGCTGGAGTTTAAAATTTTATAATACTTAGTAATAAAGTACTAAGGTAATAAATGCTCCATAATAACACTGACAGTGTTGTCAAAACACAGTCATTAGCACACAAACCATATTACTTTTATATAACTCTTTCCCCCTTTAATCACACAAAGATAGGAATAAACCTACTATCCAGTAGGAAGGAGATGCAAGAAGAATTTTGGTGCAATTTAACCATACAATCGATCCCCAAGAATTTTTTCCAAATTCTTCAAACTGCCATCATTAATGATGTTGTCAATCAAACAGTTCCTGACTGTCCAGTGGGTTCCCAGTTGTGTATTTCCGATGGAAGCACTGCTCAGATTTGCTTCAAGACCTCTGTAACCAAAAAAACAACCCCAAAACCAAATACCACTGAAAACCAACCAAACACACCCTTCCAAACCACAATCCTCAAAACAAGCAAAAAAAAAATTTTTAAAAGTTGATGAAAATAATCTTAAGCAAATATAAAAATAGTGAGGCATAGGAAAAAAGAAAGCAACAAAAACCAGTGGACAGAAGTATTTAGTGACATCTGGTATACGTATGGCTTTAGAAACATGGAAGGTTTTGAAAAATAAATTAACTGCCACAGTCTGTACAGTACGTCCCCAGCCAGATGGGATGGACCTTTGTGTGACATCTCAGCTTAACAACCACCCTCAGTAACACAAGGAGCAATGCCAACACTGGTTTGGGACTAACATACACATACTTGTGGACCAGAGGTGAGAAGCCTCTAACAACACTGAGCTGACACTGCAATAAAAATAAATACTACGTCTAGCCTCAAGCAATGGCAATTTCACAGGAAAAAGAAAATCAGTATTTCTCAGTGCAAGCGATTTTTATACCAGAATATTAGTTTCTAGTTTGAGATTTCAAGAACATCTATCAGTTTAATTTGCTAGGTTTAGTTTGTCATAACTAAGCTGGGAACTTCCCTTTTTAACACAACATTCACACCTCTGTCCTGTTTCCCTGTGGCAGTCCAATGGTGTCTGTGCTGCTGGATGGATGCCAGTTTAGAGCACTTACTCTGCCTGGACAGGGATGGAAACTATCTGCAAATGGAGCCCTTGGACACCTGCAAATACCAGAAGGTGTTCAGTAACTGCTGCACTGGTGTGGTGCTGTAATCACCAAGCCCAGTCACTCAAAGATGGTCAAACAAGTGTTAAAGGACACTGGGTGGGTCAGCTGAATGTTCAATGCCCATTCATTTCACATGGACGTTTCTGAATACAGATCAACAGCTGTTCCTTAGGCTCTCAAGAGGTTTTATGGAAGGTTCAGTAGCTTCATTATTACCATGCATAACTGTGAAACACCAAGTCAGTCAAACCTTACGAGAGAACTCCTTCAAGGAAATATAGTACAGGATATCAAAATGCTAATGCCTATGGGTGATTTTAATTAGAATGCAGAATACTCACCCAGAATAAACAGCTCAAACCAGAAAAAACTTAGACCTTCTGGGGGAAGATAGATTAAAGCAAAGCTGTACCCTCCAATTATACACTGTGTCTTTACTGGATAGATCCCTCTCTCCCATCTTCCTTTGCAGTCCATCAACTTCTAGTAGCTTCCTGGTTGCAGTCCCCCAGGTATCTTCTGATTAATGAGGTTTAGTTGTACTATTGCAAGAAAGTCTCTTATTCCCCTTGTTCCCCTTGGAAGTCTTCCTGCCTGTGTACTCACTAACTCCTGTTTTTCTCATTGCCTGCATTCCTCACCTACCAGCCCAGAGGTGCACCCTGGCTAAAAATGCCCAAATAATCTTGGGGAAGAAGGAGCCTTCCCCTCCACACCTGAAGGCTGCAGCCAGGATGCAAGAAGGCCCATAGTTTTGTTGCCCATTCCCAATTGTTTAAAAACAAAATCCAGCACGCCCTCCCAATACTGGTGCTAACACAATGATCCTAATAATATTATCCTTATATTGCATAAATCACAACTGTTAGGGATCAGCAAGATTAGACAACTTTGCAGAAGCACAGGAACAGTTACTGTCAAGCATTCCCCAGGGAAGAGGCCTAATCACCCTTGATAAACATGTTCCTTGAGACAAAGGCTATGACTTGTCTGTCTGAGCAGTGTTGGGAACATTACAAAGGCACTGGAAATAAAGCACAAATGCAATGTTAACCTTATTCTGTCTACACAAGTATCCATATTTATCACATAAGCAAGAACCACTGCAAATGAGCTGCAAATTAAAATCAACAGGAATGCAAATGGGAGAATGTGGTTAGGAGCAAAAGAGGTAACAGGTATCTCCCATATCTGCTTAGTATTTTTTTAATTTTTTTTTTTTAAGATGCTATGCAGACACAGACCTGGCTGGGCTGCTTGCTTCTCAAACTTCATCCTCTCTTCTCTGGCTCTGTCCTCTGCATTTACAGGAATCCCAGAGTCATCCCGAGGTATTATCTTTCCATGGAAAGGGCACTTGAGAAAGAAAGGGGGAGAAAAAAACCTCACTATTTTTGAATGAAAAGAAAACATTTACATTTTATTCAACACAGTTTAAAGCTGGACAGTGGAACTGAGCAACAAAACTACATTTGAGTCTCAGTCCTCTTCAGAAAGCATCAGAATCGCATAAACATAATGTGTTTAATATATCCAGAATCTCAAAGAAATAAGCTCTTTTTGATACAAATATCCAATTTCAAAGACCAGCACATCCTGTCAAGTCTGGAACTGGGGCACCGATGCTGCATCATGTTGTTGTTCATGCTGTAGCCCTGTCCTGTAGCAATCCCATTAACAGTATTGAAGTGCATTCAGATCCCTCAATCTCAGATAATACAGGAAGAATAGGGGTACTAGAACAAGGTATTTAAGCAAAGTAGTTCTGCTCAGTAGTGCTCATAATTTGAGGCTGTGTAGAATTTAGCTTTCATAAAAAATTTGTAAATAAATTTCTTTTCCCCTCAAACATACAAGTTTCTAAAAACAGTTAATATCAAATATGCTTCTGGGTGAGGAAAAATTTCCAGCAAAGAACTAACTATCCTTCCTTGCTGCCGCATACTCACATATCACAGTAATAAATAAAACCCAAATAACCTACAACGAATGCCAAGAACATTTGAGAGTTCTTTAAACATTTACAGCTTCTTTACCAAAAGGTTGTTTCCCATAAGAAGCACATATTAACAATGAACTTCTCCAACACAATGTTCTTCCACTCCCTTGAGCTACACTTACAATGTGAAATAAACTTTTATGGATGTTTTAAGATCTTCTCCATATAGCACAGATCTTGGAAGTTATGTAACTTGGTACCTACCTTAATCCGATCTTGTCTTTCACACAGACTTCCATCAGGCATTGGTGCTCGACATTTATGTTTTACTGGTTCAAACTTGCCTGCAAATGTTATATACCTGGTTTTTAACATTTCCGTTATTTCTTTGTTTTCCACTTCTTCCTCTACTTCACAGGGTGCCCAAAATCGATGCTCAGAGGTAAATCTGGGAAAAAATCAAATGAAAATAATTCACAGACAAACTGTAAGAAAACACACAGAGATGCCATTATCAACCTGTGCTAAACTCACTTGTGAAAAGAAAGAAGCTTTACTAGTGAATTAAATAAACCCTAGGAATCTACCAGTCTTTCTTACTGCTGCTGTATTACAAAGATATTT
The DNA here is from genome assembly GCA_013397975.1 of Machaerirhynchus nigripectus. Classification (NCBI taxonomy): domain Eukaryota; kingdom Metazoa; phylum Chordata; class Aves; order Passeriformes; family Dicruridae; genus Machaerirhynchus; species Machaerirhynchus nigripectus. Next base: position 555,919 of record VZRQ01006657.1, read on the forward strand.
TTAAAATATCACCAAGGCCTGTCTAGTATTGATTTCTTGTTTAACCTGCTAAGCTATTACAAGTCTTAGCTTTAGTTCATGATCTGACATCCAGAGTCAGTTATCCAATTTCCAGATTCAGTGAACAACTTCATAATTCTGTACTTAACATTCTTCATAACAAAATACTACTATGATTAAGCACAGAAGACAGATCAAGGAGGAAACAGTTTGATCTTAACCTGTCTGATCTTATTCCTGATAGCTGGACTCCTGTAGCAGGAGAGAAGCAGAAGCTGAAACGAGAGGATGTTGCAATGTACTAAGACCAAAGGAAACAGCAAACAATCAGCTGAGCCTTATAAATATTCTTTCTTCCAGGTTCTCCTATACAGTGTCTGTAAATCTGAGAAATTATCAGGTGTTCCTCTAGGAAATTAAGCTAATCCACTGAAAAATCTATTTTAAAATTAAGAGATCTGACCTACATTTACAGACACATACAGGCAAACAAAGATTTTCTCAACAGCGTTCATATAATTTCATTTTAGCCACCCTAAGCTGCCGATAGTTTCTAGTGAAAAACAGGCAAGCCCAGAGAGCAATTAGCTGACTCATTTTAGATGCTAATCTTAGGAGGCAATGACTATCCCTCTGACGGTAAATGTTTCTTTCTCCTAATCATGAAAGGAAATTCAGGGTGACCAGCTTAAGCTTAGGTAGCTAATTTTAGGATATCTGAAGTTAACAGCAACAATCCCACCCCAAATTTAAGGAAATATGAAGTTAAAAGGGGGAAAAAATACAGCTACATTAAGGAAAAAAACCCGCAGCCTGCATGTCTGCTGCTCACTAGGTATCTCCAAGCAAGATGGAGATACCTAGATGACAGATGTCTTGATAAGGACATAAAATTCCTAAAGGACACCTTCCAATCCCTTTCTTCCACATACCTCTTCGACCCAATCAGTTACAGAGTTATTTGAGAGGATTTTCTCTATCCATATCCAACTCCTCTCACTCACTAATATCCTTGGGTGTCATTCCTACTTCTGAGACTTTGCCTTCTGTAGACTGCAGAGCAATATATACATGAACACTGGCTTCACTCATCACACCGGTCTCAATTTGGCAAAGCACATAAGCCAGTACTTGAAAGAATTACTTTAGATGGTGTGAAAAGTTTTGATTAATTTTATCTAAGCAAGTTTTCAGCACATGACAAAAAAAAGGTAGAGCAAAATTTCTGACCATAGCAACCTACCACATACATAGCTGCTGGTTTTAATGCAATAGTTGAGCATTTAAAACTATGTAAAGAGATTAGAACTAGGTTTAAAAGGGGTTAGTGACATTTTTGAGCACCTCTATGATTTGCCAAGTCATCAGAAAAACGTTCCAACAAAATTCTTGTTAAACAAATTGATTCTATCCAGTAATTTCTCCATCAAATACACCTCGTTAGTGCCAGATAAATGCTAACCTGCCATAAAATACAAGTAACTTTCTTCTGGTGAATTAGGGGATAAAGGCAAAAGAGTTCCAGTGGAGGCTAGTTCAGCAATAAACACAGTAATGTATTTCCCCTGTTTTTGGTTAAACAAAATGTTTTTAATCATACACTTCTGCCAACTGTAGCAAAAAGCAACTGAGAATCTTTCCAAAATACCTATATGACTTTAGCCCACTATTTGAATGGTACAGTATTTTAGCTTCAGAACTTATGTGGCAAGATTGTACAAGAGATGGTAAATAAAAGAATGACATAAATTTCTTATTTGCTTAGTTTAATGTAATGCTGAAAGCAAGACTGACTGGCAGCTCTGTGTCACTAACCTTGCAGCCACAGAGAGGGGAAAGCATTCCTAAAAAAGGCACCATACAGGATTTCTACATGCATGGTAATCTTACAGAATCTCTTAGTAAAATTCTAGTGTCCTTTGGTGGTCTGAACTCCCCTCCCCCTCTAAATTATCAAATTACAGTTACATGAGAATGAAGAAGCATTTAACTGTCGTGCATGTCAACCCTTCCAATTAGGAAATAGCTCTATTTAATAATGTCTCTGTCTCCCTTCCCTTAAATATGTACCCAACAAATGTCAAGAATATTAAAATCATGTTTTGCCCTACATATCATTGACTAGTATTTGGGAACTGAACTTAAAATAGCCTGGTTCATACAAATATTTAACAAATGCTACCGTTTACTACAGCGTATAACTTATTTTGTCCCAACATGACTTACAAGCAGCTGGGAGAAGAACAAAGCAGTGGCAATCCCCAAAATTTTCTGATTTCTTGTTGTAAGTTAAGCAACATTTTAAACAGGCAGATACTTGTTTGAAAAAATTATGCATGAGACAAGTAAAAACCTCTTTGTAAGATGGATCAGAAGAGGAACACATAATCAACTAAAAGATGAAAAAGATCCTACACCTCACCCACATTTAGAGTGCTCCTGACCCAGACAAATATCAGAGGTTTTAATGGCAATGACACAGCAATACATGATGAGGAGGAGGAGGAATAAAAGACAAGTAATGGCTAACTGAAGTCTAACAGAAAGACCAGCTCTTGGAGAACTGCTGCACTCTTTCAACGAATTTATATCATCTTAATTTCTAATCTGACAGGAAGCTTATAAAAACATTGAATAAATATAAATTCTAATCCCAGATGCTTACAGAGATCCTGAAGCAAGTGTAAAATGTAATTCAAACATCCTAGTCACAGTCAGTGCCGCACCAGCCTTTTTACTCTGCTCCTAAGAGTAACCGGATTTAAATCAAGGAGGAGGGTAGATGAGTTTGGAAAGTCCATGCTATCCAAAATAAATCTGTTAAGCTGACATATCAGACTCTACACAATACCGTACAGCATACGCTACTTTCTGCCCCCTCCAAAAAAAAAAACCCAACAAAACTTCTTTAGAAAATCATCTTCCCAGTAGCTACCTTCTCACTGTCAAAATCTTAATTTATTGTAAATGCTGTGATTAAGTAAGTGCACTGCTAAATGAAACAGAAAGACTTTTCCCCTTTAGATTTTAAAAATTTAAATTCCATACACAACCCATATGTGTTGTCTATTTTTCTGTTTGCTTTTTTCCCTAAGAATCTTACAGAGCCAGTATGGGTGCATATAGAAAAGTTAAAGGACTTGGCCAAAGACTACCTTAATATTTCAATATGTCTATTTTATGCCTGGGGTCAGTGGTATTGTGTGTGCAGAGTTACTTAAATTATCTTTAGTTAGATTGGCATATCTGTAGTTATAGACTATACGGTTCAGAAGTGTGCCCTCTATTTTATTGGGAAGCATAAAAATAAAACAGTACAGCACAAGGCAGACAGGCAGTGAAATATGCTTCTGATTTCACTTATGACTTGAATAACTCATTTGCAATGTAAAATAAGGCCTTACTACCTTTTTGGCATTATCACAGACAAATGCTTCTTAAAGCCCTGCTGAAAATCTTTTCATAGGCTTTGAAGAGCCTACACCACATGAGATGGAATCCAAAGCTTGGAGTGACTGTGGTAAAGCACTTTTATGCATCAAATTGCACCAGTTTTCAGTAATTTAAAAGATACTCAGCATTTTATGAAATCAGGTGAGGGGAAAAGATTTCGTCTTGTTCCTTTCTGCCAACACTGTTTTAGCACTGTGATTACAGGTGGGGGGGGTTGTTTGTTTTGGTAAGAAAACAAACTAAGTTGAAGTAACACTGCTAAGAATATAACAGCTTAATTTGCAACCCAGCCAGTCAATGATTTTTGCTTTTTTCAAGACAGGTATGGTGCACACTGATACCAAAGTTCTGGTGGACTTAAAAGAAATTTATACATCCAGGGAGGACTTTGCAACCCAACTTCCATTTAAAAATACTAAAAGGAGTTTTAAAAACTGACTGCTAAAAATAAATTCTGATGTTCACCTTTTCTCCCCAGTGCTAAAGCTTTCCCTAAGTCAGCAATGCTTCGAGAAACGAAAAACCTCCCAGACAGCAATGGAAAGTGAAAGATCCAAATTCTGTAACTGCCACCTTTTCCTTGTGTGACTGAATAAGCATATCAGTTTCCTCAGTTACCACTCTGTGAAGGCAGGAAAAACATCTCTCCAGCCTTTCTCCTACCTTGCCTGCTACTTATTTAGATCTTAAAGTCTCCAGCTGAGGGAATGTCTATCACACACTTGGCAGAGCCCTTTGCATAATGAGGCATCAATTTAAATTGAAGTAACTGATGCTATGCTGCAAACATAAAAAGAGCTGAAAAAATGTGCTTTGAAGCATCAAAGGATATTTAATTAGTATCGCATCTTCTCAAAACAAATAACATTTAAAGGTAGAATTTCTGACTCTGTTTATGGGTCCTACAACACAAGTAAGGAAGAAAAGTAATTATCAAAAGAAACAGCAGTCACCCCACTGCATGACCTCTGAGTACAAGTAAATCTATTTATTTGTTTAATTTGTTTTAAAAGAAAAAGAGCATTACTTGAGAATAATCCCAGCACTTGGCTGATCCTCTCCCCAGTAGTGAAGATCTAATCCAAAAGGCATGAGGGGAGCTTTAGCTCTTTCTTCTAGTTTTCTTCTTTTACTGTCAGGATCTTCCATGTTTGCTGTCCCAGTAGTTGCAGATTCACTGGAGGAAATTGATGAGAAGTCAACACAGAACAGCAATGACCACAACAACTTTTTTCCTGTTTTCATTAGATTTTTTCAGACCAACACTGATATTACCTTAGATCTATGATTACAACTACTTTTACAAGGTTGTCCTTTTTTTTTTAAAGGAAGACCATATGACATAACACCACACACTCTCTGAACAGCTCACTGCACATTCAGCTAGTGCTGGCTAACACCTATCACACTATCGAGGCAGAAGTCCAGAGATTTGATGGGGGCAGCAGTGGATCATGCATGTTGTACTCCCACAGGAGCTACAGGTGTGGTACTGGAAATCTCAGATTAATTCCAGTTTGCAAGGTTTTGGGGGCTTTCCTGGCCAATGCAGACTTTTCAGGAACATGCCACTAAGCAGATGACTCCAGTCTTATCCTCAAGTCACAGCTAAATGCTAGGCAAGGCTGGAGTTTCATCAAACTTTGAACAGGATTGATAACAAATATGTCTTTGGAAGCAATATAACATCTCCAGGCAGCACTGACAGTGGGATAAGTCACTGGGAACAAAGAGATGGTTGAAACTACCTGCTAATTGAACACTAGGATACATTTTGTTTAGCTGCAAACAGAATGTACCCAAATAAATGGGGTGGGGGGTGTTGTTAGCAAAGAAGGGAACAGTGTATTTTCATAAGGGCCATTTACACCAAATAAGATCTGTATTAACTGAACAGTAAAAGATTCCTTAAGATCCTAGTGCAATCACCAACAAAATCCCAAATATAAAGCAATGAATGTAACTTCAAAAAGAGATCAAGTCAGCCCTGTCAGCTTCCCTGGTTCACGAATGCTTTTCTGTGTGTTGTCATGACTAATAAACACAAGAGCAAGAGGTTTGTAAAGAATTAAACAAAGATAACCTGGCATGAGGAGGTGGTAGCTTCGGTAGCTTGTCTCTAAGAAGTTTCAGAGTGGCAGCTGCACAGGTTGGATCGAGTTCATCCTCATTCCCTTTTAGCTGAGTGCGGGAGCTCAGCGGAGCTGCTCCTGTTGGTGCCTTTGCCACAGGGGCTTTTGGAGGTGACTTGGGTTCAAGCCCTGTGAAAAAACCTTGATGTTTAGGAGTGATTCACTTCTCCCACCCTCACAGTCCCACCCAAACAACTCAGGGTGCTGACTACGTCTTCCTGCTTTCAGTTTGCTTTAGACATCAATCCCACTGAGAGTGAGATACTAAACCACACAATTTGCCAGGAGAAAATATCTAAGTGCTGGCAGAAGCAGGAACTACACCCAGAGAGTCTGTCCAAGAGACAGGAAATGCCTGAGCTACACCTGAGGAACAAGCTGTCTGCAAGGCAGTACCAGGCACTGATGTTCAGCACCATTCAGCTCAGCAGTGGGGTAACTTTAATTACTTTTACAGCCAGATTAGAGACTCAGCATGGACTGTAAGGATGCAATTAGACAGGCTGAGCAGTTAGACAGCACCTGTCTCTACTTGCTAAGCTGGAGGAGCAACTCCATTAGCCAGGAGTAGCAACAAGAACTTTTCAGCCAATGACAGCTAAAATAGGAAAGACATGATCCCTCACACTGATGTGATGTGTCCCCTCAGAAAGCCTTTTTATAAAAATAGTTTATTGAAATGCAAGGTCTCATCCCTCTAAAAAGATCCCTAAATTTTATACAAAAAATCATAGTTCCACAAAATTAAAAATTTCAGCAAATTATCTGAACCTTCTTATGAAAAGCAACTGAAGTTTATCTAACATGTTTTAGCCATTATTTAATTGTAACTTTTAATCTTTTGCCCAATTCTAACCAGCCCTGAAGCTGCATCCAGGACCATTCTTGCCTTGTTAATCATTAAATGTATCACAATTATCAACTAATTAATAATTAATAACAATTAATAATAAATAGAAAAGGAAAAGTTTATGTTGTATCTGTGACCCACCATCAGAGTAGGAAATTGCAAGACCCATACCGGCAGGTAGGCTTGGTACGTAAGATGCTTTCATTTCAGAGAATTATGTGTTTTCCACAAACAAAATCAGAATAATTTGCTGTGACCCATCTTTCCACCTTATAGGGTCTCCCAGTAATTCATCCTGCCTTTGATTTGTTTGCATCACTCATTCCCTTTAACCCATGGGGTGCAACTGCACGGATGGCACTGCCTGACACCAGCCACAGGCCAAGATGCTGAGAGGGCAGCCTTTGGCATCCACCCCCTAGGAACACATTTTCCAAGTACCTAGATCAGGAGCTGAGTCCTTGTGCAGGGAATGACATCCAAACCTGTTTTCCAAAGCTCCAAGCTCAGGGCACTGAGAAGGACACCTGTTTAACCTAGCTCCTGGACAGCCTCTCCCCAGAGACAGCTGAGAACCTTAATTCAAAATCCAGAGTCCATCTTGCTGTTGGCTGGTGCTGCTGCTGCTGAGCACACCTGGCACTGCTGCTCCCTTACTCCTGCCCACACTAAGGAAAGCTATGAACACTCCACATTCTCCAAAGTCAACAAGGCTTTAAAGAACATTGTCCAAAAAACCACCACTTAAAGGACCAATCTGTGCACTGCAAAACAGTCTCCAAGTTAGCAGAAGAACCAGGAACAAGGAAAATGATAATTAAATACAATGTGATGGATCTAAGCAGAGAAATGTCTAGGTTAAATAGCAAAAGAAATTATTTCATTACTCTTATTAGGCTGTGGACTTGCTGTTCAAGAGAGGTAGTGGTGCCTCCACAGAAATGTGCTTTTAAACAGCACTTCAGTGAAATAATAATGCAGGAATTTTGAATTTATGTCTCTGGAAAGGGGGCAGGACAGGGCTTCATCTCAGCTCATGACACAGGCTAGAAAGGGAAAATGCCCTTCTCAGGTGCTTTTATCAAAGTGAAGCAGTATTAACACAAAACCTTGTAGTAACCACACTTTAGAATCATCAGTATCTAGAGAAGTAAACTTCCTTTAATGACAGAGACACAAACGGCCTTTGGCATGAAAAAGGCTAACTGAGAAGAATATGTCATAGACTCTATCTGTAATGTAGAATTGCTTAGACTGTATTTAGCATTTTAACTGCTTTTTTTTTTTGGGGGGGGGACCCTTTCTGAAAAGCATTGTTTAAAGCAAATGTTTTGAGAGCACTTGTACATGTACTATTTACAAATAGTAAAAAATGTCAGAAGATAGCAGGTTTGTGTCACTCACCACACCTCTCATCTTCAGAGAAAATATGTGCATATGTTTTAAAAGTTCTCAGAAAACCCTATTTTTTTCCAATTTTTTCCTACAATTTTACAGGAAGCATGATTGCTTGTTCACCACACTGGTTTTGTTGAGGAGGAGGGGAATAGCAGAGACAAGCAGTCAGCAACACACAGAAAAGGCAAGAGAGATAAATAGACAATGTGACATTTAGACAGATAAAAATCACATCCGGAAGATCAATATTGGAATTCTTAAGAGTTACAAGAACAAAATATTTTCTCATCGATTTCTTATTTTAAACCATTAACAGAAAAATAGCTAAAAGTAAGTACATTAGGACATCAGTAACACCACCACCTCCACTGAGGATTTTTTTAAAAGTATTTATGTATTAAAGTAGTTTTTGCTAACAAGATAAAGACAAGAGTCACCAGGCAGACAGCCCCAGCTGAATGGTGCCCAAGTCAGGGAGGGGTTGCTTTGTTTTGGTTTTAAAGCATAGATGGGATTAAGTACAGTTTTAAAAGTAAAATTCCTCTTCAGAATTCTGCTGTTCTGTGTGGTTTATTTAACAAGTACAGTACCTGGGTTCAAATTGTTCCAATAGCAGCTTTGAGAAAGAATCATAAAAGTGTTTAAATCCCCCTTTTTGTTTAAATTGACCAAATGGCACCTATTGCCTGAAGCAATAAAGTAGCCCGTGTTCACAAGATAAATCGATAGAAGGAAAGAGAGAGGCTGGGGTTTCAGCTGAAGTTAGGCTGCTGAATGCTGACATTATTGATTTTAGCTAGTTCAGCTGGCCTTGTAATTAAAATGTAAATTTGAGAAAGAGATTATGTCCTGACAGAAATGGTGGGATTAGGGGGAGATAAAAGCCCCTCAGTGAAAATTCAGAGAAAAAGCAAGCACAGGTTTCCTCAGCTGTGTGGATTTAGACGAAATCAAGCTACTTCAGATTCACTGAAGTTTAATTGAAAAAACGGAGATAGAATATAAACAAGTATTACGGACTTCACCTTTCCTGAGAAAAAAAATTAATAGTTTCTGCTTCCCATTTGTTGAATCTTAGTCAAGCCAAGCATAAGTGATTTATATTAGTACAGACACTCCCAGATTGTACGGAAAATCCAGCCGTTCAGGTACAATATTTCCCCACTTACTCTACTGTGCTCACAATGAAAATGCCTGCCAGTATTTTACTCAGGAAGCACGATAAGCTTTGGCCTTTGCAAAGCTTCCCAGTGCCTTTGAATGCAGCTATGCTCATTTATGTGAAATCTTGGAATTCTACTTTAAAAATTCAAATTAAAGGAAAAAAGGTAACTATGGTAATTAAGGAGAAGAGTTCACTAACATTACTACATAAATACTTAGTTTGGCTTACTGGAATTACAGAATACGTTGATTTGTTATACTGTTATCTCTCATTAAATAACCCTATTTATTACTGCTTTATAATCATAGTTAAGAACCAGAAAAAAATCAAATATGCAGCATTTATATCAAGCCCTTTCTATACCTTACACCCTGATCTTTTAAGCTTCTTCCTTATGATTTTGCATCTCGTGGCCATTGCACAGATCCTCTGAGGGATACTGCTGTGGCAAACTACTCAAAAGTGTACCAACATCTTGTGCAGTGAGTATTAATATCCAAGAACTTTAGAATAAATCAAGTACATCCCATGTCCTGTTAGATTTTCTGGGAACCTTATTTATATAGAAGGACCTCTCCTGAGAATGAGTAAAGTTTCCATGATCAGCTGATCAGGATAAACAGAAGCAATATCTACAGTCAATACTTCTACATGGATATTGAAGTATTTTGTTGGAAGTGATAATCATGTTTTTTCATAGATGTGGAAAGTTAATCTTCATTCCAAATACGGCATTACAAACAGTTTCACTCATTTACTGTCTTAAGTGTAGCTAGGCCTCTGTAGGGCTCAAGCTGTGCCAGAGAAGGTTCAGGTTGGATATTGGGAAATACTTCTTCAGTGAAAGAGCAGTTAAGCATTGCAATAGGTTCTGTGGGGGGTGGTGGAGTCACCATCCCTGGAAGTGCTCGAAAAATGAATAGATGTGGAACTTTAGTGGGCATGGTGGCACTCAGTCAAAGGTTGGACCTGATAATTTGAGAGGTCTTTTCCAATCTTAATGATGATTCTGTGATTCCACATAGGACTTGTGTTTGTCCATATACAGGTACATTCAAAACACACTAATATAATGAGGCAATCTCATTTGTAAACTTACAATTAAATATTTCTAAAGTTTTTTATGCTAAGAGAAATGGAGACCACACACACATTTGATAACAGAAATTCTGGACTGGGGTTTTAACTTCAGTGATGAATAGCTGTTTTCAATACATTTATGATAAATCAACACATGCTATTTACATCATGTAACTACTATGGCAGGTTTTTTTTAAAGGATTCATAGTAATATTAATAGAAACCTTATTCTAGATACTAAACTATTGTCTAGCTGAGAAACACAAATGTGTGTTACTTGCATTTTCCAAATTTAGGAAAAAGGAACCCAAATTTCAAAGAGGTAAATACATAATCTTGTCTATCCTTCCCCCTGCAAAACATGATATGCTTTTTCCCCCAGAAGAAGTCAGGCAAGAGCCTGATTTAGCTTAGACAGTGTAACTCTAAGTCTTGAATTCAGCCCCTGGCAGTGATGCTTCACACACTCTGGAATCTGCAGGTTTGTTTCTGCTGTGGTCTCCACTGAGCTGTTTCTCCACATAAAACTGTTCTGCACATCCTTCACATGCAGGAAGAATTCCCTCAGAAGTTCCTGAGGTATGAAGACCAGACAAATCAAACCTGACTGAAAAGCTAGACCCAGACAAACTGAGAAATCACTGCAGTAAGGAAGGAAAAACACTTAGGATTTGTGCTTTTGCCTTGTGATTTCCAGAAAATATTCACATGTCCTATTAAAATAAAAAAACCCAACAAAAATGCCACGATGGAATAGAGGAAAATGGAACTGTAAAATCATAGAGATAATAATTCTGTGTAACTAAATCTGCTGGATGTTTCTGTGAAGGAAAAAAAGACCAGTTTAAAAGCTATCAATTCTTCATAGGCCAAAATTAGATCTGTTTTGCTTCATCAACACTTGCTTATGTGCTACTTTTTGCCATGTGTAGATTTAAATCCACTATATAAAACAGCAAAACTTCTTTTTTAATGGGAGAAATATCATTTAGATGAAGGATAAAAGAGCACATTATTATGTATGGAGTAACTATTTCTGCATCAAAAACGAAGGAAACAAATAGAGCTAAGATGGAGCCAGCACAGTGCCGCTCACAGCAATATATGTTTTTGTTAAATAACGTGCCTGGCTTCCTTTTTTTGCGATTTGTAATGATGGTTCTCTGATGCTTCGCATTTCTGAGGCCATTTTGCTTTAACCACTGTGTCCCCTGTACATCTTGGGGGATGTCTGTCAAGAGCCTGAAGCACTCCCAATTCTATGTAAAGAACCAGATGACAACTTCTCAGCTAAGGAAATAATGGTTTTGTACATCTTATTAGCTCAGTTGGGGTATAAGTCTTTGCACTGTTATGACTTTTCACAGTACCAACAACAAAAGGCAGCTACTTAACACACAGAAAAGTATCACTCAGATACCATCAGATTAGGAAAGGCAGTCAGGGGACATCTAACCCAAAAAAAAGCACATCACACTGTGATGAGAAGAGAGAATAATTTCTGAAATGGATAGAACTAAGACTTGGGATTTTAGAATTGTAGCTTTGATCCTCGTATGAAAGAACTCTCAAGCAGACTTTAAGATGCAGTGTGAACTACTAAAGTAGTTTATTAGGGAGCTAAAAACATTCTGGCTTAAGGCTCAAATACAAGAGAAATAATCTTACTAACCAGAGCTGAAAAAATGGTTTGGGACTGACCAGTCAATCCTCACATAATTTTGGAGAAAGATGAAACTTGATAATCAATAGACTGCTTCCATGCTAATAGTCCCAAGTCAGATGGTTTTCCTCATGTCACCTCTTGTGAAACAGAAGTAGCGCTCCCCTGTCCTCAAAGGAGTATTGCATGGGTAAGTAATGTTTGCATTCAGACACAGACAAGAACTATCAACTAAAGTGGGTGCTTTGGACTAGACTGAGAACTGTTCCATTTTTATGTGGAAAAGCACATCCCTCAAAACAGATCACTTCCCAGCTGCAAGCCGAGCCAAGACCACCAAGGGCAGGAAGCAATTTCTCATCCTTTGGCATCAGCCAAAAATTCTGTTCTATGGCACAGGAACAACATCAGAAGCTGCACAGTTCCATCCCTTACCTCATCCACCCTAAGGCTTTATGCCAATGGAACCAACAGCTGACCAGCAAAGGCCGGAATGTGGAAAATCTGTAGTGGCAACAATATTTTATTTCTCCCTAAAATTCTCCTTTAAATGAATAATGGCTCCATTTTCCAGGGCTTAGCAATACCAGCCATACAAGGGCAGGTCACTCTTCAGTGGATATCAGCAACAGCAGCGCCCAGTGCTGAGAACCAGAGCAACCATATTAAAATTATTCTCAGTGTTGTTTCTTTTTCAGCCCAGTATTGCTCTTTAGCACCACAGTGCATTTAAAACGGCCCTGTGGTCCCACAGGAGGGCTGGCCTCTTGTCAGCTGCAGACATAGATGCAAGTGTAAATAAGGATTATACAAATGGGAGGTCATTAAAATTCTGGTAATGCTAATTTGGCATGACACCTCTAATGGGTTATATCTTCACACTTCAATTATCTAATCACCGAAATTCTTTTAACAAATTTACATTTCATTTTATATATCAAGATTCAAATAGACTTGTTCAATTCTACCTCCACCCATGCTCAATTCAATTTCTCTATTTAATATCGTCAACAATTTTGAGATTATAATCATTAACCACATATACAATCAGATTACAACTGCATGTGTCTATATACTTATGCACAGAACTTCCCTTTCGTCTAAATATATTTTCATTTTTTTACAAGTTTTTCAGATCTCGGGAGAACCACAAAATTTACCTTGTTAGTAGGATATATTTTTGAGACAGAAGTGAAAGAGAATAAAGTGACTTTTAAATCAATAATTTACATTTCATGTGTCAATCCATTTCCACAGTCATGTTTTACAAATTTGTTTTCCGGTTTAATATAACAAGTTAATCTGGCTTGTTCAGGAAAAGTAACAACAAAAGGAAAAAAGGCTTTTAACCATTCACACCTTCCACGTAACGCTGGGATTTTATTTTACATGGAAGGTTTAATGTTTCAGTCAGAACACTCCACTTCCGCAGACTTTCATTTTCTAAGCTGTGACTTTCAGGAATTCTAAATTATTTTCAGACCATTTCCTACACTGGGAACTTACATAATAATTTTAAATAGCAGCAAGTAAAGCTGAATGTCTTCAGAAGCATCGGGAATGATTAATTTCTTTCAAAATGTTATTTTTAAAGGACACGTCAGATAAAGAACAGCCAAGTGAGACCATTGGCTCCTACATAACCACAGGTATACAAAATGAGAGAGGTTTTGTTTTCTGATTGACTGACTTCTCCACTATAATGTATTTTCCTATCAGCAATACTTTAAATACAAATTGGGACTTTGTTAATCCATTTTATATAGATTTTTAAAATATCCCTGAGTAGATAGTTGGCCTCTTCTTTTACCCTTCCCTATAAAAAGGAATTCAAATAGCAGCAAGTATTGTGTTAGGGTGATACAAAGGGTGGTAAAATGCTTTATTTTTAAAAAATGTGTGTCCATGAGGAAGATGGGATAAAAAGGAAGAAATGAATACATTTCACTTCCAGGGGAAGCTGGCAAGTATAAACAGAACTTTTGCAGGTTAGGATTACTTAGGCTGCTGCTAAAGATATGGAAAATGAGTTCCAGGTGGTAGCTGCAGCCTGACTTTTATGAGGTAAACTGCAGAAAAGGGAAAAATAAGCATCAACAGGATTGGAAAAGGCACAGCACAGCACCAATCTTACACAAATAGTCATGGACAAATGTAGGAGCAAGACACTGCCTACAGGTTTTTTACTTAAAGCTTTGTGATGGCAGCTACCCTTCTCTACAATGTACTGAAATCTTGGGAGTCCTCAAATATAACAAGTTACACAGAGGTAAAGCTGCAGACTTACTAAGCAAGCTGTACAAAGGACAAGGAGCAATGCACTGAAATTGAATTAAGATGAACTTTCCTCAGTAGCACCCCTCTCAATTTTGCAAAAACACATAGTAATTTTAACTTTATTTTAAAATTATCTACTTTTAATAAGAAGGCAAAATTATAGTTTGTCATCTGGTATGTGCTCAGTGGCTGTAATTCTGCACTTGAAGGCTGAGCTGCATTTAACATCTTCTGACAGCAAAACCCAACAAAAAGAGCCACCTTGCAGAGCTCTAAGTTGGCCATTCCATGGGAGGAAGTGGCTGTGCGTATCCAGCTGCTACTAATGCAGGTGATGGAACAGCACCTCATCCCATCTCACCAGACTGTCACCAATATTTCTAATATTCCATCTCACTGCCAACTTTTCTTTGCAATCCCTTCGCTCCCAGTTTTGCACACTTACAAGCACACAGGTGCTGCTTCTGGCTCTGAACTCCAGTGGAAGATGATGGAATGAAATAAGCTGCTCATCTCAGCTGCTCTTGCTCCCAGAAAGTATTTGTTTATCTAGAGCCAATCGCTGCTCCGGTGTCCATGTAATGACTTCCTCAGAGCAGGCAGAGATTACCCACACCACTGATCACTTTATTACTTCAGAATGGCTGTTTATTTACCTTAGTGCAGCAGTAACATGCAGGGATAAAGCTTGTCACAGCTGGGCAAACTCACCATATTCCTTACGCAGGTGGTCTGGAATGTGGGGCTCATAACCTTCCTTCTCTGGGACCTCCACAAATTCATCTTCATCCTCATCGTCGTCATCATCGTCCGAGGCTTTCATCTACAGAGATATTTTTGTTGGGGTTGTTTTCTTTTTATTTTAATGTGAAGACTGTTTTTCATTTCCCTTCACGCTGAAAATATTTTGCAGACATCCTGATAGCCCTACTGAGACTTCTCTATGTCAAAAGTATTTCCCTAATTATGTATTTAATCTTTATCTAAGATTAGGCCTTTGCTTAACATTTTATCTCTAAAGCCATGCTCTATCCTAAGGGCTTCTTTAAAACCCCTTTTATCCATGAGAACACATGCAGTTGGTGAAGTCTGAGAAAGTGTGAAGCTATAAAATAAGACCAAAAAATCTTAAAATAACATCAAGATTTTGACTTAATGAGCAAATTACAGCCTTACCCCTTCTCATTTGGATGATTTTACTCATTTAGCAGCACCCAAATAGTCTGTGGCCTGTTAAATGGTATCACAAATTGTTTAAGAGCTCAAAACCAGAGCAGGCAAACAGGAGGGGAAGCTGATGAATGGGCAAGCTAATAGTGACACAAATAAGAATATTCAGATCTGTGTACCACAGTGGCTCATTGTGTTTCTTCACTAAGAATAACTTGATTCATTCATTTCTTAACTAATTCGGTACATCCCAACCATTCATACCACCAGACAGCACTACTCTGGTTAAGACCAACAAAACAGGATTTTCTGAAACGTGCACTTCGTCTGTCTTGCAGCCTGAAACTGAGGATCTGTGAGTGGGTAAAAAAAAATGGAGTTCCAACTAACCAGTGTAATTCATCCACATAAGTGGCTTCCTAAATATAATTTTAGCTAGCAACTTCTGTGTATGTGCTATCAAATCTATACTTCTTCTAAGCTTCTTCTAAGCTTTTTCCATACCTGAAAATGATTTTTATTTCTCAATTACATGTAAGCTAAAAGAATCTGTGTCACCAGATATGGTCTGAACTATCAGAGCTTTAAAAAAGCATATGCCAACTACCCTGAAAAGGCAACAACGATGGAGACTTTAAGCTTTTATTTCCTTTGCCCACATTCAGAGTCACCTCATTCCCAACAACATAATTACATTATTGTATGTTTGCCATGTGCTTTTACAAGGAAATAGTACGGGGTATTCACTAAATCCAACCTTAGCACAGGCTATCACTTTTTCCACTTCATTGCAGCAACCCAAAGCAATAGATAAGGAATGCAATAATTTTCACTATTTTCAGCTGTGTTCTTTACTTCTATTAGTGCACCTGGCTTCTGTTAATATTCATACCAACTACTCATTTTTACAAGCACCAAAGGATACTGCAGCTTTAGCCTGCAGCAGAATTTTCCCAACTTAATTCACTACTCTAATCTTGTGTCACAGCTGAGTTCCTTTAAATCATACATATACTCTGAAGCCAAAAATCTAGCAGCTTATCCTGGTTTAATAAACGTAGTTAAAAAATTAAAACAAATAATAACTTTAAAAAAATCAGTATTTCTTTTTGGCCAATATTAACTGTAAGTTGGACTGAATTAATTTCTAATAAAGAATGTTAATTGATACTAATACACGGATACAAAATAACACATAATGAATAGGTGGTACAGGTTAGAAGTAAGATTCTTCCACTTGTTTCAAAAGTTACTTTGATTTATGAAAGCTGCAGTTCCAGTGAAGAAGTAGAGGAAAAAACAGATTTACTGTCCAGATGATGATTTACTATTGCATTCTTACCACAGAACACCTAGTTAGTCTCCATTTTAAGTCTCAGTATAATCATGTTTGAGAGCACCCTGCTGCTAAAGATAGGTAAGAACCCCAACACAGTCTCAGCCCAATTATCCCCACCTCGAGAGCTGCCAACATTCAGGCTCTGCTGGTGGATCCTGCACCCTTGGTTTACTTTTTGTTTCCCACTGCAGTAATTTTTCCTGATCTAAAGAAAAGCAGCAGTTCAGGCCATACCTGGCCCAGCCAAGACAGATGTAGTCTGAGCCTGACCTCCTCAGCAGAACTCAAAATTAGATTAGATTAGATTTAGAGTTCTAATGAAAGAAAGGATCAAATGTTCCACCACTAATCACAAACTCACAAAGCCACTAGATCTGAAAGAAGAACATCTGTCTGAAACGACAACTTTTAGAAGACATTCCTAATGGCCTTTAGAAAGAAAAAAATCATCATGTTTTGTACTGCACATCTGGAGAGGGCTAGAGATTGAAGACAAGTTAGTTGGTTTGTATTTGGGTTTTGAAATTCTGCTGGTGTTGTCATTCCCTTTTCATCTATTAGGGACAATTTAAATTTGGAAGTAACCTCCAGCAAATGACCTCCAGTATTTCTCCAGCTACAAGAAGGACATCATCCTAATTCTCATACTCAGGTTCCACTTCTTATCTAGCTATTAAAAACAGATTTCACCAAGATAAAACTTGTCATAGATTATCTTAGTCTACAACTTTGTGCCACAATGTACAAACTGACTAACTTTCACATCATAAAACAGGGAAAGTAAATTTAGTGTCTTTCCTTAGTTTTTTCCCAGTCTGTAAACAAATAAATAGCAACAGGTTTAAGGAACAGAGAAGTAGTGTCAAACTAGCAAGACGAAAAAACTCAGTTCAGCCTGATCATTTAACTTAAGTTGCCAGATTATACCTAAAATAGCAGGAATATAACACCAGTACTTCCTTGCATGTCATATCTCAGAGGACTAGAGGGAAAGCAGGGTACTATCTTTAATTGAAATTTCACCTAATTTGTTCATATCACTGGAGGGACATATCTCTCTGTATGGTAATATACTAAAAATTCAGTGGACCTCACTAATCCTCCACTTGAAAACTGCACTGGAAGCAACTTTGCTGTATTACCTGCATGATCTAAAACTTTAAAGCACTTGAAAAGCCTGACAGAGAAAAGGCATAATCAGATGCAAATTCACTTTGTTTAGGTACAATCCATGAACTGTGCATTCAAGTACTATAGAAAACATTAATCATAGGAAACTGTAATTTTTGTTATCAGTCTAACACTAATCAAAAGGGAAACCTGTCACTACCGCTGACCTGTGAAACGTCCCAATTATACTCTTCAGAAATGACAGGAGCACTTAACTTCCTCACTGAGTAAATGACGACAATCAATCAAGTTTGAATAACAATGAGCCACGGAGCTGAAAATTATTTTTTGTATAGAATCTACCCAGGAATTTATGAAAGGTGAAAAGCAACCCAAGGTTTTAGGGGCATTATGGCTTTCAGCTAGTGCAGCACATATCAAACACTAAACAGAATTTATGTGTTTTAATTTTCTAAAAGGTAGATGTGGACTTGGTGCTACAATGCATAACATATAATGCCAGATTTTAAATATGGGGGTCATTTTCATAAAATATTATGTGTATTGTTCACACCCTTGAATTTCCCTGGGGTCTTCCATTAAATTTAGATTTCCTGTAAAAAAAATTAACTGCTTAGCTAACTATCAGGAATTAAGCCCTCTTTTCCCTTCAAACAGACATGAAGTCTTTATCTTGATAAAATCCTTAACAAGATAAATAAGTTATCATTTTACTTTAAAATACTAAAGTTGTCACCATTGGAAATTCAAGAAGTTGCACAGTAATAGTAGGTAGTTGTATCTCAATTTACTTCATTCCAGCGGTACTTTATCAGAACCATCACATTTATGCTGGTTTGTTCCATTTCCTTTCTAGAGAAAGCAGGAGAGCTCATGGGCAACATTATTGATTAGAAAAATATATGCATATTTTTTTTTAAGTTCCACTTTTCAAGCATGAAGAAAGCTCCAAAAGCAACTTCTACAGATGTGATAGGAAAGCTGAACCACCTCCTATCTATGTTTCCACTATAGGTAAACTTTTTCAGTATATTAAAAAAAAATAAACAATCCCCCATTAAATCAGAAGAAATAAATATTTAAGACAATAGTTTTAAGTGGCCGAATTAGTAAATTGTAATCCTTTTAGGAATGAGTGATTAGGGTACTTGCAATCATGAAAAAGGAGACTAAGATACAAACAAGCAATATGAGATTTCTAGTGTGCCATGTCTGAAGGGAAGCAAAGTATGAGAGCAAGTGATAAATACCACAATGTAAAGCTTTTCTTGTACTGTACAAGATTAAATACCTCGAAGGTAGGTAGCCACACAACTGCTTGTTTCTCAGTCATCTGTCAAAGAACGTGAGAAAAAAGCTCCTGGTTTCAAATCCATTCTAATTATCAGGTGATAAGAGGAAACTCACTAACACAGGCCATCGGTCTCATCAGAGATGGAGGGTGAACGACCTCCTCTCTGTCACTGGAGAATGGTCCACATAAAGGGAGACCAGATCCCTAGACATCACAGGCTGCTTGCACCACCACTGCTCTTCAAGTTCCATGGGGAAGGGAATTTTTAGCCTGTTAATCTGCTCTAAAATGCTGACATTTGTTTATTTATTTATTTAGCCAAGTCATAGAATGATGCGTTTGCCAAATTATGTGTTGGTTGTTGGTTTTTTTAATGTGGTAGTAACTAGCTATCCATACTCCTGTGAGAAGAAACAGGATTTAGCTAGTCAGTTTCCAGATTCCCAGGTTGGACTTATTTACATATGAGAATATGGTTTAAAAAAAGACAAAAAACATTAATGCATTATTTTCACTGTAATCACCTAGAACATCTTCTCAATTCTCCTGATTTTCACTAAAAACTTAAAATAGTGCTGACTGTTCCAACTAGGCAAATGTAATCAAACCATTTCCTTCCAAACTCATTAAAAAAACTTGAAAAAACAGATGTTTCCTTATTACTCTGCATTACTAAAAATACTGGAAACAAACACTGGATGCCAGTAGAAATGCAACTGTCTCTTTTACTTTGGAGTCCACGCTCCAACAGCCTCCATCTGTTAGTGCAGCTCAGTGCAACCAGAGCCCCAGTTAAAGGCCTTGTTCATCCATCCCAACCAGTAATAAACGAGAAAAAAGCCTCCACCCACCACACAACACTTGGAAAGATGTGAAGAAAAGCCTTTGATCCTTTTCTCACTTTTATACAAAGTGACGGCTACATTCTGTTAAGAGGATTAAAAACCCGAGTCTCTGCAATCATAATTAAAGCAAGCAATAAAATTACTGAAATATACAATGCAATCAGTTTATAGGACTAGATGTACAGCCTCTATTAATTATTTTAGAAAAAGAGGAAAGAGAAAAGATAGCACATGAAGAAGTCATATCTACTCACTAAAACACCACTTGCAAACTACAGCTGGGACCATTAAATAAATTTTGCATGGTCTAATTAACTTGGTTTGCAATCTCAATTACTTTTCACCCAAGAAATCACTTTTGTTCAGTTTTATGTGTGCCTGTTTCCCTTTTCTAAAAAAAAATGATGTAAGGCATCCTCAGACAAGTGAACTCTAAACTTCATTTGTCTTTCAGCAGGCTTGATGGCTATGCATTTAAAAACCCATTCTATCTTATAAACTAAAAATTAAATGTACTCAGCTGTGATGGTCGTCATTGCATCTGCTATTTATATGCTAATACCCTCACTGAAAGATCTTGCAAATTATTCCACCATGCCAATATCTCATGTGCATCTACTCAAAGCCAACTAAATATTTTTCTAGAAGATTTTGGTTAGGGAACCAGAATATTTATTGCTGTAGAACCTAGTTAGAGGGGTAACCTTAAGCACATGCATTTTTTATTCAGCTGCAACACAAAACATACTTCAGTCATGTTAAATGAAATTTTGGGGATATACTATGTAAGAAAACAGTAACTGGGGTAAAAATAATTTCTTCAGGGCCAGTAAAAGAAACTGGGTAGTCAAACAGTGTATCTTAAATGTAAAGACAAGTTCCTCCTTTTCCATTCTTTTATATCATCCAACACAGAATGACATAGAAATAAATGCTGGCATTTGGACAGATTTTAGAACCATGCTTGAGTGTTCCTATGTGCAACACAAGGAAAACACAAACTACTAACAGAGCTGTATTTATAAGGACCTCCCACATACCCTCCCTCCCCTTCACTGTGTGATATGAACATAAATTCAAACCCCGATGACTGCAAATTAGATATGTGGTCCAGGCAAAGCACATTTTATGTTCACCCGTAAAAGTATCACCATTCATTCTATGTGTAGTTGCTCAACAGCACATAAGCATCTTGGCCAGGCTGACTTTTATTTAGGAATGCACTTTTCACACTATTTCCTAATTTCCAGGAGTTAGTAAAAATGCTTAAAGGGTTCCAGCCCAACACTTAGACAAAGCACAACACTGGAGAACGAGCACGCCTTGCTCCAAATTGCTTTAGCAACATAACACCTACCTGGTGAACCAGTTTTTCTCTAAAGCAAGAGTCTGTGAGGATTCTTGCAGACCTGGAGGGGCAAGCTCAAAAACCAGTTCAAAAGACCCTGGATCTTCATGAATCCTTTCAGAAAAAAATGGTAATGTCCAATAGACCCAGTGGACTAGCATGTGCCGTTACAGTTTCAGAGGACAGCAAATGAAGGCTGTCTAGAAAACTGGTACATTGGACAAAATGACTACCTGAGGAAGATATTGCAAGGCAAGTTTAGTATTTCTTTAGTAATAACCACCCAAGATGTGTCCTCAGATGTATTTTCATACCTCACTACTTTGGCTCCTACCATCCACCAAAATCAATAAATTGCATAAATCATCTTAATCCTTAAGAAGGTACATCAAAAAGGCCGAGTTCTCCTGCATAATACACATTTTTCATAAAATAAGTATCACATTCAGGGGAAATGTAGCAGTTTTAGTTAAACTAGTGAAGGTTTCCAAATCTAACAATGCTGTTCCATTCCTTGCATCCCAGAGAGCTAAAACATAAGTCTGCTACCCTTCATTATTCAAGTTAATGAAGTCCCCAAACATAAAAGAGAATTGGTTCCTACAAAATTTATGCTGACCACCTACATTTGTTTTATCCAAAGTGACTACAGTGTCGGTCTCTTAAAAGTCATTGTGTAATATTTATACAAAAGTAAAGGTTACATCTTACTTTTAGAAGGACAGCAAGTACTTGTCCCACGCAGTTGCTGTACATACTTCAGGCACAACAGCTTATCACACAGTAAAAAACAACATACTTAACAGTAGTATTCAATATGTTACTTCCATCACATGCTTCATTCACACGGGGAGATGAGCTAATCATGTATCACTCTGTCAATCTGAATTCTCTGATTAAGTAAGGAGTGACCTTCATAATCAGATCTGCATTATCTGAGTTTATTCAGCTTCTGAAAGGGACAGTCTCACTATCTGAGCTTAGCGCTGCTACAGGAATCTTCTCTGGATTAGGTTCCAGCCACTCCAGGTCCCTGCAGCAACAGGAGCTCAGCTATGGGAACAAGGGAAGCACTGGGAATCATCAGGGGAGGAAATAGAGCAGGACTATCCCTTTTCATTTCTGCTCATGTTTAGATCTTATTTAAGCCAGCCATAAAATCATTACCAAGATATGTAAGCTGCTGGTCCCTGTACAACAGCAACCTGTACAAAAAACACCACCTGCTAAGAAGCAGATCTGGTAGCTACATAACACACTAAGAAATACCCAGTAGAACTTCATTTAAACATTTCAGGAATTGTAGAAATGGATTAAATAATTTTAACAAAAAAAGAAGCAAGCATAAAACAGCATTGCACATATTATTTGTGCCTTGAAAACCAGACTTGTTTTCTTAACTCATGAGTAACTCTGAGTATGGAAACTTTGTGAAGTCCTACTCAGTTTTTCATTCCTTAAGACAAAAGGAGAGGTTTGCACATTCAAAGACTGTGGTGTGATGAAGACAACAAAGCTAGAAGCCAAGTGACATGAAATCATATTTAGAGTCCAAGCTTAGCCTGTACCCAGAGCAGAGTCCCCAGGATGTTTCCTCTTTGTACAATCAGTAGGAAAGCCCTAATTTTGTTACTGAAGAAAGCAGCTCTTGGATAGCCAATGTCAAGGTCACAAGTGCTACCCTGAACACATGAACTACCCTTTCCTTCCCTTCTTCTTTCCAGACCACCCATTTTCCTGCATGCCAGCCCAGATGAAATTGTTTCAAAGGCCATTGATAAGGCTGTAGTGAGGTCCAGGACTGGCTATATCCATTTCTGGACCAAAATATTGGTTTATGGTCTGATAATGCAAAGGTTAACCAAAAAGAACTCTTTCTTTACACCTCCCTAGAGAAGTCTTTAGGTTTTCCAGTGCTTTTCAGCTTGTCCAGGTCATCTATGAGATGATGAACTGTACTCCTGTGATCCCCTGAAATATTTTAGGCAACATTGAGCTATTCCATTTCTTTATTATTCAGAGGCTTGTACATGATAAAATCTAAATTTTAGAGCTGAGGAGGGGAAAAATGTCATTTTCATCTAAATGTGGTATAACAAGATTCCCATTAGCACCCATCCATGCAAAAAAAAAAAAAGTTCTACTGCATTTGATGGATTACCACCTATTGCTTAGACCACAGCAAACTCAAGCTGCTAAAACTTCATATCCACCACCAATGCACGCGTGCTTCTGTCTCATGAGTCAGTCTGCACACAGACACTCTAAAAACAAACTGCAGCTGACTTCAAGGATCACATTATAAATTCACCTGAACTGCACATTCAGATGCTGTATTTTTAACAGGTAAATACACATCTTAATGACATAAATCTAATTTATTACAGACAGGTTACCAAATTTTTCTATGCAAGATACACATAACCTTACACGTATATCTGATTGTGGATTTCAGATACAAAGATACTTTAGATGCAAATATATTTACTTTAATATTGCTGCATCAGCTAAATTTAAATGTATTAGTATGTGTTTCAAGCCTAAAAATTTTCTTCCTTTTCCATTTTTATAAATATATATTAAGCAATGTACCTCTATGAACCTCACAAATAAATTCACTTCAATATACTGTTTCCCCTTGTAAGGTAGGATGGATAAAAAGCTGGAAGCAAATTTATATCTCCTACTTACAGAGTACACACTGCTCAGTATTCATACACGAATCAAGGGAGATGACCCTTCAGCCTGAAAAACTTAAATACTTAACATAAGGGTTAACTTGATGATGGAGACATCCTACTTTATTTTACACTCTATTAGAAGAGCTCCAAATTGCATTGTGCGACCTGCGAATCAGATAGGGATCAGAGGTCGTCACAGTGACAACCCTAAGAATTCATGGCTAGATTTGCATAACAAGATATTTTTAATAACTTCGTAGCAGTGGCAGGCTCCATGGCCAGGGCAAAGCATAAAACATACCACAGCAACACTCAGCTCTAGGGAAGAAACAAAACCAACCAAACCCATCACCCAGCTGATCAGACACCCTAACAAGGGAGTGCTGTTCTGAGGGCTAATTTTACAGTGTTTTGTTTTATATCAGTCCTACATGCTAATAAAACTTTAAAAAATAGAAAGCTCTTTTAGCTGAAAAGTGATTACAAAAGAGATGTTTAAGAGAAATAATAATAACATGACAAACATGACAATAAAAATAATGACAATTAAAATAGGGAGGAGGGAAGAGGGAGTGTTAAATATGTGTATGACCTATTTAATATTCTGTGTTTACTTTTACAGTTATGGTTGACCTGGCTTTTTTGATAAAAAACAAAACAAAAAAATTTAAATGTTGCCTGGGCTACCAATTTGGCCATACAAACATTATTAAATTTTATTATTTATTCCAACCACATTACATGCTAACAGTGTCTAGAATCTGGTAAAGAACATCTTTAGGTGTAACGCTGATGTAGTCATCAAATATTCCTATATTTCTCTACAGAAAACATACTAACAATCAACATCAAGTTACCATTCAAATCTTAAAATTAAATGCTTCCAGTTTTAAAAGGGTAACTTTTTGTTAAGAGGTAGGGTTTTTGTTAAAAAGCAGCACCTGGGGAAAAGAGTACTCTACAGAGGTGTCTCTCTTGCTGCATGCTCTGAGCGTGTTTTAGCAAATGTGATTTCAGGCACCGTGAGGGATCACAGAAGACAACTACCTAACCCCCAGAAACAACTTCTCTAAAATGAACAATGGGAAAAAACTGTAAGTATATGAGTACAGGAAACTTACAGGAAGCTGTTACAGAAAGCTGTCAGTGGGACTGGATTCTCTATGGCTACAGAAGCAGAAAAAGAAATCTAAAATTAAGTGCATCTTTTTTTTTTTTCTAAAGCAGGCACTAACTTAACAAAAAGACAGACTTGAAAAGAGCTGATTACAAAGCTACAAAATGATTAGGTAGAAATAACTCGTTAGAACTGCTAAAATTCCAAACTGTAGCTGAAGACATGCGGGAAAAAAAATTACCAATAGTTTTGTAGCCAAGTAATTGGTAGAACTCTTGGCTTAGTTTATAACATATTAAAATTTTAACCTTTTAATGTATTTTAGGACTAAATTATGAGCAGCAAATATTTAAATTGTAAATTTGTAACAATTTTCTGACATTACTCTTTCTGAAAAAAATCTGATTTGTTTTATAGTGAGGTTTGGGTATCAGGTTCTGGACAACACAAGGACAGGCTCCTCCAAATCTAATTATTAATGGCATTATTGAGTTCAACCAGATGTTTCACATGGATAAAATTAAGTACACGAATAAATCAAGATCCAAGCGCATGCTTAGATTTGACAGAGGATAAGGAAAGGTGAAACAAAAAGTAATGAATACAGTTAATGAAAAACTATATATCCCTGATCGTTAATGTAATTTGAAATTTAAAATTCAAGGTGTAACAGGCAGACACAGTAAGTGATCCCTCTGCTGACACATATGAATGGGATGTTTCTCACATCATCCTTCCTCCTGGATTCTGTCTAAGTTTTAGCCAGCCTGAGTACTAAACCTTCCATGGCTTCCCAAGGTAATTAAGCATACTTCAAGTGTACAAAACACAGCTAATGAGCTACCTTTCTATTAACAATGTCAGGATTTCAAGTATTATCCTAATGGGTAATTTTTTATGGAAAGGATGTAAGTGAAAAGTAGCGTGGGCATGATTTAAAATACAGTACATACTCGTCCTCTCTAAAACTGCAAGTTTATTTGCATCTAGTCAGCTGGAAATCAGACACTAAACCAGAAAAAAAAATCAAGACCCAGTATCATAAGAAAAGGAAGAAGATATTAGGAAACAAAGCTGTTTCTAACCAGCAAAAAATATTTTAAAGAACAATTTGGTCATAAGTTATTCCAGCAAAAGAATCGAAAGTCTGGAAACAGCAGTGACTATTTGAACACCAATCTAAGCCAATAATTACAACTGTACTTCTACAATAAGTTAGAGTCACAAATTAAGCGTCTCTGGTATGTTGCTGTTGTAGTAAGTTTACCTGAAAACACAGACTGAGCAGATGGCTGGCTTTGGATCAAGGTGGCACAGAGAAAAACGTGGAGCGTGCAGTTTGCACTCCCTCTACTGGGCACTGGAATTATCCCGAGCAGGCACTCAGAGAAGAAAGCCATGTCCGAGCATTCCGGTACCGTGAAATAAAAGCCCTTTTACAGCTCCCACCCTCTTCACCTGGATTCAGCTAAAAACCAGATTCATAGAAAAAAGAATTTCAAACCCCTCAAAATGTTTATACCCTCAAAATGCATTTCCTGTCAGAAACTTGACTGACACCCCAAAGAAGGATTTAACTAGCGAACGTAACTCATGTAAGCACACAAAAACTCATTTGCCTTTGACAGTCCAGGAAGTGTGTCACCTTTTTGGCCCACTCTCCACCCATTTGAAAAAGTAACAGCTGGTGAGAAATGCCCTGACTTCTGATCTGCTGGGGGCATAGCAGTGGGAATGGGGAATGTGTAGACTGGGCAACTGGGATGTATTAATAATTATAAAATCTGCTGCAAGGGATTTGTTTCTAGACAGTCAAAGGATAACCTTTGTTTTCCTTTTCCCGCTCCTCCCACAGCTCCTGAGAGGCAAGCACAAAACACAGGCTACTCGTGCTGGCAAGGTGTAAGTGTAACATAGAAATGATGGCCCTCCTTGTAATTAAGGCTCTGTGATGGTTTGTGTTCTTCACTCTCATGGAGGAGAAAAAAAAGATATAGCTCATTTCACTATAAACCATTGTAAGTCGAAGTGTCTCACTGTATAAAGTTGAGCTTTCCTTCAAGTGACTTTGTATAAGGGAAGTTCCCTAAACCTACAGAAAGGTCTGTGGTTTGCAAACCACTGTGACTTTTCCATTTTTCAGTAAAGGTAAAAAAAGACTTCAGAGAAAGTAACTTGTGCTAATTGTGTAACAGGCTCTGACTGCCAAAGGCTCCTGCCCTGGAGGCTTGTGCTCTGTGATATGGAAAATGAAGTGAGAAACAATGGAAAGCATGGATGTAATAATAAGGATTGCCAAAAGCACACATCTTGTGAACCAAGCAAGTATTTCTTCTGTGGAATCAGGCCAGGTAATCATCAATTTCTTGCTCTCAGTGTAATTTACATCTAGCTACACTGCTGGTATATTCATACTAAACTGCAGCATCAAGAATTACTCCAGATATATACAATTATTTGCATTTCAGCCACATCCTTGTGTAACTGATCAGCTAAAAAAGAGTAGCAATGATACACGGCAATGCTAAAGGACCCCAGGACCTTCCCTCTTTAAAGTGGCAATTTAAATCTCTGTGGGATTGAGAGTTATAGTAGAGTTCACAGTAATAAATCTCCAGTTTCACTGTCTCTCACTAAACCCTTCCCTTTATCAACTTTCTTGATCTCAATTTGAGAATAGGTAAAGTCTTTACTCCCTCTCTTCCCAGACAGAACTGGAACAAAGCATAAAATAGAACAGATGGAAAAGGGGGAAAATCAGTGGCCACAGAAGCATGGAGACTGAGCACGAAAAAAATGCAAAAAGTCCCAGGAGAATGGGCAAGCCCAAGTTCCCAGCCAAGTTGCCAAGTCCTCATCAGTCTGTTTTATATTTGCTAATTAAATAAAACCACTCTCTCCCCGAAAGAATGGCTCGCTGTGGTGCAGGATCATAATTACAGTTGAAATGATTAAGTACACAAACAATTCAGCTTTACGTTCTCCGGTTAAGGACAGAGCTACCTCAGAGTGCAACACCAGAACTGCCATCCTCTCCAAACACAGACATGGCACAGACCAGCTACAAACCAACCAACACGGGACCCTCTGCACTCAGCCACTTGATTCGTTCTCCCTCTCTGCTTACTCAACGCTCCCCTTCATTCCCAGGTGTGCTCATGTCCTCACCCGATCAGATACAGCCTTTGCTGATCCCATGTGCCAACAAATCACATCCCTAAAGCACCACGCTGTCAGGACAGGGTGGCTGGGAGCCAGGGCTTTGAAGGACAGACAGGCTGTCACTACTTCTTCTCTTGGCTTTAAAGATACAGAAGACAGCAGAACTTCGGCATGGCAAGAGCTATAACTCCAAGGACACAAGGACGTCCAGACAGAGCCACAATACCTAACACAGGCAGCAATGCTCAATTAAAGAGGAGATGTGTGCAGTGTTTCACATGGTGACACGTAAATATCTGACAGATGGGGATTTAATAACCATGGTCTACAAGATTCTGTTTATTTTGTTCTACCAGACTCTCAATTTGCCATGTTTTTACGTTTCAATAAAGTCATCTGACACATGAATAAAATATAATTTATACAGTTTCCTTCTGCAGTACAAAGCTCTCTATGTTCAAGTTATAAATTTAAAATAACTCAGCACTAACACTGAATTTGGTTATTTTCCACTGGTAAAAAAACGCTAGGAATATTTCTATATTGTTTTCAATGCGTAAGTTAACTCAGTCTGCATTGCTTCATTTTTAAAGTAATATGAGCACCAGGTTTGGGGGGGTTTTTTTGCCCTTTTAGCAATGGAATTTATTAGCTTTCAAATTAATATAGGTATTAGTTATAAACATGCTATATAAACACATAGATAGCATTGGTCACTCTCATAAGTGGCAACAACACCACTCTAAACACACACACATTCACACTCACGTTCACACACACATCCATGAAAATCAAGGCTTGAATGTCTTTTATATCTTGCAAGAAATATAGCAACCAATATTCCATGCAGAGGTGCAGCAAATGAAGTCCTGTCAAGCAAATGGCAGGAATGACAGCAGATGTCTGGATTCCTTCATAGCTGGTTGCATAAAGGTAGCACACATATTTCACTGGAGACAAAAGCCTCTGACAAGACAGTCTTTCAGTACTTTTCATTCAGAGTTGGCATTTTTGACTGGTGTGGCACATCAGTAGATGTCAAGATGATGAACCAGATTAATCTTGATTTAGCTTCATTTGTACAATGAAAGAAAAGTCTACAACACTCAGTCACGGCTAAATGAGGCTACACAATTTAGCTCAAGGTGTAATGTCCATATCAAATTCTTACAATCCACTAAATCCAAACCAGACTCTAGTCTGGACCCTGACCCAAGCCACACAGTTATTTCATTTGATCACAGCCAACAGAAAGGAGTATGATGCAGCTCTGCTTTTTATCTATGTAAACAGCCCATAGACTCCTTTGTGGATCTGAATAATGTATTTGATCTTTCAGCCATTGTTTATTCACAAGTTCTACCTATTTCACAAGAACTGTCATAGGTAGATAATCTCTCTGAAATAGTTTGATGCTCTAAATTCTCCTATGATAACCTTAATCACATTACGTGCTTACTAGAGAGAGTAAATGCTACAAAGCAAAGAAACTACTTTCTTGGACTGAGAGACTCATAGTTTGGCAAGTTGTGAAGGAACATGAGCAGTACTGTGTCTACTGAGAAATATGCACAAAAGAAGCCGAGGACATAACGGTGTTACACATGAAGCAACTAAGAGTAAATAAAATCTGTATTTAACCACTTCTCTATTCTAAACAACAACAGGGATGCTTTAAAAGGTTTTGGTCTAATAACCAGGCCCCTGGACTATTATATAGGTGTTTACTGCTCCTTGAAGGAAGCTACAAGCAGCTGAATTAGTGTACTTTACAATAAAATTTGTGCTGAAAAGTTTCCCAGGTTAGGGCTTAAGAGAAAGAGCATTTTTCTGTATACAAGCTGAGCTTTACTAATGGTCCTCTCTAGTAAAACAGAATTTTAAGACACTCACCACTTTTCTTTTTCTTGCTTTAAAGGAAATGTTCATTTCCTTGTATTTCTTCATAGCAGTCTCCAATTTATTCTTGAGTTCAATGGCACATCTTAGCCGATCATCATTGATTCCCGCTCTGGTAAGTAGCTGCAAACCAAGAAAACAACATTCTTATTCTCTTCTTCTGGAAATCTGAGCCAAAAAAAAATTTCCATTTTTGCCTCATAATTAATGAAACAACATTGTCACAAATTCCTTTACAAGTAACAATTAGTGAAGCCAATCCTTTTCCTATCTAGAATATAAAAACTAATAGCAACTAGTGAAGCCAAAGAATGAACAGCTATTATAAACATCTTCTGAGAGTGCCCTTCTATAGGCCAAATTCCATACAGGAGGCTCTATGATAGGCTAATCTGATAGGGAGATGTTTAACAAAAACAAGCTGTGTTCTACTTTAAGACTCTGCAAAGAAGCCAAGTTTTACCTATCTAAAAAAAAAATAACAAAGAATTGCCTATAGGTACCACACCCAAGGCTGCGAGCTGTCAAACAGGCTACATAGCTCCTGCAGTCTCCTTTAGTCCACCCTTACTGAAACGGAAATCTTCTCTAATTGTTCCTGTTTCTTCAACCTTCATTTCCTTTTGGCTCACTCTCCCTCAAGCTTTACTCTACCCCAGTCCTTGTTTCACCATCTTTTTGTTAAAAAATGAAGAAAAAAAAATTATCTCTTTATCCTACCTGAATCCAGGACTGCACAGAGGGCCAGAACTTATTTCTGAGAAGTTTGTGAGCATCCATGACACTGTTTATGATGGCAGTATTATCTTCATTCTCTTGCACTTTTATATCTGCTCAAAACAGGGGAAAAGAGTTAGTGCATGACATTTATAGTATCTTCACCACAGGAGCTAAAGAAGGCAAATTAATCTTTCTAAGATATTTGATCTCTTCAGGGAAAGTTACAAACATCAGAATGATTCTCTGAACTAATTATTCTTCTACTATCCACACATTCAAAAAATCAGAGGAAAAGATGAAAAGCGTTCAGTCCAGCATGCCAGAAAATGTTGTTAAGGCATCACAGGTAATCACCAAATAAACGACAGACAAGTTCAGTCTTACTATTTACATTACACCTTGTCCCAAGCTCAAATGAACTGGGCCTCATCGTACCAGTTTCTTCATATTCAATACAAAATCCCTACTCTGGTGGTAACAGGGACTTGACTGTCAAAGAAGCCAAGTATGCCATTATCCAAGTAAAAATTACACTTTTCACCTACTGTTGTCAGCAAACAGAGACGCAGATACCCCCTTTTCTGTTTGCACATGAAAGTCCCTTAGGACAGGAAGTGTAAGAGACTTTCAGAACACAAACCATCCTGATTTTTCTACAGGTAACTCACATTAGCAAAGTTATACAAAAAGGGTGTAATCACTGCCTATCAAAACTACTTACTGCTTCTTGCAAGCTGTCAGTGGCAAGGAGAAAGTTTCAGAAACACTCAATTGTAAGATTTTTAAACTAGAAGCTTATTCCCCAGCTACAGACAGAAGGAGGTGAGTAGAAAGAAAATTATACATGATAAAAAGATTTTTTTTTCAAGAGATTCATCTTATTATAGATACTACAAAGTGCTGTGATGGGCTTGCAACAACTAATAAGGAAGTTCAGTCTTAGAAGGTAATTAATGAAATCTGCTAATCACATACAAGGACACCCAAAACTAAGAACAGTTACTAGAGGAACCAGAAATAGAAAAATAAAAATCTAAAAATGAAAAATTAAAAAAAAAAAAAAAATCAAAGCCGTGTCCAGGAATCCCAAAGCAAAATGGTGTTCAGTAGCCCCAGCATTTAAGTAACAGAAACAAAACCAAAACCACAAGCACAAAGCCCTTCAGGGAAAGGGTGCCTCCAGCTATATGTCAAAAGGTTTTCCAGGTACCTGTGGAGATTTCAAGGTCTAGAGTATACTTATGTGAAATAAGCCCATGGTTCCTAACGAAAGTCTGGTAATCATCATCGTCATCGAGAGCGGGGCCACTGGATTGAACATCCGAGCGTGTGCCTCCATCCAGCTCCTTTTGCTCAGGCTTCTCATCTACCTCTTTGTTTCTATCAGCTGTAACACACTGAGAAACAGGAAGGATGTCCTTGCTGCAGCATGGCTGTTCATCATCCATGCACCCCAAATAGGATGGGTTAACTTCCCCCTGGGAGGACAAGGCAGAGGCAGGTCCAGCCTCATTAGCAGATGTTTGTTTGCTGAGTTCTGGTTCCACGTCGTTCACCGCAAAATTGAACGGATCTGGCATCAGAAGCTGGAAACAGTTTTCCATCTCTGTCAGCGTATCAGCAATCTCTTGGGACATTTCTATCAAGAGACAATTGGTTTACAAAATTGTTAGAGACTGTAAAATGTTAATTTTTCTTAATAATCTCCAGAGCAGACAGCGCCGGTAAACAAGTATGACTGCCAAAGGGAGAATCCATTTATCCAGTGACAACTGAGCCATTCAGATCTTCCTCTTCTGCAGAAATTGTCCTTATAAAAGTGACAATACCTAAGCAGGAAATCCAGAATTTCCTGAGCCATGCATGTAGAATCAGGGTTCCTCCTTTCATTATCCTCTCCAAAATTTCAGTATGCAAAGAGGAGTCAAGTACTTCATAGAATTTGAAGGAAAACAAGGTTCAATGAGGATATTCTTAGTGATGTTGGTGGGTATTCATTCTACAGCCATGAATTTTAGAGCGGTGTGTAGGAATAGCCATGAATGTATGTTATTGCTCAAAGAGATACTACTGATAGAAATTAGCTTGAGAAAGTTAAATCTCCTTAAAATTCCACTCTCGTGCATGAAAATATTTCCAGCACGTAGAATAAATGCAGACACAGTTGCATGCATTATATACACCAAAGTAATTTAACTAAATAATGCTTCACAACTGCAGCATAATATACTATGTCTGTTGTACTTTGGGGTGACAGAAATGTGTTTGCTTTGCATACACCGCTCAGAGACTCAGGCCCCAGTTACATTTTCTAGCTGCACTATGACACTTCACAGTTATCCTACACTGCATCCAGGACTCCTGTGCAGACCATTGCCTGTATTTCTGGAACACAGTGACTATATATGTAAGTAATGCCATGGGCCAACAAGGCATTGGGAAGTCTGTGCCTTGTCAGTGACACAAAAACTAAGTCACTAGCCCAAAAAGTCTTGTGATATTAGAGGTTATGCATTTGTACTTTACTGAATTAGAGACCAGACCTTTACTTGATAACATTTTCTTTCTTTTTCATCTCTTCCTACTGAACTCACAGGACAGTCATTTCTTTCCCCTGATATTCTTCAGGTGAGAGAGAGGGAGGGTTGAACTCTAAAAAATGCAGTATTCCTGCTTTCTGTGGTCAGCTATTATCTGGATAGCTACTCTCTCAGAATTTGTTTCAAATAACCTTTAAAAAGTTGCTTTAAAAACAAACAAAAAACCAAAACAAAAACCCACTAAAAGAACCAAAGCAACCAACCTTCCATTTCTTTTTCAGTTCTTTTGACTTTCTCTTTATAAACGTTCTCCAGTCGTTTTTGCTTCTCCTCTTCCCTCCTCCTTTCAGCCACAGTTCTGGCATGCACATCCTGAAAATCCACCTAAAGAGGAAATTAGGAAAAAAGTGTTAACATTCCTCGTAAGAATTATATAGAAAATCCATTTCCTATGATCCTTATCTGTGGTGAAAAATCCTGCAACATCAGCGATCAGCCAGAAGCTCAGCAGCATTTCCTTTTATCTCTTCTCCTCCTTGAATCAATAACTACAGCAATTGTGAATGGCGTTTTTACTCCTACTAATAAAGGACTGTTGAGAATCAATGGCTTTCAAAAGGAATCATAAGGTAGAAAAACAAACCCCTTAAATTTTTACATCCAGAGTACAGAAACGAACTGGGCTTTGGGAGACTTCTGTCACAGCGCTGGAGACAAGGNTATATATCACTTACAAAAGAACCTTGTAAGAAAGGAAAGTAGAAGGGAAGACCTTCAAATTCATTAAAAATGATCAAATTTGTGATTTTACAGTTATATTTGCTGGATATCAGTGTTAAGAGAAAAGTTAACATTCAGTCTCACTTCCTTATGACTGAATAATGAACATAAATCTAAACAACTCAAAATGCTGTTTCTTAAAATATAAGCGATATTTTGGGGTTTTTTTAGTTTGGTCTTATATGGAATTGAAAATGCAAAAAAATTTCACTTCAGTTTTAAAGAAGGAAGGCTTGATTGTGTTAGTGCATAAGGAAACCCCTTTGCAAAACACAGAATTTCCTTTGATTGCTACCACATAACTTTATGAACTGACACACAGACAATGCTGAGTAAGCCTGCACTTTGCTCTTTCTGAAGCCCACAGACTCTCTGGTGCAATGTCTCCAGTACAAGCACTCACTGAAGGTTTGTCATTCTTGCCACTGCTAGATGATCAAGCATGTCAACATCCAGTAGAGGCTCCCACATACCAGCAACCTACAACAAAGTTCTGGAGTCACACAAATGTTTATCTAACAGCTGTCACAGAAACTGGTATGGAGAGTCTCCATCAGTTTAGGAAATAGGCACACTCACCAAGCTGGGTTTTTTTAGTAGGGAATGGGTGAGCAGAAGGGTGGCAAGGAAAAGAGCTGGTTTCACAACATACAGCATCATGTGGCTCATCAGAGTGACCTTTTTTCATTTTCAGGACCTGATTTTCTACAGGTTTGCATAGCTGCCCCCACAGAACTGGGAGAAACAAATCCTCCCAAAGAGCAACACTGCCCACAAAAGCAGAACAAAGATACAGAACTCAGGAACTACAGCTACTGTTTGCAGGCAGACGGGACTGCACAGAAAACCAGACATAGCTACAGCTTCCTAAAACACAATGCCATGCCAGAGTATGCCACAATTGCCTCAGGCCACAGTACCTACACTGGAGTAATTTGCCCACTCTTTTGCATTCTCCATACCAAAAAGACCATGAAGCCTTTTATTGCTGCTCTGTAATTATGGAACTAAATGTATGAGGAGCAAAAAATTGCTCTTGACTGAAAGGACATTAAGCAGCAGGCTGAGACAACTACTCTAGCTTTTGTGAAAATATTGGAATACAGCAGTACTATACTCTGCCTGGGTCTGTTGGAAATCCTGTTCACTTTGCAATTCCAGCTCACTCCATAATTTCACCCATGCATTCCTCAGATGCAGATACTAAAATACGAGTCACGTGCCCAAACATGCAAACACGTGGAAATACGCTAAATATTTTTCCCCTTTCTTCTTCTTTTAAACTTTGAGATAGTAGTTTGAAAACAATCACTTTCATGTAAACTAAAGCATTATTTACTCCTAAAGTCAAACATTTATAGAGGCATCTACTTGGTACCTACAACTACTGACCTACTAACATCAAAAGAGTGGGGAGCTCTCTAGCTTTACACCCTAAAAGGGCAGCAGCTGTCATCTTCTGACTGTTTATAAAGTGATTTTGGTGATCATTAAGAAAAAAACAACCAAAATCCAACCACAGACTGCACACAGAGCTAACACTCCACCCAAACTGCCCTATACTGTGCCAAACCTGTGAAACTCAACAGCTGATGTATTTTACTACAAAATAGTACCAAATGCCTCCTCAAAACTTTTGGTTGCTTCTCACACTTCAAGTATTAAGCTAGCAAAGGGCCAGCTGGCTCATAGCAAGTCTTTTAAGTACAAGAGTTACCAAACTACCTCAGATTGCTTCTACTGATATTAATGCTTGTAGAGGAACTCAAGTTCAGCTGCTCTAGAAAATACTACAGCTTGTATCAAAACACGGAGAGGGATCCCCCAGTTGTTACTGGGGAGCAGCCACTGACCACAGGAGCACAGACAGACCTGCCAAACTTCAGCAGAGTTGTTGTACACTTGTGTTCAACTGGGTGAAACTGTATTATGTGTTAAAGCCCCCTTGTCTCAGTCTTGTACTTCTCATCACTGTAATTTAGTTTTCTTTCTTTATTAAACAAGACAAAAAAGGAGACTTCAAAGATGATCGTCTTTTGTGAGCAGATGCCAAAATCTGTATAAAAACCCAGCACAGTACAGTTCAGTAGGGAACACCATTAGCTTAGTATGGAACCAGAACAACATAAATACATCACGTATCACAAAGGTTTTTTATCTACTGTTAGGAAGGCTGAATCTGTCTTTCTGAAAAGAAAGGAAATCTGTACGTTCAGTGAAAGCCTGTCATTATCGTTGTAGATCGTGTGAATGCTAGAATAGTGTTCCAAATTTCACTGCTGCACCTCAGAAGACAGAATAAAGCAGCAGAATGTTCCAAACACAGTAACTTGAAGTGACATCTAAAAGCTAAGGTTTACATACATGAAATTTCTCTTTCACAAAACCTCTTGTATGGCACAGTAACACTGCAGCTGAGAGTGCCAGTGCACCTACACTTGCAAAGTTGTACAGCAAAGGGGAGCTAGAACTGGGCAGCTCAGTACAGAAATCAGGCTAGTTTAAACTGGCACAGAAAGACTTAATAGCTGTTTATCCTCAGTTTAAGGCATGACCATTATCTCCCTTCCAAAAAGGACTAAACCTTGGGGCTACAATCAGGAATCGGTGGGTGAAAGCAGCTGCTGAGCAATACTTGCACCTGGAAAAAGGCAGAGTCCAGCTCTGAGTACAAGACTGAGGTTTCTAAAACCTACAGTACTGCAAGATGAATAGAAAGCCTGGGGTCTACTTTCCAAAGACCATGCTCAGCAGGAGGTCTCCTACAGGCAATGTCGTTTCCTACAGCTTTTTTTTTTTTTTTAANTAAAAGAACCAAAGCAACCAACCTTCCATTTCTTTTTCAGTTCTTTTGACTTTCTCTTTATAAACGTTCTCCAGTCGTTTTTGCTTCTCCTCTTCCCTCCTCCTTTCAGCCACAGTTCTGGCATGCATATCCTGAAAATCCACCTAAAGAGGAAATTAGGAAAAAAGTGTAACATTCCTCGTAAGAATTATATAGAAAATCCATTTCCTATGATCCTTATCTGTGGTGAAAAATCCTGCAACATCAGCGATCAGCCAGAAGCTCAGCAGCATTTCCTTTTATCTCTTCTCCTCCTTGAATCAATAACTACAGCAATTGTGAATGGCGTTTTTACTCCTACTAATAAAGGACTGTTGAGAATCAATGGCTTTCAAAAGGAATCATAAGGTAGAAAAACAAACCCCTTAANAACATCTCTTGGTGATCATCACCTAAAAACACAGTGGAGAAACAGCGCAGAGTACCTTCTTGTTCTGCTTTAGGAAGTGGTATCCCAGGGAAAGCTGCTTGTAGGCCTCCCCATACTTCTCGTGCCAGTCTTGCACTGCCTTGATGGCCGCTTTCCTCAGCTTCTGCGCCACCTCTTTGGGCGGGGGAAGGGGCTGCTCGTGGTCTATGCCTACCGTGAGCTCCAGGAACTCCTGGAAGTTGGAGATAAGCAGCGTCCTGAACTGGTGGGACCTGGTGAACAGTTCCTGCACAACCTGGAAGGCGGAGAAGCGCATCTCGGCGTGCTCCTCTTGGAGCCGCGTCACCAGCAGGTGGTAGGCGTGGCTGATGTGCTCCTCCGACGACCTGAGCACGGAGAAAAAGAAGAGAGAGGTGGGGGAGTTATTTAAAAAGCGGTTCAGCACGTAAAAACGTATGTTTTCGGGTGGTTAATTTATTTTAAATTTTAAGTCAGCAGCTTCTATGCTGGCAGCACCAAGTGTCCACAGCAGGCCCCAGGAACGGTGCTCGGGGCTGCCTGGCCCGGGGAGAGCCAGCGGGGCCCGGTTCTGTCCCTCCGTCAAGCCATACTTGCAGATCTTCTTCAGCTCCTTCATCCTGCCAGGCTCCAGCTGCGGCTCCCCCGAGGTGGTGAGCTCCTCCACCAGCTCGGCCAGGCGCTGGTCCATCTCCGTCAGCACCGAGGCACCGGAGCAGTCGGGCGGCGCCATCTTCCGGCCCTCAGCCGAGGCCCCGCCCCCGAGGAACCCCCGCCCTTACATGGCCCCGCCTCTTGCTTGGGCCCCGCCTCTCGAGGCGGACCGCGCCCCTCGGGTGCCCTCGCCCTTCGGCGAAGCCGCGCCCACGGGAGGCCCCGCCCCTCACGGGGACACCTCGCCCCTTGTGCGCGCCCCGCCCCGCTGCGGGTGCTGCTCCCCTCGCCCCGCTGCGGGTGCTGCTCCCCCCGCCCCGCTGCGGGTGGTACCTTCCTACACCGCCCCCCCCCGCCGGTGACGTGCCGCCCACGTGACGTGCCGGCACCCGGAAGCGCGGCTGGGGAAGGGCGGGGGAAGCCTTAAAGGAGCCGCGCCCCAGGTTGGTGTGAGGGGCTGAGCTCGCTCGGAGGCGCGGGCAGCCGGCACACAGCGCCCCTGCTTATCACAGAATCAGTCAGACCTCCGAGATCATCGAGTCCAACTGATGACCGAACACCGCCGCCCCAGTCTTTCCTTAAACACCTCCAGGGACGGTGACTCCGCCACCTCTTTGGACAGCCCGTTCCAATGTCGAATCATCCTTTCTGTGAAGAAATTCCTCCTAATGTCCAACCTAAACCTCCATGGGCGCATCTTGAAACTGTCCTCTCGTCCTGTCGTTGGTTTCCTAGGAGCAGATCCCGACCCCCTCCTGGCCACCGCCTCTTGACAGGGAATTGTAGAGAGCGACAAGGTCCCCCCTGAGCCTCCTCTTCTCCAGGCTAAACACCCCAGCCCCCTCAGCTGCTCCTCGCAGGACTCGTGCTCCACACCCTTCCCCAGCTCTGCTCCCGTCTCCGGATGCGCTCCAGCACCTCAGGGTCCTTCTTGTCGTGAGGCGCCCAACACTGGACGCTGCTGCACGACCACAGAAGTGTCCCTGTGCAATACCCCCACAGGTCTGGTTCAGTTCTGGGACATCGTGAGACTGCCTTGGATTCACTGCTGGCAGCACCTGACCGCTTGCAGTTCTGCGTGCTCAATTAGAAGTGCTCTGCAGACCCCCAACTCTGAAAGTGCTGCTTAACCACTGGGAATAAACAAGACCTTGCAGGTGCCCGCTTTAAACATCCTAAAGAACGAAGACATCTAAAATATCTATTCCCATTTGAAAATGTTGTCAGCTAATTGACAGGTATTTCCATCAATCCACAGTAAAGGCATGTGTTGGAAGCGATTTATGTGGATTGGTGTTGCAGCTGTGTCTGCTAGCTCCTGTGATCAGGAAAGATGGCACAGAACACTTTTCACTAGAAATGGACTCACGTCATCAACCAGATTCACTGCAGCAAATGAATACATACATTTTGCAGTGGCTCTGCTATTTCTGACTCAATACGTGAAACCAATGACATCCTCCTTTTTAATAATGTTTCTCCTTTCCCCATCGACTTTCAACAAATACAGTGCATTTTCATGTGAAAGTCACACATAGTGGCACAGCTCATCTTAAAGTTTAGATCAGTTTACTCTTCCACTGTTTATAATTTTTCTATTTCTTTTCTTCATTTGATTGAAAGTGCCTGAACAACTGCTTTCTGTTAGGGTATGACTTGCAAAAGGAGCATTGCTGTGCTCTCTGGAAACGGAATTTCAAAATGAGCCTCAAGCAACAGACACCATCTACAAAGGCACTGATTTCATACTCTTGCATAATGTTTAAAGAAATCCCTGCAAGGAGCCATATGGTTTTGCAAAAAATCAGTTGATGAATGAATGAATGAATGCTGAGTTGTGTAACTCATTCATGATAGTCCCTTAGGCAAATCCCAGTGAGAGCTAGGCTATTTATTTATTTATGAAAATCAAGTACAGTTACATAAAATTGTCTTGGCTTAAGTTGCTGAGTCTCCTTTTACCTTCTACTTTTTAATGAACATGGCAAATACCCACCATTCAATCATTTCCATACTCTCTTCATCTGGACCAGCCTGATAAAAGACTGAAGAATTCATTCAGCTGCAAAAGTCACAAACCTCTGCACCTGCACTGATTTTCCCCAGCTGGGCTGGGCTGTTCCATGGAGGGGAACACAGGACCCTGTGGAATGCAGAGGCAGAGCTGAACTCCTCCTGATACCCCTTCAGAGCCTCAGAGTTCAATGGTATTTTTGTTTACACCTGGTTTCAGCAAAGGGTGAGTCTGCAGCTTCGTGTTATGTGGATTGTTGAATCAAGGAGTTGCATTTCATATGTCTGTACTGAGACATCAGCAAGAGCAACGTGGTGACGCTTTGTGAGTTCTCCAAAGTGAGTGACACCTTGCAGGGACACAGACCCTTCCAGAAACACTGTCCTGTCCACCACCTCTTCAGGATACCCAACGCTATCATTGTCAGGAGGCATTTGCAATGGGAATGTTCTCCTACAAGGAAGGTATCTCCAGACATGACCAGTTGTTCCATCCAGAGGTCATCTTCAGTTGGTCCAGTACCTTTGGCCAAACACATAGGCAAAGAAAAACTCCAGATTTTCATCCACTGACAATGATTTGGGTCTGGGTGTTCTTACACTAAAGAAGAACCTTTTTTTCCATCACAAATTTAAAAGATCAGACTGATGGCTCTAGGAAGGATTATGTCAGACTTCGTGCAATACTGAATTATCTGGTTTAGTCTTTTTATAAAAGAAACATCTCAGTAGGAGACGGTTCCACCATTTTACTAGATGATTCTTTGCCAAGCGTTGTTTTCCAGCTTTGCAATAAAGGAGAATGTCAGTCAAAAAAAATACCCCCCTGAACTTATAAAATAGCTGTATTCAGCTTAATGACGTGAAATTAAAAAGGAGGATTTCTTTTCCTGCCAAAACAGAACTTGGGCAAAAAATGCTTCCCTACAAATAATTTGGAGTTAAAATAACTTTGGTTTCAGGTCTGAAGATACAGAAACGCAATAAACACTGATATTAAATTGTCACAGAGTTTGTGCCAATTGGGTTGTAAAGAAAATTACCTTCTATGTGAGTTGCAGAGATGCTGAACCACCAGTTTGAGTTGAGCAAAAGCGTGACAGATATTTCAAAGCTCTGAACTACCTTGTAAGGGGTAAAGACTATGTTTAAACAGATGTTCTCAAAGGAGAAATAGCCTATTCATTAAACCATCAATAATGCAAGGCCAAAGGTACTTGGTGGCCTCCTCTAATTATGTGAAATAGTGACTGTGACAACACTTCAGTCTATTGTAACATTTTATAATCCTGTCATGGGAGGAGATGAATGAACCTGCTCTGTGTGGCCTAGATCACTAATTAAATACCCACTTGTGAGTTGGATGGAGCAGTAATAGCTGTAGGAGAACCACCACAAATCAAGGAGCACCTTCCTACACGTAGCTTGTATTCATGTCTAGAATAATTTTTTTAAATGATCCTACAGCAATTCCTGAAACTGCAGACAGAAGTGGACACACTTATCAATGAGGGTAAATAGTTTCTTTCTTCACTGGAATATGCAGAGTCAACCTGGAGCTTAATGAGCATTTTTATGTGTTAGACAATATATATTCACATCAGGAGTTAACATTTCTACATGAATGCACCCAAAGAAGACCAAGGCACACCCCACTGCACTGCACAGTGGTGTCTTTGGGGGTCAGGGGAATACCAGCCTTTAAGGCAGGACTTAGGTGGTGCAGAAAAGGAGGAGCTTGAAGGTTGTTAACATGTAGGAAAGGAGAAAGGAGACTGCAGAGGAAAAAAAGACCCCAACGGCTACCAAAAGGAGAAATCCAGCCCAAATTCTGCATTAAGACCCTCTGATGCTAAATCATACAGAGACAGAAATGGCACTTTCCTATGTGTGTGAATACTGCTTTCAAACATCTGATGTTAGCAGAAATTTCTTAAACAACCTAGAGAGACTGGTTTGGGTGTCACATTGACTCACTGATGGTACTGTTTTGATGGATGCTTTTTTGATTTTTACTCCTGCCTGATGGATGCCTGAGCTGTCCCATCCTTGGAAAGCCATGGGCTGCAGTAGAACTGCAGTCACTCAAGCTGGTTTCTCTAAATGAGAGACTGCATGGAGCTGTGGCTTAGATACCGAAATTAATTCCTTTTTTCTTTGTTTTCCAAGGATGTGGAAAGGAGAGAACTGCTCTGAAGTGGCTAAAAGTTGCAGATCTGCCTCCAGTTAAATGGGAGAGAAGTCCATTGAACAGTCTGCTGTTGCCGTTTCAGACACAGGTGGGTGTTGGGTCTGTGTGTGTCTCACAGCCTTTGCACACCACTGCACAAGCACTGTCTGGTGTGGGGTTTTCCATTGCAGATTCCTCTGTCCTGTTCAGGCACCAGGCAGCTGGGACCCACTGTGATATTGCAATCACTCGCTCACAGGAGCGAGTCCTCAGTCATCCATCTAAATCCACTGCATTCCCTCAGCACCAGGGCAGTGCCCAAACGAGCTTGCTCTCAGCCTTCAGCCCTGTTTGGCATTTCCATCGTCTTTTATTCGCAGTGAGCAAGAAAGCCTCATGGATCAAAGTGAGCTTTTCCAGGGAATTTCTTTTACTGTTATGATAAAAGAACGCCTTGTCTCCATGAAGAGATTATTTATACAGGTCAGCTTTTGCAGGCAGGAGGAACATCCCTGGCTTGAGGAGATTACGAGGTAGTTGGGACAAAAATAGAGTGCAAAGACCACAGTTTGAGAGGGAAGGAAATATTGAAGTATAACTAAAAGGAAGAAGAAAGTGTATTGAAAAGAAGGTAGCGAGTCTTGTGAAGTGTCTGTAGCCATTTATTTATGCTTTTAAGGAGGTGTGTTGTACTTCCATGGCTCAATTTCTAAGCTGGAGTAAAATGGGAAAATACTTACTCATATTTTATGTATTTGGATCCCTTTGCATGCTCTCAGTTTCTGCAGCAAGTGCATCATGACAGTTCCACTGACCAACATTCTTTTCTATTTTGCACTACGAGGATTCCTAAATGTTTCACAAACTTTTAGGCAGTTGAACCTCAGTCCAGCTTGGAATAAGACTTGTAGGTACAGCTAACAGGTATGGAGAATATGATCCCATCCCTTGAGCAGCAGTGC
Source organism: Machaerirhynchus nigripectus (assembly GCA_013397975.1). Classification (NCBI taxonomy): domain Eukaryota; kingdom Metazoa; phylum Chordata; class Aves; order Passeriformes; family Dicruridae; genus Machaerirhynchus; species Machaerirhynchus nigripectus. Next base: position 598,995 of record VZRQ01006657.1, read on the forward strand.
CTCCAACAGGGTGACCTCAGCGGTGTTACTCCTGCAGCCACCCCTGGTCTGTGTTGCGACTTGTCTCACGTGAGTGCTAAAAGGACTCTTAAATGAATCGTTGCTACTTTTCCCTTTTTCACGAGTCATTGTGGTAAGATTATATCAAATACTGAAAAAGCAGAATTTGTGGTGAACATTCCTCAGTAAACTGTATGCAAAATTCTCTTGAGATCCTTGACATCCAGTTCTGCTCCAGGCCATGGAACTTGAATTCTAGCGAAGATATGGGGTTTATTTGTTTTTAAATATAAACAAAACTGGCAGTCAGTAGTTTCAAGTGGAGAAGCTATCTTTGTAGGATAGGAGAGGAAACTGCACTGCCAGCACTGGTCTGAGCTGGGTGACTGTGACAGCCTTCACTCAGCTGAAATCACAGAAAAATACTCTGTCATTGCCTTTGTCACCACATGCCTGCATGGCCACGAGATGCACAGCCCCTGAGAGACACAAGCCTGCTGATTGCTGAGGGGAAAAGTTCTAAACCTATTTAGAATGTGTTTTATTTATTTAATAAAAAAACCCCAAAATAGCCAAACAAACAAAAACAACCAAAACCCAAAAACCCCTCTAAAGGTATGTCTTTTTTAGGGAAAAATATATAATGTTTGTTAAGCTCACAGAGCTACGAGAAATATACTTTTCAGATAAATACATTTTCAAATGAGAATAAAAATGAAATTTATATAGAAGCATAAAGTACTTTTAAGATGAGTTTATTCGCAGATAAGAGTAAAAATTGACATTATAAGGCTCTGAACTTTGTCGCCCTTCACCACAAGTGTGCCTAGTGAATTACACACACCATAAACTCTATTTATTTCCCCATCCAGGAGCAGCCCGGGGCATTTCTGCTGGGGTAAAGCCACACGCGGGGGGACCACTGGAGACGGGGCTCCAGCAGGAGGGCCTGCGAGGTGCGGGGAGCAGCCCCCGGGTCCCCCGGGTCCCCCGGGTCCCCGTGTCCCTGCCGGGGCTGCGGGGCCGGGGGCTGCCCTGGGCGCAGCCCCCAGCAGGTGGCAATGCAGGAACACCTGTAGCCCGTCCAGCCAGGCAAAGGCTGCGGCTGAGACCGCTGTTCCTGGGGGAAAGCCCCGCCTTGGAAATCCTGCTCGGTGTTTTCAACATCGACTACAAAGCGTTTTCACTGTCAGCAATATATTTGCTATTACTTTGTTTTTAAACTGTAGGATTTGAGCTTACAGGCTTTGTAGCAGCAGCCTGTGGCAATGGGGTGGATGTGCCAGATCCAAAACCTTAGGGGTCACCTGTGAAAGTCATGGAATCATTTATGTTGGAAAAGATTCCCAAGACTGTCAAGTCCAACCATTAACCCAGCACTGTCAAGGCCACACGTGACAGAAATTTAAATGTGGCACGTTATATTTCTCTGTACACACACACACACACACACACATATAACATACAATGTCTCTTAAGAACCCCACTCACAACCCTTTTTCCCATATTCTCTTGTTGCATCTTCCATCTCTGTGCAAGGCCACACTGTTTCCAAGCCAGGAATAAATCTTGAAACAGATCAGAACCTTTGAACATAATCACAGTCTTACAATAAAATAGGCAAAGAAGAGATTTTATTTGAACAAAGCATTCCTGAGTATCACATCATAGAAACTAATTTTAATTACAATTTAAAACACATTTCTGAGAAAGCACTGAAGGTGGGGCATTTTCCAAGAAGAATGACTGTGCTTGTAGAAGGAAATAGACGGAGTAAACCAAAATATAGAAACAGAAAAATACAGAAACATTAAAAGTGTCTAGTGGCACACTTTGCCTTTTTTCTGAACACACACACACAAAACCCACCTAAAACAAATAAAACCAAACCCAACCCCCCAAAAAACCCAACAAAAACACCCCCTCCTCCCCAAACTCTGAAGCCAGTTAAAAAAAATCAATATGGGAGATATTTGAGCTTGTTAATAAATCAATGAAAAAAGTTTGCACCAAAAAGCTTCTGAAAAACCTCTTTTCCCTTCTTATTATAACTGTAAAACTTGCTCCTGGCAGAGAAGTGGCTCTTCCTTGAAAGCCCAGTGCTGGTGAACTGAAATCACAACTGAGCTGCCAAAACATTGCCCTGGGCACTGTAACCACAGGTTGGTTAAAGTGGCTCCAGAGGAAATGATGGAAATGCTGAGAGGTTCCCTTACATGTGTGTGAACACAGAGTAACTTTACTTACTTCAAACAAGGAATCCCAATATGGTTTCTCTCATCTCCATATGTTTCTATCACTGCTTGGACTCTTTTAAATGGTGCAATAAAAACCTTAGGGGAAAAAAGTCATCTGATGCAGAAATACACTGCATTGTCTCTTCAAAAAGTATCACAGACCTTGAACTGCACGGGAATATTTTAACGTCAATCCATATTCTGCATTTGCTGCTTAGAAAAGCAGCAGTTCTTGCTATTTCAGAACCACCAGCAAATTTCCAATATGTCTCTATTATACGGAACCACACTGTTGCAACAGCAGGGTTAAACAGTTTCAGAGCAATAACAAAAAGCACTAAGTAGTTTAAGCTCTGTAAAATGTGTAAACAGCACAGCAAATACTAAAATAATATGCATTTTATAAAGTTCTTTTAAAATTCTGTGACATATAGGAAGGGTAAAAGAACAAACAGCAGAAAAGAAATATTTGCAATAGTGCCTATTAGTGAAGATTTAAATCAGTTTTGATTATTATGAGGTAACTTATTCATAAAATTATCTTCAGGGAAAAATATCACATTAAATGATTCTGAGTATAGCAGTGAAAAACACAAGAAACAAAAGATTAATTCAAACTGGAAACCAGGCACATATTTTACCAGTGAGGAAACAGATTCTCTGTGTCATGATGATGTTTTTCTGACAGATGTGCTCGAACCAAACAGCCCTGGATTTTAAATAGTTTTGAGACTCGACATCCAAAATCAGGACACTGGAGATCCGTTGCCACTGGCTCTTTTGGAAGGCATTACATTACAGAGAAGACTTTTTACACAAAACAGAGATGGCAGGACATGAAAATCCTGGTGACTCAGACAGTAACTGTTAGAGCAGGACCCTGGCTACTTGTGCTGTGGAGTTGTCAGCGGATCCCAGAGAGGGGTCAGCACAGAGGGAGAGTGTTTTGCAAATAGAGCATAAGAAAAAGGATATTATGTCTCTTGAAGCATCCTTGAGTTAAAAGTGACTACTGGAAGTTTTCGAGAATGTTCCAAATTTCAAGACTCAGTTACCTAAGGACAGAGAATGGTGATAGGAAGGTTCCTCTAATGGTGGGAGCAGCCCCTCTTACTGATTGGAGCAGATGAAGCTGTGGGGTTGCATTTTTAATCTTTGGTATTTGAACAGAACTGATCCACACTGGTATGTTTAATGGGATTTGCACAAAGTTTTAGAACATTCCAGAAACTTGTTCTATGAGACTTCATGTTTTAGCCCAGGCCTTTTAGTATCTCTTCACGTGAGCATGATCTTCACCTACACCTTGAGGTGTTATTTTGCAATAATAATTTTTAAATAGCCACCCAAAGGTTCAGTGTTAGGTTCACTGGCCCAAAGATTCTTCTTGGCTTCTCCAGCCAAGACAAAACTGGCACCAGCACTCTGCTTTCTTTTTATGGTGTTCCTGGAAATACAGGATGTGGAGGGAAAGAATTAAGACAAATACTTTATTCAGATAAAAATTTGCTCCAGCTTCTCACACCCTCAAACACAGAGATCACAGGCAAAGTTATTTATAGTTTCCCAATGCAAAGAAACCAGTCATTATCCTTTGCTAATTGGTTTAGAACAAGGGAGGTATTTCTGGATGTGGCAGCTACTAATCTTACTTCAGTGAGGAATTCTTAATTTTACCTCCTCAGAAGAAGGTTCCAGAGACACAGGGAATATGTTTTGGCCAAGGTTAGGATAATTTCTCTCTTAACAGGGCAGGTGACATTCTTTCCAATTATTATAAAAATTAGATGTGTCAAAGAAGGTCTGTTACTCACTGAAGAAGCAAAACAGCAATTCAGCTGTAGCCTCTGGGCTTTTCTCTATACCTGGTGGTTAAACTGAATCATTAGCTGTCCTATAAAACCAGCAGCCTGTTTATTCACTGTTTTTTCAAGTAGGATAATGCAGCACTGAAGCCAGATAGCTGGCAATGGATGTGACAGTGACATTCAAAGAAAACAGATGCCACAAAGCCTGGATCATCAGAGGGTATGTATATCTGAGATCAACATTTGCAAAGTGCTGCTGGAAAAGAAAAGCCAACAGATTTGCATCAGCAACATCAGTTCTCATCTATTCTTCACTGTCTGACCATCTAACAAGATAGGATCACTCACTTGATGGTATTCATTCCATTCCAGGGTTGTTCCTCCTGGAGCTGGCCGTGTCTCAGCTGCCACACACAAAGGTTGGCAGCACAGCTGCTCCAGGCACCTTCTGTACCCAGAGGATGGGCAAGGTGCAAGTGCCCTGACGGCAAGATCTGTTTACAGACTGGAGAGACTCCTCGTCTATTTGGCTCAAGCCTCATGCTGACTCCAGGAAAGAGTCAGGAAGCAGGCTGTAATGCTCCCGAGATAGGAATGTGACACTGGACTCAGTTGATCGGAGCTGGGAGTGACCCTCCCCTCCATAGCAGACCCCCCATACTGCTCAGGTGTCTGCAGCTGGCACAGACAGCACAAGATGCTGCTGTTGTTTCCCTCACTCCAGCAGCCACCCATAGAGATGCTCTCCTGGTGCATCCCCCACCACCCAGCCAGAATTCTTCTCCATTTCCTAAGGTGGAAGCCAGCCCTGTAAACTGATGGTCCTTATGGCCACAAATAGGATCAAATAATTTCATGAGCTCCTGTGCACACACGAGCAGGACAATCAGACAGCGGCTTGAGTGTGCATAGTTTAAAATAGAAAATCGTGTCACAGTCCTTGCAGAGAAACAGCCTCTTCCCCCACACCACTGATCAAAACAGCTTCTGCCAAGGACCCACCTCAAAAGGGCCAGCTACGAGCAGCCAGGGGTTCAAACCCTGCCTGTTGGGTTTTTATCCTCCCAGAGCAGTTCTGCCGGCAGGGCACAGAGCTGGTTCCAGTGGAGGCGTTAGCTGGGTATTACGGCACAACACCAGGGTGATGCCCTTCCTGGCAGGAATTAATATGACTTTTTCCTTAATGACTGCATCCAGGGTAACTTGAGCTTTTCTAAGATCAATTTCCCCCTGACCCCTCCAGTATTTAATAAAATATTTCTCTGGTTTGCATCCCTAAAGCTGCTACTTGAAAGAGGAGACATCTCCATAAGGAGCATGCACGGCCAACCTGAAGAACTTCCCACAGCTCTGCTCCTGGCTCTTCTGAGCAATTTGTCTTGCTGTGGTTTGCAAAGAAAGAAAAGGAAATTGTCTACTGGTTTATTATCTGTTTATTTCCTTTTGGGGAGTTTGTCTATATGATCCTCTTTAATCTCCATGGGTGGGGAACAAAATATTTAAGTTAGTTAAAGATGTCTTTGTTCTGAAGTGAATAGACCTTATCATATTTTTCTCCTCATTTTTTCTTCTTTGTCAGGAAAAAGTCCTGGCTGGGAATGCAGATGATCTCCCTGGGAAAATTTGCTCCTCTGCTCTGTGTGATAGGTATAACTATTTCCTTAAATGCACAACATAAAATTTAATCTTATGGGATAGGAAATAGGGTCAAAGGAGTAGGTATAGATGTTATCCCCCATTTAACCAGCTTTGGTTTCCCGTTTTAGTTTGGGAAACTGAACAGCTCAGTGCTTCCTCTGCTCCAGCTGCAGTGTAAGAGATACGACCTGAACACCCAGGACTGTGCTCCAGCTTCTAGCACAGCAGCACCAGACCCCTCTGCAGCCCCAGCATCAGAAGGATCTGGACCTGCTGGAGCGAGTCCAGAGGAGGCCACAAAGGTGAGCAGAGGGCTGGAGCACCTCTGCTGTGGAGACAGGCTGAGACAGCTGGAAGTGTTCAGCTTGCAGAAGGCTCTGGGGAGACCATCCAGCACCTTCTAGAACCTAAAGGGGTTACAGGAAAGTTGGAGAGGGACTTTTGACAAGGGCATGGAGTGACAGGACAAGGGGCGTGGCTTCAAACTGGCAGAGGGCAGGGTTAGATTGAATATAGGGAAGAAATTCTTCCCTGTGAGGATGGTGAGTCACTGGAACAGGTTGCCCAGAGAAGCTGTGGCTGCCCCATCCCTAGATGTGCTTCAGGCCAGGTTGGATGGGGCTTGGAGCAATCTGGTCTAGGGGAAGGTGTCCCTGCAAGGTCGCTTCCAACCCAATCCATTCTGATTCTATGTGATACGATTCCCAGACTGGATACTACAGCAGCTTCTTTCCATTAGATATGAACAATTAACAATCCCAGGAGACTGATCACTTGGTTTCTATAACTAGGCACAATTTTTTTCACTTCCATGTTGCTAAGTTATTTCTGGTTTTCTCAGTGCATCTCCCTCTCCACGCCACCCACCGATGTCACACATTCCCATCTTTATTAGGAGCAAGCAGCAAGGTGCTGGGTGCAGTTTTGTAATCACGTCTGGATCTCTTTCACACAGTACTTCCATGTTAATTCTTTCTTCTTATTTACACTTTTAAAAGCTTCAGTTATTTTAAACTCTTTGAAAGGTAACTGGCTGATAACATTTCCTAGCTCTACCCTGACACTTGATCTCATTTTTAATGAGTCAAACCAAACAGCTTTTCTTGTTCAGCAGCCCTTTCTCTTTCTTGTTGTTCTGCTATTTCCTATTGTTCCTGTGGTGCTACTTATCCTACAGCTGATTTCCTCTGGCTTAGGATACAGAACTCTGATAATTGTAACATGATCAAATAGCAGGATTTTATGGTGTAGTAGAAAATATCTGATTCACAATGGTGAGCTCCTCAGTGAAATCAACTTGCTGCCAGCTAGCAATGAGGACTAATTTCGTTTTTGATGTTAAGAACTCCCATGTACTGAGATCAGGACTAGATCTCTTAGGATGTTTTTTTCAGTGCCTAGCTCAGATACACACTGAACTTCTCATAAAAGCCAGCTGTAGGTGGAACTACTTTGTGTTGGCTCCACAGCTGCTGTGCCAAAAACATTTTCAGCCCTCACATCCAACAGTACCTGAGCTGTAACTTCTTGCTCACTTCCACTGGCCTTCATGGCAAATTTTTTCCTGTGTGCCAGAGACACTTCTACATACAGAACCTACCTAGCTATAAGAGGATGTGTTAGTAAAGAGTTAAGAAGAAATTCTGCCCATCCTGCTCTGCCCATCCGACATCTTTTTCTAAAACAAAGAGAAAACTGAGCTGCTGAAAACTTCTGAGAGCTTAGCTAACATTTATCTTTAAAATAAATGACTGAATTAAGAAAATGCTGCCTTTCAGTAATTGATGCATATTACAGAACCAACCAGACACCGAATATTTGGAAAAGCATAATGGCAGGGAGATCCTGGTGAATATATGACCCTCTCATAATCAAACAAGGAATTGCTATAGATTCAGTGACTAGAGGAACCTACTGGCAGTTTATCTGTTCAATGATCAGAGGAAGATCCGACTTGATCAACTGTCATGTGGATCTGGGCTGGGCTTTACTTGGAGAACAAATTCAGAGCACCTCATTATGGAACATGAAAAAGCAGGAAAGAGGAGTTCTAAATACTCATTTTGTTGTATCAAGTGACCTCTGTTGTGCAACAGGACACCCAGTGCACAATGTCACAGTGTGGGTCTCAAAGCATCCTCAATAGAAGTGTTCAGCGTGGTTCCCAACACCCCTGCTCAGGCTACCTGAGGCTGAAAAAAAAGCATTATCATTCTTTTTTT
>VZRQ01006657.1:606926-658890 GCA_013397975.1 Machaerirhynchus nigripectus
TTTTTTTTTTTTTCCTGAATAGTGGTCCATTAAGCATGTTCAAAGACTTCCTTTTGGCAGATTTCCAGCTGTAATTTTCTCATTCTTCCTGTTCCAAATAATCTTTTTTTTTTTTCTCCCAAGGAGTAATTTTATTACTGAGTAGGAAAGGCCATGCTTATATTTAAAAAAAAACCCCCAAACCGTACCAGTCCATCAGTCTTTAAAGCTTCTGGCAAAATGTTTTGCCTAAGTTTGGTATCAGCTTTGCTGTTTCCTACCTAGCAAGTATTGTGACCTCAGCATCTTGAACTCTTCTCAGCCTGGAAGATAATGGAAGCTGAAACAGGTACAACCCCCCCTCCCCACAGCACTGTTAAGAGCTACCGGCGTATCTTTTTTTGCAATACTGGAAAATCTTCAGCATTTAGAGTAGGGCTTTGGACCACAACAAACAGAAAGGTTAAGGCAATTCTCATCCTTGGTGTAACTGGAAATCAGAGGAACCTGTCCTGACCACAGCTGGGACAAACTGTTGCCTTCAAACAGGAACAGCACAACAAAGATCCAGGGCTTTGTTAAGTTGCCTGGCAAGACTGAAAAAACATCACAGTGAAGCCTATTGTTCATTTCCAGCTTAGCCAGATCTTGAAAGGAAAGTCTTTGCTTTACTAGAGAGCTTCTACCATTTTAAATAACTTTATACTTACTCTGAGGCACCTGGTGCTCTTGGTTTGATGTCTGGGGCCACCTGTGAGATGAGCTGTGAACCAGCACCTCTGTTGGATCGGGAGCTCAAGGCTGCACTGAGCAGCCAGGGAATGCAATCCAGAGCTCCAAGCTGCACCAGAGCAATCTGTGCTTGCCACCATTTCTGACCCTCATAGAGCTGAAGGCTTCCAAAGCCATGCCAGAGCAGCCCAGCAGTTCAGAAGGGCCAGCCAGGAGGCTACAGCTGCGTGTGGCACCCAGGCCTCGCTGCAGTTGGAATGGGTTGTGTGACTGCAGGTCTGCAAAGTGAGCAATCAGAGCTAACAAACAGCTGAAGCTCCCCTACGCTCCTTCTGGAACACTCCCTTGTAACACACCATCAGGGACTGAGTCCTCATGTTGGCACCTGGCCCTCTGGAATCACACCTCCCATAAACAGAGGCCCTCCTTGTAGGACAGCTGTTCTCTTCTCCTCCCATCCCAAACTAGGTTTTTTTGGGGAGTGTGGGTTTCTCCACCACTCTGCTCAGGTCACAAAAATCAAACAAGGCTGAAACCTCAGGAAACCACAGCTCTAACTGGTACTTAAGAGAAGGAAAAGCAACAATTTCCATGCCCTACAATTGTGCAGTTACAACGCATTCCCTCAGGTCCAGTAGAAATCTACCACTTCTTTCCTGCTTTGGCCTTTGATGAATTTCTGTAAAGTAGGGAAAAGTGAGGTTGCCATCCTCAAAGCTATGGTTGCCCTTCTGCAGTGATGTAAACAGTAAACTGTAAACAGTGCGTTTGGTTTTTACAGGCACTGTTCCACATGGGTTTGAGTAACACTGCTCCTCAGGGTGACATTCTCTCCTCCTCTAACTTGAGGGTGCTCCAACTGTTGCCCCAGGAGAAAGGAAGAGACCAGTTACTGCATAACTGATAGCAAATTACTCCAGTTACTAACGTAAGTTCTCTCAGTATCTGTCTCCACCTACTCTAGGCACATTGCTTTTGGTCTAAGGGATCATTAAATCTGCCATTTCATAAAATGTCCAGACAACAGACCCAGCAGTGAGTGCAGGAGCACTGACTTGTGCCAAGCTGGCAGCACTGCAGTGGTCCAGACAAACCTGTTCTGAAGCATCCACAATGATGCCTACTGAAAATGGAACCTTTTCAGACCCACCTCCCTGGAAATCCCATGTATTTGCAGTTTCACAGTGGCTGCTACAATCAGTTTAGCAATATCTGTGACCTTTAAGTTTTGAACATGAAAAGAAGTTGTGGTTCCCTGACTATGCTTTGTTAGCATTCTTTAAAGCATGAAAAACCCACACCTAACATCGCCCACAACATTTTATTAACAGGAAGGCTCTAGGATGTTAGGCAGTCTTCGAGGAAGAGACAGAAAAACCCCTCAAATATACTGTTCATATATGGAAAGTTTAAACACAAAATACTTATTTGACTGAAATGCTCTGAAGAACAATGTTTATGGTTGTTGTGTGGCATTTTTTTGGTTGGCAGGGGAGTTTTGGGGGTTTTTTTGGTTTGGTTTTTTTTTTGTGTGTGTTGTTAGTTTTCTTCATTTTTGTCTTTTTTTAGATCTTGCAGAACACTGAAAACCAGCACTTGGAACTTACACTCCTTTTAAGAGAGGCCACTGTAAGAGAATTAATTTTTTTTACATTTAAACACAAAACAGCTTTCTAATTTTATATAATCAAGAAATGGAAAACAATTTTTATTAACATGTCTTACATTTACAATCTTTTATTAGCTAATCAACATCAACATGCAAAAATAAGCGCTGAATACAAACCTCTACAATATGGTTTTGTTTAAACTACAATGGTTTAATTCTTTTGAAAAGTCATAAGGATGTGTTCTGCAGTTGTTAAAATTGAACTATTAGTTTCAGTAATGAATGCTATTTAGACCCTAAAATTATGTAGTCATCCTGCAAGGCATCTTCAGAAACTTCGCCCAACACTTAAGAATACCAGCTCATTGTCATGTGAGTACATTCTCAAAGCAAGAAATAAGGCAGTAGCACTAATGATTTCATATTGAACCCTATGCACATAACTAATAACTTTAGAAGGACTTTAACACTATGGTAGACTGGAAAAAGAACATTTAAACAAGCATTGGATTTTGCCTGAAATGTTCTGAGTTCTTCTTGATACTTATGCAACCTCCTTAAAATATTTGGGTTTGGAAAAAGACTTCCTACTCCTTCAAACCAGTCCCTATTTGATCCTCCAGAGAAGCCACCTTGTGTCAAAGACATCAAAAATATCTTCCCATGGAAATAAGTTACATCATTCATGTTCAGGATTACTTCACCAGAGGATCATAAAGAAGGCAAAGAGGAGCTTAAAGGAGAACATGTTGGTAGTACTGAGATCTTTGATAACAAAAGGGTCTTGGACAATTGTGAAAAAGAGGGAAGAAAAATGGATTTCATTTCAAATCTGTTGTAACTTTTCCCCCAGTGCAAGTGTCCATCTTTAAAGAAAGCTATCCTTTAGAAGATGTGAAAGTACTTTTCTTTGAGAAGAGTCCAATTTTTGACCTTATGTTACAAAACCTTAACAATCAAAATTTGTTTTTGTGTTTTTTATTCAAGTACAAACTTAAGTCATAATTCCTCTCTTTTTTTTTTTTTTTTTTCCTTTCAAGAGTGTTTATTGTTGCTCATTGATCTTTGGTCGCAAGAAACAATAATGCCACCGACAGGTCTGCTCCCCAAGGTGGCAGGTTTTGCTTCTTTGCCACACATTAAGGCCCCCTTCTTTACAGGGTATGCCAAGATACACTGTGTCAAAATTCCAGCGGCACTTCATCATGTGTTTTACGGACCTACATGATGTAGACTTTCTCAGCTTGTGAGAAGTTGAAGACTTCTTTGGTTCTTGGGCAAATTACTTTGTCATCTTGACGAATAGAAAGCAGAGACTGAAAAAGAGTGAAACCAAAAGATAATATTCACAACGGTAACTCCAAGCATTACTGAACTGTTTAGGAAATGAACTTTTAATTTAAAAAAATGTTGTGGTCTGAGGTCAAAACATCTTTGTCCCCAGAAGTTACTTATTCTACATTATTGCTCTCTGGAGGGGAAGATTTCCAATGCCATTTATCTCATGTTATAAATTCACATAGTTTGGTATGTGACCATTAATATGTCTTCATTAAGACCAATTTAAGCAGCTAAATATACAGTCCTTAAAATAACATTACTGCAAGAAGTATTTTTCTAGCTTCTGACTGAGTTTATAAGATCTTATTTTGATCTAGCAAGTTATTCTAACCACTGCTGTTTTAGCCTTCAGCAAGTCATTGACTCCAACACTTACATTGTATCCATAGACATATCCATTTGGTAACATCATAGGAGGATTATTTTCGTTCATTACATCCCCCGAAATCTTGCAGACTAGTCGGGAGTTGGCACAATGTGCCATCGGCAGGGGCTGAGCCAGCTTGTTCAGGGATTTGCTACACACAGGGCAGTCGGGGTTTTTTGAGCTCCCATCCTCTTTGTAACACTGTCTGTTAACAGCAAGTTAGGGAACAATCGCCACAGTGAAACCATAGTTAGTTTCCCATTGTATGGGAAACCTTAAAATTAAAAAAGCATCAGCTGTGCCAACAGAGCCCAGGTGACAGAATGCACAGAAACATTTAATTCAAGTTTAATGTGTACATACAAGAATCAAGGGTTTGCTTTGTGTCTAGGAACAAGAAAGAGCAACACGTGTCTGGCAGCCTGCACAGGTAAAGTTTCTGAGGTGCAGCACTCCAGCAGCACCAGCCCTTCTCCAGCACAACAAGTGTGCAGCAAACCCAACAAAGTTTCAAAAGATGCAGATATTTTTGAATAGTCACATAAAACCTGGCAGGTAAATTTGTATTTCAGTGCTTAAAAACCAGTAATTGTGACCCAGCTCACTAACCCTTGCAGGCATGTTCACTAATTTAAGACACGTGAAAAGACAGCCAAACCAAACACGATGTTACATTTTACCTGAAAATTTTTGTTTGGGCATGCCTTCTTTTTAAACCATAATGCTATTTATTATAATCTCCCCCTAGTTTAATAGTGACCAATTTATACTCCATTTGAACAACTCATGAGCAATTCAAGTGTCACATTTCTTATTTGAGCTCTCTGAAAAGCATCCATAAGCCAAAAACAAACCCCCACAAGGCTGTTTTTCACTCCCAGTAATATCTGCATTGAAGGATACGGTGTTTTTATAGCTGAAAGGCCTGCCTGGAGTGTTATAGTAAAAACAGAATTGTTTCCCAGCTGATGTAGTCTGTAGTTATCATATCTAAACTGTTGGATCAGCATTCTCCATCGAGCAGGGTCCAAGAGATCCTGTTAAAAAACAACACAACTATAAGTTGCTTTCAATCTAATTGTGCCAGGGGGCAAAAGCCTGGAAGTAGCAAATTGTGCAAAACTCACTCGAGCAAACCCATCACAAAACAGAAGTGGACACCCCAATACATACTGTGTAAAAAGTACCTTTTAACACAACTTTATTAAATCAAGTATTATTTAAAATAGGTGGAGCAATATTCAAATCTCCATCATCTACCAGATGTTCTAATCAAGGTATATAAATCCTGGTGAGGTTACTTCTTCCATTTAGTTTCCTAGACTGCTGGACTAATTAGGAAATAACATTAGTACTGTGGAATGTTTCCTCTACAGCCTCTGAACCATTAACATGAAAAAGTCAGAAGTGTTTTTAAATCAAGTCATGCTAATTCTGCTGATAATCATTTGCAATACATAATATTTACAGAATTTTGTAAAAAGACTTCAATTTGAAGAAGCTGGCACAACCCCAGGTTAGAGAAAGCTTACATAAGCTACTCACTTAGAGATAAAATTCTTTAATGCTGTGTGTTACCTAGAAGTCAGGGAATAGTAATTAGAGACAGGATTTTTCTTTTCAAGGAAGTAAGAACTAAACCCACAGGTCATGGATATATTGAACCCTAAAAGCAATGCTGTGAAAGAGTCATGTAAGAAGTGAAGATCCTTTGAAAATATACTTAAGTGTCATCTATGCAGGCAGATGCCTAATCTTTTCTTTCTTATCCTTTGTATCCATAACCTGCACTTTGGTCATGAGGAGTGACAATATTTATTTACCTTTATATAATATTTATCATATAGATATTACACATATTGTAATGTATCACATTGATCATACTGTCAACCGTGCATGCTACACTTTGAGGGAATGAGGAGAAACAATCTGGGGACACCTTACAGCACCTTCCAGTACCTAAAGGTACTGCATGAGATCCAGAGAGGGACATTTAACAAGGCCATGGAATGACAGGACAAGGGGAATGGCTTCAAACTGAAAGAAAGCAGGGTCAGATTAGATATTAACAAGAAGTTCTTTGCTGTCAGGGTGCTGAGACACTGGACCAGGCTGCCCACAGAGGCTGCGGATGTCCCATCTCTAGAACTTGGCACTGCTGAGGCCACACCTCAAGTCCTGTGTTCAGTTTCAGGCCCCTCACAAGAAGAAGGACATTGAAGGGCTGGAGTGAGTTCAGAGAAGGACAACAGAGCTGGGGAAGGGTCTGGAGCACAAGTCTGATGTGGAGCAGCTGAGGGAGCTGGGGGTGCTCAGCCTGAGAAAACCATGTGGACACAGCAGATGAGGACATGGTTTAGTGGTGGTGCTGGGTTGATGGTTGGACTGGGTGATCTCAGAGACCCTTCCCAACCTTAACAATTCAATGATTCTACAGTTCAAGGCCAGGCTGGATTTGGGTCCAAGAAATCTGGTCTAGTGGAAGGCACAGTGACATGAGATTGTTCTAGGGATATCAAAAGAAAGTAGCTTGTTTTGCCACAATAGTAAGCATTTTCCTTAAAGTCCTGAAAGAGGAAAAGCCAGAGAAAGTTCTATTCATTGGTTATAGAAGATGCTTTTTTCCTTGGATTAATAAAGATCAGTTGGTTAGAGATATGATCTCACAAACTTTCCCATAGATTTAAGAAGAATTTACTTAAAGGCATTTTAGGAAGCCATTTATGCACATAACTCATAGTCAGGATACTAAAGGTAGCTCCAAACAACCATGTGCTGTGATTGTGTTGAACTAGGTAATTAGTAGAGAATTCAAAACTTAACTTACATAAACTAGAATGTTTTAAATCATATCCATTAAGTATCAGGGAATTTGTTCTCATTGTATGGTTGTACATGAAACAATCCTAGCTTGTTCTCCCTCATTAAAACACTCAATCCAAATGAGCCCTTAGAATAAAACACAGAATTTATATTTCCTGTCTAGTTCTTTCTAACTACTAAAATAATGATAAGCTCTATCTTACACCCGGTCTTCTAACACATCAATCATTTATGTTCGTAACTTAGATCAAATCCAGCATGTAAAATACCAGGATCCTTCCAGGACTCTGGGATGAGCAAAGAAATTCATATTAATTCTGTGGGTTGTTCATTTCAGGGTTTTTTTTTTTGTGTGTTTGTTTTGTTAAACCATTATTTCATCATCATGTTTAGAAAACGTGTTTATACTGGCACTGCCACATATTGGCTTGGCATTTCATGGAAGTCTTGTCTTGCTTTGACAACTCAACTCTTCTCTACCTTCTGCCTCCAAAGCCAAGTTAAAAAGAAGTGGCACATGACCACAGAACTCAGTCTGTAGAAACAGTAGCTACTCAAGAATTTTGCTTTATTTAAATTTAGAGGTAGATATTATCAGTAATAGCTACATTAATTTGCATAATCCAAATAAATGAACACTTATTTTAAGGAACAAAAATACTGTTTTCAGATCATTCAAATCATCTTTCCTTCCTCCATGTAACATTGAAACAACAGTAATGTGAGAAGTAGAGTTAAGAACTGCTGCTGGTGTATTAAAGCCACAGTTTTGTATGCTGAACAAGACTCTCACTTTTTTTTCTTTGTACTTCCCCATCTTCTGCCTCTTGCTGTATATTTAATTATTGTGCTTCCAGCCCCACAGATCTCTAGTGCTGGGTTTATGGTAAGCCTAGCTCAGTGTGAATCCATGTTACTATTACAATCCCACTGAAACAATACAAATACTTTCTGGATTAATGTACAAGGACTGGTTACTAAAATAAGAACTCTTATAAAGGTGGAATTTAGGAAGTAAAACTAAAAAACCATTTACCTTGATATTATCAATGCATTTTCCTGTGGTGAAAAAAGAACTGAAACATCTGTTTTAATATTGCATTGCAGGACGGAATTTCAATCAGCATGTTACCTTATAGGGAGAGATATGAGTGTCTGAAGGAAAGGCCAACATTCCCATCACCTGTCGAACCTCATCCAGCTGGCTTCCCTCAGCCTGACTGAAGTGCTTTCTTGCGTGTCTGAAATAGACAATTGATACTTCATTAGACAGCCTTGTTTCCAAATCAAGTAACTTTACTTAATTATGGAAGATTTCAGAGAAAACCTCTAGATTCTGCTCTCAATATGTGAACTCCAAGAGTGCTCTATGTACATTTAAAGGACTTGAAAAAACACATCCTGCAAATAGGAATGCAAGAATGACTAAGAATTAGCATTTTTACACTGTAATTTCTTAGAAACCAGAATCTTTTTACAGTAGTGTGAAGTCTTGCCACACCTAGAACTAAAACAACCATGATTATTAGATGAAATGTTTCTGCTCATGCAGGCTCAGTGTATGACACTCCTCTGGCATACACTTACAAGTGAGATAAAGGCAGTCTGGAAATCAGCCGTTCCAGACCCATTATACATCAAGAGTGTTCAAATATCTGCCTTGTTTATACTGACACTTGGGGCAATGTTTATTTTTAACAAATGATTTTTTGGGGGCAGGTGTAAAGGCTAGAAGACAAGATCACTTTCTGTGCAGACTACAAAAAATTGTAGGGCAATGTAATAGAAAACACCTTGTTAAGAGCACTTCTGTTTAGCCAGGAAAATTAAAAAATTAGAACTTTAGTATGTATTTTTGTACTTTAACACATAGAGATGGTAAGGGGTACACACATGGCTGAAAGCTTGGACATTTGAAATAAGTGACAGTATTACCAGAAACATATTTAAATCAAAAATACAAACTTTAATATTTTTCAGGAAATAGTAAGAAACCACAAAATTATTACCTGATCATAAGGATATTCAACTACTTTAAAACCCCATATGAAAGTTTCCCTAATCTAGTCTTCCCAAGATCAGTAATTCTCAAGTTGGACTGTAAGTGTGCCCGAAAACCCTTCAGCCTTTAAACTGCATGATTAGTTCAGCATTTCTGCTAAAAGCTCCTGTTTTCAGTGGTGCACAGATGTAGCACAGTAGGCTGGGTATGGAACCAGCATTATACTGAATATCTGGCACTGCAGAAGTGTAGGAAAGTTTTCCCTATGCTGTGACTTCTGTGCAGTTTGTATTAGGGGAAGATACCAAGCCATCTCTCAAGTACTCTACTAAGAGTTTGCTCTTTTTTAACTTTTGAAGAGTCTTTCATTAATTCCTAAATTACTTTTAGGAATAGACCATATTCTCAATATGCCCGTGGCTTGAATAAGAAAACCTAAGCAAGTTGTTTCTTTCTCCAGTTCTGAATTTGACTACTACACTGAGGTCATCAATACCATGAGAACAGTCTCTTTAGCAGTATTTCAGTACTCCCACTTCCTCTCCCACCCAAGCCAGGAAGCAATGGAAGTTATGTAGGACAGACTGTTTCCACCCAATTTCCTACGCTGGGTGAGCAATTCAGGAATGTAAACAATGTTCCCCAGGTGATTACTGTTATGAGGGCAGAAGCACAAACCCCCTGGCCTGAGAGAAGAGACAGCCTGGACACATTGGAAGAAAGCTAAAATAACGGTGGAGAGCTGCAGATGGAATCAAGAGCTTTTGAAAACAAAGATTAGGCAAACCAAAAAATTCAGATCTACCAGTTAAATTACTATCTGTGCATGCATGAGAGAAAAAAGAGGAAAAAAAATCTTCTCAAAAGAACTGATTAGAGTGCAGTTATGTTCTGTGATGGTAAAACAGAAGTGATACTTCAGTTTGCACCAGCCTGGTCAATACTGAAGTTCTCCTTCCTGCCAGGCCATCAGCCTTCCATCACTTGCAAAATACTGAACACACTGGGATGTGGTGGCCGTTTTGGGTTCAGCCAGAATGAGTTAGGTTTTCCAAAGTGACCTTGAGTTAGCCTTCATCTCCTGACTTTCCCCGCCCCCTGTGTTCTTTAAAAAAAACAAGGAAGGTTTCCCACAAGGTCTGCATGCTATGGCTGAACTTCATCCACTGAAAGCCAACAATGAGAAATGAAAACAGAGCAGGATATCTTTCAAAGGTGAAGCAAGTTCATTAATTCATAGCACTCAAGTCTTTTTTAGATTGGGAAGCAACACACAGTACTGTAAGTTACTTGGGAATACACAACAGTGAAATAACACCTTAATTGCCCTCATGCCATTATTCACCCCTTTCCTTGTCACTCAACTATTTCCACCTCTGTGCAAGTGTTGTTATGCTCCTGGAGGTCTATGTGAACATTACAATGCTTAATTGCCATGTTTTTACCACCATTAGCACATATGAGTCACTATAGCCAAAGCAGGGGGCTAAGTTTTTCTAGATAGTATTTTTTAAATCCTGACAATAGACCATCCCTGAAGCCACTAACTTAATTCCTGCGACATATCTAAGTAATAGGCAGAAAATTTTGTTTTTCGAATCCCAGAATGATTCTGTAAACTCTGTGAGGACAAAGTCTATCATCTTTTGTGTCCCTCCAGCCCACACAGGTACAGCTGAGATACTGCACTTGACAGATATTTACAAAGACTTTAAGACCTGCAGTTCACTAAGGGTACATTAAATTGTTACAAGAGGATACACATTTGCAATGTACAGCTTATATACCTACATATGCCTGAATATAAAAATGAACATAATTACTGGGCAGTAGCAATAATGGAACACAAATATAAGGTGTTATAAAGAAAGGACTTGTTTCTAGTCAGTTTTTTGGCCAGTGCCTGAATGCCTTTATCTCAGACCCTTGTGACAATCAGCAGAATTTATACTCAAAGTGCTCAAAAGTTTTATTATTTTTATACCCCTGTTCAACCCCACCCCACCAAAAAAAAAGTATTCATTCATCCTTATAGGAGAAAAGTTGACTAAAATGATAGACTGTAGCCATTTTCTCCTAACTTTGCCCACCATCAGCTGTTATTTACTTCTTTTTGTCCTTTGTAGCCCCAGAACAAGAAGTGCACATGATGTTTTGTTAAGCTTTTAGCTGAGAACTTTGTGTGTCTCTGGCATTGCATAAGAGCAAATATCAGAATGCTGTCAGATTTCCCAGAATGAAATTAGTGAGAGCTCCTAAAGTGTGAAATTGGTGCCATCAGTCGTTCACTGTTACTGTAGTGGGTACAAATTTGACAAAGCCCTAGAGACTAATGGTTAATGAGACATAGTTAAAGGCTAATGATATTAGCAAAAAAACTTTGTGTTATATTTAAGCTTAAGAGATTTACTCTTTCTATTCAAGAACAGTTTTTTACATTTGTGAAACTTGCACTTTCAAGGCTACTCTGATAAGGTACCTTAGAGGAAAGTCTGTTTGTACTCATTCTAAAGAGCTACATAAATTCAAACACTTATTTAATAAGATGTATAAAGTGCACATCAATTTTAATGTAAAAGCAATGTCACTTCAGAGATTCTCAGCAGGCAGCAAAAGCTTTCAAACTTATTTAAACACCAGCTGCGTTTCAACAAAATGTCAGTTCCCCCAGTTCCACTCATACAGGAAACTCCTTGGTAAACAGCCTCTTTCTCTGCTTTCTAATGGATGCCTGACCTATTTATTGCACCATGGACACAATACTGAAAGAATCCTGCTGCAGGCACTTAACAGAAGCAAGCTAATAAAGCCACAAGTTGCAAGGGTTTGCTAGAAGCGATGAGATTTATGCCACACCTCCCCAAAATGTATTCCCTTATTCATTACTTATTTACTTTGTAACAAAGTAGAATGCAATGGTAAAAACATTTTTAAAGCCACATTATTGAAAGGAAGCATTGAGATGTTGAAGTCTGAATGCACAGAATAATAAAAACTCATCCTGCTAGAAAGGAGTGAATTAAGATACAGAAAGACTTCCATAGCTCCTTTTCCTTTTACAATTGGTTATGAAGTTAAAGCAGCATTGCCACGACTGCCAAGTTATAACTGCCAAGTATAAAACGTATGTCAACCCTGAATTTCAGCAGGTATATGGAATATACACACTTCACCCTTAACAACACTCAAAAGGGATGTCTTGTTTGCCATACAGACAGAAGCACTAAGCTGTAAACCTCAGAGACTATAGAAATACAGGTTATTCCACACAAAGCACACTGTGTCCTCTTGAGGGCTGACAGCTTGCAAATTTTACCACTTCTGATGTGGAAGAGGGATGAGAGGGAAACAAATATCCAGCAACAATAAAATACAGAAGGACCTTATCTGCTTTGTCCCAGTTCTCAGCCTATTTCCTTATTTCAGCTCTGTGCCTGCCCTCTGGTATCCAAGCTACATAAGGAAGCTGTAGCTCAAAGAAAATAGTTTTTAGAGCATGGACTACTCGTTGTTAAGATGCATGACTGCACACTTGGCAAAGAAACAAACTGAGAATAAAGCTAAAGGCACAGTATTCATTTGGTATAAAGAGCACCATGGGCTTCAGAAGACAGATAATGGAGTTGAGTCTCTTTCATCCTTAAGTACTTGACAATTCCTTAGGATTTGATAATTCTATCAAAGGGTAAGTGCACATGTCTAAATGCTAGCTTGTAGGTTTTGCTTTTAATTATTATGTTTGGTTTTAATTATCAACATTAAAATTAGCTGGAGTTTATCAGATTGCACATTTGCACTGGCTAGGACCAGAGCAAAGATGATTTAAGTGCAAGTAGGGCAAAGTAGGAATGATATTAGTTAGCTCAAAGCAAGCCACACATTTGAATGAAATTAAAAATAAAACCTGAAATTAACCCTAAAACTTTGCCCCGCAGGAGAGCTTCTCCATCTAGACTTGGGAATATGCTAGAATGTTTTCAGTCTGTGCATACGTTATGAGACTTTTCTGTACCTCTGTGCTGCTCTGACCAAAAAATCAGGTCTGCCACAAATACAAGTTTCAATTTCTGAAGTACCTGGTTTGGGTTTAAAGGCAGCAGAACTTGCAACTTTCTTAACATAGAAATATTATGTGGCAACAGTGTTGTCATCAGGATGTATCAGCAAAGCTTCAGGTCCAGCCATGAACTTCTCATTTCTCTTTAGGTTTAAACATTCTTACAAAAAAGAACTCGCTGTGAGTTCTCCCTCCCTTGTGCACGTGTAAGCTCCAGCAGCTCTGCCAGCTGCACCGTACTTTGGTGCTGGCAAGGTCACTGCTTATCAAATTATCAACACATTTCTTTGTCCCACCCAGCATCAAAATTCTACTTATTTCAGCAGGACTAGTTTCCTGTGTTATCCTGGAACATTATTCCACCTTAAATCAGGACCATTAACTCAGATGTATAAATTGCTTCATGTGCTGGTACTTAAAAGTATTGTCAGAAAAACTGTCTTGTGGTTGAAGTCAGGCAGTGCTGAGGTGTGACTTCACTTCTGTTACTGATTCACAACTCCACTGGGCATGGTGCTTTCCCTCTGTAGCCCCCACTGAACTGTTTCAGTAGAGGTGAAAATGGATGTTGAGTCGTTTTCTTAATTTGGAGCTAGAGGAAAGGAGTGAGGAAAACCTAACACAGCTCATCCCTCTCCCACCCATGACCACACAGAACTCTAAATTAGGCATCAATACAGCGGGTGAACCTGGCCTTTCAGTTAATTTGCAGAAAAAAAACTTTAATGAGGATAGCAAAGCAGTAGAGAATTCAGTCAAAATGGAAATGTTAAACCTTTAGATGAAGGTTTCATTATCCTTTTAGTATTTTTGGTGATTAAAACTGTAATGAATTACCATGAGAAGCTAGCCGTACCTCTTGAAAATTAGTTAAGGGTGAATATATATTTATATGTTATATTATATGCCACCAGAAAATCCATTTGTTTTTTAAAACAGATTAATTTTCTAAACCTTGATTTTGAAGAATAAGAAGATGCAGAGTTTCAGTGACAACATCAATTCTTTAAAAAGGCACATGTGTGGAACGGCACTTTGCCTTTATAACAAATTCAAGCCCAGCTTAAATCCCAAGACTGATGACAATACCAGGCGAGACCCTTCACAGGCTTTACAGGGCTTCTGGGTGTTGCAACAACAGTCACATGTTTCTAATGAAGCATAATACCATCTTGTTAAGAAAATTGTTTGGAAAGCATCCTAATTTCATACCTCACAGCATCCAGTCTCTTGTTCTGTCGAATGAGTTCAATGAACTCCTGAATCCTTAGGCTGAACTCCAGACAGCTCTGAGATTAAAGACAAGACAGGGTCTTAGATGGTGCCAAAGTTGCACCGCATGGTTTGTTAATGACTACGTGTGCACAACAAAAAAGAAAGTGTTAATAACATGCAACCTTGTTTGCTTGCTTTTAGGCATTCATGCAAAAAAAAGTTGAAATGCTGACTCTACAGCAAGATCAGCACAGAATTCCCTAAAAGCAAACAAAATCCTCCTCCTCTTGCCTCCCTGCAGCAGGGATGAACTTTTTCCTAATGACTGAAAGCATTGTTACCTGAGACACAAATGAGAGTAATAGGTGGTTTCTTTGTACTTTCTTACAATTTAAAGTAGTAGACTCAACAGTAGTTTGGGGCTATGTGATAATTTAGACAGTCTACCCAGAAGACTCCAAGGAAGAAACAAGCCTTTGAATGTTTTTTAAAAACATTAACAAAAACCAGCACAAAGTTTAAATTGCTGCAATGCCCTCCCTCTCTTTCTTCAAGCTTCTATCCCACTCTTCTTGTCAGACATCTAAAAGCCATGCTGGAAACAAGTCTCAAACAAGAAAACGAAGTGGCATTTACCTGTTTTTGGAAAAAGGTAAAATATGAAGCCTAACGAAGTTGACAGTGTCCCTTTAAATCAAATTTCATCACCAGTTCACAAAATCTATAAAAAAACTTTGAATGTGTGGAATTAAAAATAAAAAGATTCTCCCCCCCATAAAAGAACAAATCACTATGCTTCTTTATAGGGACACAGTCAACTGTTTTATTACCTTATGAAAATAATGAAAACCCAAAGTGCTCTGAATCATAATAAGAATAAAGAACTCTTATTCCCTGAGTTCCTCTGTTCCACTTGCTGAGTGTTTTTTTCTTTACTCCATGTTTCTAATGAATAGTTGCCTTTTGTCTATTGTCCATCAGCATAGTCATATCAAAATTCCTCAGTGACTTCAGTAGGAATTTGAGCAACTCCAAATTTCTATCTGTTATCTGCCTGGGGTGACTAATGCACACACTGCAACAATTGCTTATTTAAGATTTAAAACATAAGCCATTTGAACATAAAAATGATGCAATTCTGTCATATGTTAAAACTTACTTGTTTAAGGAACAGGAAAAATTATTTTCCAACTATGTATTTTTCTGTATTCAACCCAGGTTTAGCAGAAAATAAAAATTTCTCCTCCTGAGATTTCCAATAGGATTATTTTAAAGTACCTTGTTATCCAAATCTACACAAATCCCTCATCTAGAATTTTAAAGAAGTTTGTTTCACTAAAAATCTGATCAAGCTTTATAATTGTTAACGGTACTAAATCCCAGGGCTTCCTATTTTGCTAAGACATTTCCACAGCCCACCTGACAAACAAATGAATTTTCAAGTAAGGTGCAAGCCAATGGCCCTATGGGTTCTGCAGACAAGTGTAACTAGCAGAGAGTCCTAGATAATCAGATGATGCACATTCCAACTCGGTATACCTGTTAACAATCCCACAGCAGCCCTTCACAAGATTTCAGATCGCTCACATCTGTAAAGATTACATGACTGCTTTCCCAGGCCACCAAACACTTTAGATTTTAGATAAGGCTTGCATTCAGGTAGGTGGCGGCTGGGATTTTAGAACACTGATGAGTAGCTAAGCAACTAGAAGCAGAAGAAATGTTTGTGTTTCAAAAAGAAGCATAGTAATTTCTCTTCTTCCAACTCTGATCTCTCACAGCCTTAGCTTTGGTTTTTGTTTGATTAAAAAAGAAACAAAAAAGAAAAAGAAAAAAGCGTAGGGCTTGCAGAAATAGATTTTTGTTGTAGTTTGTTTTTCAAAAAGAAAAAAAGAGGATGGGGAAGATTTTTCCTTATATATTGCTTGTTGAAAATTGGTGATGAAAAAGTAAGACGTTCATGTTATATTTCTTATATTACTTAACATCTTAAGATAACACAAGGGGGATTTTTTAGCAGTATAATTATGCAGTGTGGTTTACATACCAATTCTGGTTTTCCTTTAATGGTTTCCATAACAAGATCATCATTTTCTCTAGAGTAATCACTGTCCGATTTACTTTTGCATCCCATCTTCAGCTCGTTCTCAGTTTGGCGCCCCTGAGTGACAGAGAATGTCACTCTTCGCTTATTGTTAAGTGCACTCAAACATTTTTGGTTAAAGAAAGCGCTTAGTTTAAAAAAATAAGACACAAACATCTTTAAGGGAGGCAGGGATTTTGGTTAATATCAGTTAAAACCAGATTTCTGCAAGCCCTATAAAAGATTACAGCATGTTGTGAAATGCATAATTTAAGAGACAAGGAAATTTCAACAGACTGCATAGGAACAAGTACACAGCATGTTCAGCTCATGGTACTCAATGGCTTGAGGAAGACTTTTTGTGTTTATTACTTGATGAGATTCCAGCTTTTAGTTTTGAAAAAACACATTTCACAGGTATTTTCTCACAGCAAGTTAGTTCCTTTCTCTAAAGTTCTATCTTCTTGAATATATATTCAACAGTTAAAAATTATTAAGACTAAAATCCGCATGCAATTTCTCTTAGAAATTTTAAGCCTGAGGTCAGAGATAACCAATTAATCTCGTGTCATAAGACACCTTCACATATAAACTCAGTTTCAGTCTCACCAGGATGCACAGTTATAAATGTAAGTTTAAATTCATCAAGACACTATGTATTTCTGCATTTGTTTACAAATTACACTACACCCAACTGAGTATTGTATTTTATTTGAGCGTAATTTGTTGAGACAACACTGAATCCAGATGACCTATCACTCAGTTCCAGGTTTGACATTTGTGAGCCTGTTTAGCTCCAACTACCTATGCCTTTTAAGAAGATTTTTGTACCTACTGTCCTTACTTTTATACAAGACCTTATTCAAGACCTGTAATTTAAAACAAATTGACCATATCCAGCATCCAAGTAGTTTAGAAAGCAGTTTAAGCAAAATGTGAACATGTTGCATTTTCATACCTTCATTTTTCTGAGTCTGGATTTGTTGTCATGACACCAAGCCAAGCAAGTCATAGTCTCTTGTCTCTCCAATGACTCTTCCACTTCTTTAGCAGTCAAAAACATCTCAATATTTACCAAGTCCTTCAAAAAATAAAAAAGGAAAAAAAGTCTCATTAAATTGTACTCATACTTCACACAGCAATTCTTCAACTTCGCTGGAATACAGAGATACAAAAGACTTTGTTCTTAACACCTCTGGTTTATAGAATCATACATTGCAAAAAGACATTACAGGATATTTCCACAGACTGAAATGTTCTGATAGTGACAACAGTTCTCTGAGTCTAGTTACATAACAGAACCAGAAAAAAAAATAAAGAAAAATATTAAAGATTACACCTAGAATCTTGCAGACTTTTATAAAACTGACATGCTTAGTATCACAAATATTACCACAGCTCTAGTAAACAAAACCACTCTTGGAAATAAGATGGCATTTTCAGCTGTCAGAACAGCTGAATATACTTAGTTTTAGAAGTTCTACCTTCCATGAGGCAAAGCTGAAAACTAGAACTAGCATCAGCTACATCACATTCACATCTTGCATTTCATTAGCCAGTTTTTCCTTATAAATACAGGAAGTCTAATACTATTGGGAAAGTGGAGTAAATCATGTTAGGGTTATTAGAATGGTTATTTACAGAAACTTAAACAAGACACAGTTATTTCTAAAGTGCAGCAGAACTTGCAGCTTTTACTAAATCTTTCTCTCATTACTTGAATTTTAAAACCAAAACATTAACATTTATTTTATAGCTTGTATGATCATAGCAACAAAACCCTTTACCCCGAAAAGAATAAAGGGCCTCCTGCAGCTCTAGTGGTATCAAATCCAGGTAAGTCAGACTGAGCTCAGAATTCAGACAGCTACAAGTTTACAGAACACTGAGATTGGACTTTAATGGACTTTTCCCATACCCTTAGAGATAAAAAAAAAGAGATAAAAAAAAATTAATCTGTTTTATCAATGTGTTGGCAAATGGACTGAAAGAATGCCAACCTATTCCACAACAGTACTTCTACAGTATTCCTAAAAGAATTATGAGAATAGTCTTTTTGCTGGTCTGAAGTTTTTCTGATGATATGCTTAAATGGAAGGAAAGTGCATTACTCCCCTGTGCATGATAAGGTGACCACATAAAAACTCCTTGCCCATTAACTCATCTGTGTAAGTATCTTGACATATAATGCAGCCATATTAATTATCTTGCTTGCATTCCATACAGCTGGTGAGTGGAAAGACAATTCCATTCAAGTTACAAACAATAACATCTCCATATATCTCCTCAGGCTTATTTGAGCTATGTGCCCTCTTAATGAACAGCATTTGCTTTCAGACCAAATTAAAACAAAAGCTTTTTTTTTACATCAAAAAAGGACTGGATCTGCTAAGCAGAAACAAATCACTGGTTTAATCTCATTTGTTAGCTTTTTATAGTTTAAGCTTCATTACAAAAAAAAAAATTAAAGAAGTGTAAGGGCAGCATTTGTTATAAGCCCATGAGCTGGTGAGAGAATCCCAGCTATCTGTATGTATCAATCAGGTGTTAGCATAGCAGCCGTCTACTATGAGCAAAAAGACTGCAATTACTGCCGAGGCAGACAAAACTCTTAAATAAAAAGAGATTTTCTACATTGTTTTTGAAAATTTAAAATGAAAAAGGTTCTATTTAACAGAAATGCTAATTAGATTCGCAGTTGCCAAAAGAAGTCAAAGCTTGGCAGCCTTCTCTATTAAATAGACAGTATGTATCCAGAAAACAGAGGAGAACATTTTAAATTAAGAGTTTCTTTCAGAACCAACAATTACATTTAAATCGCACCAATAAATAGGATTTTCTTCTCTGTTGACTTGATAGAAAGTTAAGGAACAATATAAAAAAGGCATTAAGAAATCCTTTTGTAGAGACAGAAATAGCTTTTGCATTTGATTAGAAGTAGTTAGAAGTCTTAATCATGCACACTGATAACCACAAAAATCCTAAGACACAATTAGGCAATAAACCTTTAAAAACCCCACATGCCACACAGTTTTTTTTTAATCCAATCATACTTTCCTATCTTTTCTGGTGCCTACTCTGGGTGCTTCTTCCTTAGCTAGGACTAAGGAAACAGAAGAAAGGAGTATCAGAGGATTAATCAGAACTAGCAGCTGTTCTACACAGGCCAGTCAGGAGTACTCCTTGTCTGCCTCATCTTGGATGGACAGGAACCAGTTTAGCATTCCTAGCAAGTATCTCATGTTCCAGTCAAAAAAATCCCCACTAAGATCCCAATCCTGAATAGCTTTCTGAAAGTATTCTGCAATTCAGAGTACAGGCTGCAGACCATACAGAAACATTGTCTTAGCTCCCAAAACAGGATTATGATTTAACAGGCTGCTACAAAGTGCCTCTCTTACACAATTTACATATAAAATTGGGTCAATGTAAATACACAATTTCAGAGAAATAGTGCCACTTGATTTTGCAGGTGCAGAAAAAGCAGAAGCAAGAAATCTGTTGCCACACACTCCCCCTTGAAATGACGCAGTATTCTGCACCATGGCAAACGTTTTCTGACTTGTATATAAACTAAAAAGGAATTCTAAACTCTTTAATTACCCTCTTTACAACACTAACGTCTCCCTTCATTTCACACTTTCAGCTTTCACACTGGAACAGGGGTTGCAATACTTTCCTGCCAGTACTGCAGAACTAAGGAGAACCCAACCCTGCAAACGGATTATTTCAGTGCTTTGATCAAACCATAATTCTTAGCACAGACTTTCCAGCCTCCTGTGCATTGTCATAACTTTGCCTAAATACCTGGCTAACAAATACACAATACCTGAGGTTGGGCAGGAAGACTGATTTACATGAAACTTTCATTTAGTTCTACAACTGTACTGAAAAACCGTCTCAAATATCTCAAGGAGGAGAACTCACTCCATTAAGTGTTAGCAAAATTATCCAAACACTCAAGGCAGGAGCACAGTACAAACCAGGAAGTATCACCTGGATTTTATAATTCCTGCTTTAAAAAAACAGTATTGGACTAAAGTGAACTAACTTTCCCTTCTATACAACAGTCAATAACCAGGTATCAGAAGGGTAACTATTTCAACACTGGGTGAACTTTATCATAGAAGAACTATTTAATTCCATTACAACAGTGAAAACTCCAGAGAAAGACATTTACTATTAGAGAAAACTGCACACGAAGGCTGAAGACACTTCAGTGAAAGCAGAGATACTTATTTAAACAAGAATACAGCTATCCATCACCCTGTGCTCTGCCTGATTTACATATATATAGCTTTTAAAATATCACTGCTTCTTTTTAAGCTGCAAGTGCCTCCAGGGAGGGAGGTTACCAACCCTATGATTCTGCACAGAACTCCAATTTTAGGCATAAAATACTATGAAGAATGAGGATGCATTTATGATTATGATTACTAGATACCTATTCCTGGCCAACATAAAAGCTGTATCCCATTTGCTCAGATGGGTTCTTAGTAAGAACATCCAAAGCATGTTCATGCACATCCCCTCCTCTGAACAGCTTTTGGACTCTGGTGAGGGAGAGCAGGAGTTGATGGGCTGAACTCTCAGGGCATCCCACTCCTTGATAGGGTGCTCTCCTTAGCAGTGTCTTGTTTTCAGGAGACTCCAGTGCCTGCCCTCTCTGGAGGGAAAGGCTGCAGCAAAAATGAACACCAGTCTGAAACACCAAAACTAAGAGAACAACGAAAATGGGCCCAGAACTTAATGAATTTATGTGGCTGTGTTACAGAAAAGAAGAAGTGATTCACAAAAATACAGTTTTGAAAGTTTTGAAGAATAATAGCTGTGAAATAATGAGAAGGTATGTAAAAAGGCAGCACGGTAATTTACTTTAACTGGCGGACATATAAGCTTCACATGAATTTAAAATTAAACACAGCTATGTCTATTATAAAGTTGTGAACCAAACTGGCAAATATATATAAAAATATGAATTTAAACTGAATTTAAAGCCAAACAAAGGCTGTAATTTTAGATAGTGCACAATTAGGAGAATTCAGTAATTAATTGGAAAAAACCAGAGATCTACATGTGTGGCTCTAAATTCACCACGAAAACTGCTCAGAATTTTGAGCACCAGATGCAACAAAAATAGAAACTTTGCATTAGATCATATGTCAAATGGCTTAGAAACAACAAAACCATCTTTTCTGCAGTAGCAAAATAACTACAGAAATTCATGTAGTGTTCACATGAGGATTTTTATGTAACATTTTAAAATTTGGAGCAGTCAGGTCAAGTCATTCCTCTCCACTGGTCTCCACTCTGCACGCAAGCTGAAGTACTTTTACTTTATAAGATCTCCAGTCACAAGTCTGGAAAGCTATCAGAAGGAAGTGTGTGATAAAATCCCTTATAATTCATATGAACATTTATGTATTAATATAAATCCCGGAATATTTCACATATGAAATGTGAATCTTTAACAGGACTCAAAACCAACCAGAAATTACTACTAGAACACACAAAACTTGATATTTTCAAATGTCCTATTGATGCCATGATGATTGTCTTTTCTTTTATACCACTTTTCTTTTATACCACTTGCCTGGGGCCTGTATGGTGTGTGCAGGTCCCAGGTAAGTCCATAAGTTATTCTCAAAACAAGATTAATTCATCAAAAAAGAAATATTAGACTTAAAGAGATAAAATAAAAGATTTGATTTTGAAAAGTGAGATAAAAGATTTGATTTGATTTTGAAAAGTGAGAAAAGGCAGCATTTTGTAGCAAAGAAAGTTTCCTCAGTGGAAAAAAGCATCTCTCATAAAATAGGCTATTTGTTGTATAAAATATGCAATTCATAATATCATAAGATGCTGTTTTATGTATTTTTTCAAAAATGCAAATTGTTTATTTTTAATTGCTTACTACCATCAATATGAAATTGAAAATAGGCCAGTATGCCTCAAGCTATCAGTGGCTCATTGCCAAGAGTATGTACCAATAACAGCTTTAATAAGATTGACTGTCTATCTATACACATTACATGCATAAGAGCACTACCCTCATAAAAAAGCCTTTGCCGATGCACTTCAGCGTTCAGCAGCATGGTAAACTACTTGTATATGAAATACAATAAACACACAGATCACTCAACTACTTCAGAAAAAGCTGTGTTAAGCTTTTAATGACTACTCACATACTCTTCACTTGCAGCACAACCTTCAGTATAATTTAGTTCTATAGAAGTGAAATAGAAATGCAGTAATGAACAGTCACAAACAAAGAGGTCAATTTAGTCTTCTATATTAATATATTAATTTGTTATAATTTCCCCTGTGATGAACACACAGCAAATCCAGGCATCATCTCAGGCTGTGATCATTGTTACACAACTCAGGGAGAAGGCAAACACAAGGAGATGCAAGGTAAGATGATAGGAGCAGCTGGGAAAGAAGAGGTCATTATATTTCCACAGTGGGGAAACAGTGACAGAGGCATCACTTGGCCAGAGCAGGAAGCCTGGAACACACCACAGTCACACTGCCTACTTGAATACATGTGCAGAAAGGAAAAGTGAGGTGCAGGTGAAGAGGGGGACAGTGCAGGTTGGTTTTGATGGCAGTAACATGAATTGGGACCACAATCCAATTCCTCCGCCCCTATATAAGGGCAGGAATAAAAGGCTGCTGGAGTAAAAGTTTCTTCAAAGTCAACACACGGTATGTATGAACTGAACTGACATTGAAGGGAGACACAAATTAAGAAAATAATGGCATAGGTGGTGACAATACAGCAACACCGCAATTACTGAAGACCAGATAAACTGGGGCACAAATTAACAGTAAGAGGCCTCCTTACTCTCTGCTCATAAAATAACATTGTCTGAAGTTCATTAAGCTACTATTAAGTTTTATAATGCCACACACTTTAACAGGATTAGAGAGATACTAAACAGGGTAACTGACAGAATGTCCTACTCATAACCAGCTGCAGAGCTAATTACTGGGGGAAAATACAAAGACAGACAGCCAAACCACAGATTCATCAACAGAAGAGCCAGAAATGTTTTTGTCTACACAGTAAGCACAGCACCCATGGTGTACAGTCAAGCTTTCACATGAGGGCTTCTTCCATACTCTCATCATAGCACAGACCTTTTAGTTCTGCCTGGTTATTTTTGAAGGATCCCAGTATCGTACACTTAGTGTCTGTCAAAAGAGCATGGTCTTTATATAATGTTAGAGGATGCTGGTACTTTTGTTAATTGATTCTAGTGATTACTTCATGTTCTAAACTTGTGTTCAACTTCACTTTTTCTGACTAGATTGCAAACTCCTTGGTATTTGACCTCTGCTCTCACGCCTAGCAAAAGAACCCACCCATAACATTTTCCAGTCATCCTCTCCCTCCAGTTTTTCCAACAGCTTTCTAAAGTGTGGTCACCAAAACTATACATATTCTGGTACTGGCTCCAGACCCAAGTAAAAAGAAGTGTTTCATCCACCTCCTTTTGCTCAAGGACATAAGCTGCTTGGAAGAGCCTCAGAGTTGGAGCAAGCACTGAGGTTGGTTATTAGCAATCTGTTTTGCCAATGCATCCTTTGCTCCTGCCTCAGCAATTTCTGTAGCTCAGCAAATGGCTGCACCTTTACCCATCAGCACATTACACCATGCTAAGTACAGTAATAAATGACTACACTACAGTAGTGTGACAAAGCCTCTAGAGCTTAAGATGCATCATTGGGCAGAAAAAAAAGTGCCTCGTTTTCTGTCACAGCCTCTTCTAGCAGAGGAAAGGCACCCAATCCTTTGCTAGTGGAGCACAAGCCCTGCAGCTTTTGTCCATGCAGAATAAGTCTGTGTTAGCACCTACACACATTCTCTAACAAAACATTATCCTGTCATCTACTGTAGTAGGAAGAGCAAGTGTTAAATGTGAAGTAAAATTCACACTTTGAAGGAATGTCTGGCAGGAAGAAAGGACAGTAAGAAGAGGCATAACTGAACCCAAATCTCTTCTACTCCTTGATAATCTCCAGGTGATAACACCATTCCCTGTTTAGATAAAATTTCAAATCAGGATTTTTTCTTGCATCACCAGCATTCCAGACTAAGTATTTTGTAATAAATTAGCTCAGTTATGATACACTACAGGTAACCCACTTTGTCTAAACAGACTGAAGAAAATAAGATGTTCGACATCACAGTACAATTCATGTTGTTGGCTTTTGAAGTGTCAAATGATTTGTAATGAGGAAGTTTGTTATTCTGCTTCGATCTTGACTATTTCACATTTACATAATTCTAATTCCTCAAGATGCTGAGACAAACTGCAGATGTAAGGCTGTGCAGGAATTGCAGCACTTTGAAATTCAGATGAAGACACCCAGACGTTCATTATACCAATCTACTCAAAGTTGCCATGCCTACGCTAGGTACAGCCAAAACACATTTAAAGGAATTTCCTAGTAGCTCTGTATAGCCTGGTACTGCAGGGTAACTCCAAGCAGCACAAGCTAAAATCCTGGCACCTTTAAATCAGTTATGCCAGTTTAGGAGCTCCTTCTTACATAGTTTTCCTGTAACATCTCTAGTGTGGGAACAGCAAGTCAGAGGAGAGGGAAACAAATAGCTGCTGGCAAAAGACACCTTTTACCATTCAGCCTGCATCTGGAAAGTCAGCTTGGCTATGTTCTGCATGACAGTGAAGTAAATAATACATTCAAGCATTATGCTGAATATTATTTACCTATTTAAAATTGAGTTGTTATGAATATAACTGTGTTTTGATTAATTACTTTAATACATACGTGTGTGTTTGCCTACAAGCCATTCTTGGACTATGCATCTTAACAAGGAGGATTTCTAAAGGTACATTTGTATGATTATTAGAAGAAGTGTTTATTCAGCTTTTAACTTTTTTAGTTAAGACTTAATACTGCTCCTTTTTGTGATGCTCAAATGTGTGGGTTATTTTCCATCTCCCCTTTTCTGAGAGTCATCAAGTAGAAACAGCTATTCAGGGAATGGATTGTGTCAAAAATAGCAGCTTCAGTAAGATTTTGCCCCATAGCAGACAGAAATCCTTCAGCAGTATTCTACTGAGGTGTCAGCTGAAGGATCCATATCACAGTCCTGAAGAACACTTTTATAAAGCAAGGAAAGAACATTTAACTTTGGGGCTGAAAAAAGGAACAATGATATAGAACAGGAAAAAGAAGAGATCAGATACTTGGTCAAAAGCCATGAAAGCTTGACTTTAAGAATTCAAGACATCAAATAAGATTTCACAGCTTTCTGTAACAAAGCTAAGACAGTGGAACACACTTGAATTCGTTGCAGGTATCTTTTCTAGTTAGGCTAATCTCTCCAAAAACAGTTTTACAAAAACTGAAGCTGCAATGATGCAGTAGAAAAGACCAACTGGACCAAAATGGAGGGAGAGAAGAATGGAAGATAATCAGCTTTTCCAGTGACTACTATTCCTTACTTAAACAAAAATTTTTTTAAAAATAAATGTATTTACTACTTTGAAAGACAAATATTTTTAGAATGGCTTTTCAGTATCTGCCCTGTTTTGATATTCTTCAGTGAATAACCATTGCCACAGATGTAGAAGTTCTGCTCCAGAAGGAAACCATTGATAGTAACTGGAGATCTGAACCCTCACTTTGAGAAATTCGTTATCTTTTTGGGACTGTGTCAATTGTCAATACTGCTTGAAGTGTCAAGAAGCCCTTCTAATACAGATCAATGTTGACAATGGTCCTATGCTTAGACAAAACTTCTGAAGTCAATAAACTACTCAGTTTTTTCTCCCCCAATTCTCAAAAGCAACAAGCACGCTGTGGTATGAATGCAAAGGGCTGGTTAAGTATCTTTGAAGGACGATGCACGTACCTAATTACTGATCTAAGAACATTAATTGGCAGAACTTTAACTGACATGCATAATCCTTGATTTAAGGTAAAATGAACCAGTTTTAAGCTATATAAGAGTTTTTTTCAACTCAAACATTCAACTGCATTACAGTATCACTGCCCACCCTGCCCAGGGGTGTAGCAGCTCTTCTGTTCCTCAGTGAATTATAGATTTTTAAATCATTTGCTCCTTGCCCCAAAACACTAAACACTGGGTTGAATTTATGCTATTCTTCACAGAAAAAATATTGCCACTTGTACAGCTTTTGTACAGCATGAGCATTAAGGCAAGGAGATACATTCTTTTACTAAAATAAGCTAAGCAAAGATGGAAAGAGGATTTACAGCATATGATAAGGGAGACTGGTAGCTTCAGAATCTGGGTTTGTTTTCAATCCTACAGGCAAAAATCACTACAGCTATACATAATTAACCAAAGAATGTAAGGACACTTTGCATGTTTATTTTTTCTTCCTAGCCTATTAAGGAAAGGGCTAGAAAAACAAATAAAATTTTAAACTCTACCACCTCCAGAAACAGTAGACTAAGCACCATATACATAGCCTAATTATAAAATTTATCTAGAAACAGAAACCAACTTCCTACTGGAACACCACACTTCCTAAACTAGATTTCCATATCAATTAATGGCACAGAAATGAGATAGCAGTGTAGCAGAACATGAAATAACGAAGTTGAAGTTAATAGACAACCTTGCCAACTAGCTGAAAACATGATTCTGCAGATGAAAATAGCCATTTTTATATTGGTGTGGCATTACCACATTGTGATAATGACCTTATTTTTATTCTATTTAGTCTAACAAGCCATTACTGATGAGTTTTATTCGTATGCAATAAAAACCCCCTAACATCTAGTTTGTGTCTTTAACACAAACTGGTTTTCACATCATTAGGGAGCCAGACAACATCAAGAAAAAAGTCCACAGTAGAATCCCCTCCACCCCATATTTACTTTGGCACAAACATGACATTTCTGTCTTTGACTGTCAGCTCTTATTTTAATATTACTCACATTTTGGTTTACTTTCCCAAGCAGCATTACTTTTTTTTAAAGACATATAACGCATATTTAATGTTTGGAATTTATTTCTTATATTGCCGTAACTTTATGCTGTACAACCATGCTGTGCCCAAAGTTATTCCTTACTTGAGCTAGTTCATAACTCTGGTATTTAAAACTTGCCTATAATTTTTCACATCCAGCATTTCTTTCCATTCTGTTTGCTTCCTAGTTTATAACCATGGTTTTTAAGCACTTATGTTCTATTACAAGATTCAACAGCCTATCATTCCTGTGAAGGTAATTAATTTAGAAAATAGCCGAAAATTTGTCACAGCCTATCAAAAACTATTAGAATTGGACACTATGGCACACAATCTTTGCCAACAGTACACAGCAGACAGTTTGCTCAAACACAGGGATGATTTAGTGGTTTTCCTTTGGTCATCGAAGCAGAATCCTTTCTGACCTGCTTCACCCATGAAGCACCTTGGCAGTTCTGCAGGTCTCTTCACATTCAGGAGCCCCACAAGAAACTTAAAACAAACAGGCTGAGACTTGCTCCCAAGACTGGTCTAACAGCTACTGGAAAGTTTAACCTGGGATCCCCAAGCTACAGCTGAACTGGAAAGAGCTGCTTCCTTCAGCCTTTCCAAAGAGCAGCAAAGGGCACCTCGGCCATTTGCCCCAACATCAGAGGAACAGAATCACAGAATGGTTGAGGTTGGGACCTCTGGAACCTGTGTAGTCTCCCTGCTCCAAGCAGGGTCACCTTCAGCAGGTTACTTAGGATCATTCCCATTCCAGTCTGGTTTTGAGCATCTCCAAGTATAGGGAGACTCCACAAGTCCTTGTGTCTGCTGGGGAGCCCAGAACCGGATACAGCACTCCAGATGGGTCTAACCAGTGTTGTGTACAGGGGCTGGACCACCCCCCTTCTGCTGCTGCTGCTTATCCCAGTGCAACCCAGAGTGCTGCTGAGTTGTCTTTGCCATGAGAGTGCATTGCTGGGCCATGCTCAACTTGTTCACCTCACCTCACCTCTGGCTGCTGGACAAGCTGAACAATAACACCACCTTTTTTCAGGTTCTTATGCAGGGTATAATGTCTATCCAGTGATAACAAAATCAAGAAAAGACTGGTGCTGGGGATAATAATCAAAATTCCAGGTGAGACCACAGTAAACAAAGATTACTTCGGATGAGTGAATACCATGGTATTTTGTAATCTCTACAGCAAAGTTACATTAGTAAGCATTTGAGAACATTTCAGTGCTCACATCCTTCAGCAAGAAAGGAACAAAAAGAAACAGAGATGCTTATTTAACCAGTAAAACTATAAATTCTATGTAACAACCAAGTTCCAGTATCATATGCTGTAAAAGCTGTTCACAAAGAGGATCACCTTACAGTAAGAAAGACCAAGTGCAAAGCAGAGAAACTGAGGGAAGCCTTATCTTCATTAAGCCAAAACAAACTGTAATGCTGACTAAAATGCATGATATGAGTAAACTAGAAGAAAAATGGCCTCAGTGCATTCAACATGCAACTGCATTCTGTGTTATCCGAGTTACTCTGATGTTATGCAAATAAAAAGAGTTAGGCTTGCAGGCAGAAGGTAAATAATCTTATTTAAAACTTCCTTTTTAACACAAAATTTTCTATTCAACAAACAGAATGAAAAGCTTTAAGGCTTCATGAGTATGGTGCTTTTACCACAGGGTCTTGGCAGTATATCATGACAGACTTCCACGCTTATGTCTAAACCAAAGCTGAGTATTACTTAATCAGGCATAATAGAACTTGCTATGAAAGTGAAAATATTTCCATAGTGCTTTTTCAGCAGACCTAGTAGGTACAATAACATGATGATTCAGCAGAGATGAGCTCCTGCTCAAAACAGAGGGAAACATCTACCAGAAGTGGGAGAGCTGCTGACCAGTCAAGCTGCAGTTATTCCCAGCATAATTGCCCTGAGTATTTTTGACTCACATGCATGGGCTGTATCTTGAGTGAGGCACAAAAGCCTCTTCAGTTGATTTTTTCAGGACTATTTCATATTAATACTTTGTAACCCACTTCCCCTCTCACTTCTATTCAGCCTCTACATAGTATTTCCTACTTGGCATTTACTGAAATTGCTGCTGGCTGAACAGGATGAGACCAGTAAAGCAGCAAAAGAATAAGAGACACATGACAGATAGGTCCCTGTTACAAGACAAAGAACAAGCACATATGCTCTAATTTGACATCAGTAACAAAAATATATTTTCCCCCAACAAAATGATAGAGATGTATTCAACTATTCCACCCAAGAAAGGCAAAGTACATAAGTCACGTAACAGAACTCAGCTTCCAGCATCTTCATAAGACTAAGATTTTAACTAGAAGAGTTGCATGCTTTCTGGAATCAGGAACATCAAAAGAACTTAAGATTTTCAAGGATCACTCAGGGTCAAACAGCAAAGGCTACCTAAAATCTGCAAAACATGATTTCTCTGAGCAAACAGCAAATTCTTAAAAAATCAGTTTTAACATCCTTGTGGCTGTCAGAAGACCACAGTGAGGATTCATTGGTCTGCATAAAAAAGCTACACCAAAGTACACAAACTCCAAACACTTCATAACCCACTCTGAGCCCAAGCAAAACCAACTAGCTGACCAGTGAAAAGGAAAGCAACGATCACAAAATGGTGAAACAAGCAATTCTTGGAATTTTGCATTCTTGGTATCACGCAAGATAGAATGGCTACTAAAAAACCCAAATTGTATCAAAATTTATTTTCCCAAGTAAAAGTCAGCCTTCCCCTCAATGCATTGAACAGTAGGATGATACAATAGAACAGTTGTTCCTGCAATCAGCAAATGCCGTTCTGCTCAGTCTGGTCACCTACACATATCAGCTGAGTGGGGCTAAACAGATGGGAAGCTCTACCACCTGCTTAATCAGCAGCCTAAAGGCCTCTAACAAGAAATTTTGTATGACATTTGAGAATTAATCCGAGTTTTAATAGATAAAGGTGTTTATCTAAAAGCATTTAATTTATGACAAAAAATTACGCCTTCAATTTTGACTTATTTAATACATTACAACACAATTTACAGCAAGGAGGGAGAACAAACTCAAGCCTAAAAAGATTAACAGATAAACCTTAGCAATGAAGGCACACCAATACATAAAAATAACTGCTACAAGGCTAAAGCAGCTTGCTATTATTTTCCAACTTCTCCTTTACTACCATTTTGTTAGCAAGTTAGTCCACACTGTCACCCACCTCAATACCACTTTGTCTGGCTAGTTTTACAGCTGTGTTGTAGTAGCCACAGCGTAGGAGATGTTCCACCATCATACGATCCATGCGTTTCTTCTTCCACATGTTGGCAGCAGCTGGCTGGTCACTACTGTGCTCCTTCAGATGTTCAATCCTGCGTTTGCAGAGCTTTGCACTTTCATCTTCAGCCTGGATTGACTCAACAGCCTAAAAAGTAAAAACTAAAAGTAAGAGCTATACATTTTCAATCTCCTTTTAAAGCAAAATACAGTAGTTGTTTGTAAGCATTCTTTACATGTTATACAGTTACTCCCAGTAGTGTTTCTTTCATTTAGAAACACATTTCCTATGGCAGTGCATAAGTTTCAGCATGGCTGGTCCTGTTCTGAGATAGTTTTGCACAGAAGTAAGTTTTGATATATTTGACATTATGAATATGTACATTTTTCTGCTTAATTTGCAGTTCATCCAAAACCAGAAATGTATCAACTATGGCAGCCACTGCTGTAATAGCCTGCAAAGAGCTTTGTGAGGGTTTGCAGTCATCTGATCCAAACAGTTGAAAAGCAAAATTTCCACCTCTAACCTATGCATGGCTTCTTCCTCCAGCAGCTGTCCTGCTGGATTAGTTCTACTGAGGAGAGATGCCGAGTAAGCCCACATTACTTCTAATACACTGGAGCCATTTTAATCAGTCATGCAATAATGGAAATTATACAAACAGCTGGCCTCTTGGCACCTGTAATTCAAGGATCTAAAAGCAGTTTTCCAAAACTCATCAGTTTTGTTAAACTGGTACTATTTTATTTAACTCTGCCACTGTGGAAACATGCATCCCTTGTTGAGGAGCCTTACTTAGGAAAGCACATTTGTCCAGAGGAAGGAGACTGATATGTTAAACCAATATATTGGCATACCCAGCACAAAACACACATCACTGCCCCAAGATATCGCCACAATATTTTTTTAAAATTAAAACCAAAACACTCAGCTCATAGTTGCCTTCCTTTAACCTTAAAGTCATCATTCCAAGCTGTCTGACTCAGTACACAGGACGTGACAATCCTGGGCCATGCCAGGCTACGGAACTCCAGAAAGCTGGCAATACCTTTATGTGCCTCCTAAGGTAAAGGCAAACCAGCAGAGGATGGTTAGTACCTTTCCCATCTGCAATGTATCACTAGTGATGCAACTGCAAGTTAGGCTGCCTTGTGGTGAGTTTAAACTTGCTGGCTTGTGTTTGAATGACTGCATAGCTCTGGCAGCTGGAAGGCACAGGCAGGTCTGCCAGCCCAGCCCAAAGAACCTGGCAGGCTTTTGGCAGCCCACTCTACACTCCATGCTGACACAGCGACCTACCCAGAACTCAAACTATAGTATCACATATAGTAGAGCTCCAGCTCTGGAAGCGCAGATTGGTTTTAATTGTATTTACCATGCCTGCCCATAGACAGACTTCAGGAAGGATCAGTATTTGAAAAGCAAAGTGAAATAAGAGAAAACTTGCAAGGAAAGCTCACCAAGCTTTCTTTTTTTTACCCCCAATTAAGCCTGAATCTGATCTGGCCCTTTATACCAATTTCAAGTATCTAAAACACTAGTCACTATACAAGAGTCTCTTACTAAAATTCATTTCTTACTAAAACTCATGTAACATGAGTTATTTTTATTACTGAAGTCTGAGTTACTTCTGCTGCTGACTTTAGCTTTATTTTCTAACATACAGTTCGGAGACAAGTATTTTGTTTGAGTTATAAACTGGGTCTCTTCCTAGTCAGCAAGCAAACACTAACTCAAGACAAAACACACTTTCACTTTTTACATCTCTGCAGTATTATCAGATGTGAAAGCAACCTTTGAGAAATATTCTGAATACAACTAAGAACTCAAGGCAGCCAGGCACAAAGGTTAGACCCTTTCTCATTCCAAAGGGCTCTTCTTATATGGCTTTGTATCTGGACTTATACAGCTCTTGCTGTTTTTTTGATCCTTCTAGTACATTCAGAAAGGCTACAGATCCTTTTCAAAACCGTCTGAAGCAAGTCTATCTGGACTTGCCCTGCTGGACATTAATAAAACTTGAGGGAACAAGCGTATTAAACAGGACACAAAAGGGAAAACACAAAGGCCTGGGTTTCCCCAGGATCATTTTCGGAACCCAAGAAACCTGCTGTGTTTAAAAGCTCTCTTTCAAGAGTGAGTAAGGTGTTAAATAAAGGAACCATCTAATTCTATTATGGCCATCTCAGCAGTTCATGAGATCCTTGTCTAAACACAGGAGGAAACAGAGATCCCACATGGGTCCAAAAGGTCTAAAGAAAACAATCATTTTGCTCAGGGCAGAGATTATAGAGAAGACAGTTGGGAGTTGAGGGTTTGGAAGAGAAACAAGACCTTTGTATTTCAGAGGACTTTTACTGTTAAACAAATTTTCTTTGCCTTTTGTTCTTTTTGAGCAGCTATAAGACTTCCCACAGTCTTTCAGGCAGTCAAAAACAAATGAGCAATTAAACTAAAATGGAGCTTTGCACCCAAAACATTCAGCAATGCCTTCAGACACACCCCCACAGTCAGCAAAGATTTAACAAGTAAATAACTTTTACTCCTCCACATCATTACTACACACCTACAAGCAACATCCAACACCTCTTTCAGAAATAGCTCCTATTTTTCTGTAAGTAATGGAGAAGTGAAGACCTCTGTAAGACCTCTTGAAGTCTCACAATCCAAGGATGAAAAGAGCAGTTAATTTTCGAAGTCTTTTGCAGAACAGCTTTTCAGCACCTAGCTAACTTGTTCAAGCGTAAAACCCCAAATCAACACACATGACAGCGTTATTTTCATGTTGCAAACCTCCAAGGTGTTTTGATGCTTCACTTAATACTATCTCAAGATTTATATCTCTTGGTTATTTCATTTAACTTTTAATGAAATGACTCTGCTACTATGTTTCATCTATTTATTTTTGGAGAAGCACTGCTTCTAAGTCAGGCGACAGAGCTATTTTCATTTTTCTGCAAGACTTGTTTCAAGTAAGTGTTCTGATGACTCTAGGGATGAGTAATATTCCCATCCAAAATAAGGATGGATTATACTTCTTTTTCTGAGAACATATACATCTTTTTCTAAGAAAGATGTGGTAAAGGCATGAAAGGCTGGTTGTATTTTGTTCAAGCTTAACAGCTAGAAGCAGGTTATCCTGCCAAATTTTGTTTAAAAGGCTCTTAACATTCCCTAGGAATCCTTCAAATTGCAAGTTGAGTGTTTATAGAAAATTTTCAAGTAACAATCCAGGACAGCTTGCACTTTGTTGTGCAAATAAGTCGCAACACTGCATACAACTATTCTATATTCTGCACTTTCAGAAAAATGTTTCACATTTTTCAGCTTGATCTTCTACGTGCTTTGCTATTCCAGTGATCAATTAATGCAGTTGCACAAACCTTTCCACTAGACAAGCAGGAATTGATACAAATCAATTCATTTTGTTACTATTTCTTTTCTGTTAGTACAGAAAGTCCTTTTCAGGACTATAAACATATATTAGTTTTACCTCTCAACAAAAGTTTGTTATACTTAGACAAAGACCACCAAATCATGTTTCTTAAACACAGTGAAGCAAGGTTTCACTGTGCATTCCAAGGCCTTTAGAGAGCCAGTAATGCCTGTTATCTTGAAAAGAAAATCCAAGCAAACAGCATTGTAATGAAGGTAGAACACCACTCACCTTGCGTTTCAGAACGCTGAGTTTTTCAACCACTCCATCCAGGAGACTGACAACTGAATCCACAGCAGGACAACTGCTCAGCGTCTTCTCCAGCTCCGCCACCACCATGGTAACGTGGCTGGTCTCTCGATCAATGTTCTTCTGTGCAGCTCGAAATCGTTTGTTCAGTGTTTCATATGGCACCTGAAGGAGAAATACCAAGTCATTAAAATTTCTATATTTAAAAAGTCAGGTCCTCTAGAGCTTAGAGAGACTGATGATTTCATCTGATGCAGCACAAAGAACATCTCGGTTCCAGGGGACTAGAGGTCATTGATTGAACTTGAGTTCCCACAGCAAAGCCCTTATTTAAGTTCTCTCAGCAAGGAGCTCACACTTCAAAGATTATGAAAAAAACAACAGGAAAAATGCTGCAGTTTCTTATCTGATACCAGTTTTACCTATCCTGCTTTGGCTGTAGCAAGCAGTGATGGAAACAGTCTGGGGACAACAGAAAGCGAAGACAAATGTGTACCTACAAAAGGAAAGCTACAAATTAAACAACTAAGAAATCATCCTTCAGAACATGACTTTCTAAGTTTACATTTCTTCCCTTCAGGAATTCATTAAAAAAGAGAAAGTTACCTTTGAGAGAAAGCATGTATAATGCATACTGGCTGCTGAAAAATTTAGAAATGGTACACCTAAAGTTATTCAGGAAATATAAAAAGTCTCCTACATACTTCTGCCCACAAAAGACTACTTTTTAACATTACTTCCCCAAGGACTATAAGGAATGTGAAGAGAAACCCTGTGTAAATTTTCTTTTAGTGATAAAAGCCTACAATGTATGATTAAATTGGTTAATTTCCTCTAATGTGCCATTCCTGAGTTAAGAGATCTACCAGTCTTGAAGGTCTCCTGTCCTACTTGTCCCACACCTTTAGGGGACAGTTGCATCAAAGCTGCTACTGATGGCCATTAGGGACACATATATGGGAGCAGTCTAGAGCCTGGTGAATGATTTGGGGAAAGCTTACAGGAAGTGTTAAGCTGCTTCCATTGCAGTGGCAGCATAAGCAATTTAGACAGGAAGTTCTATTACTTCACAGAAACAGGAATTTTAAAAAACATTCCAGTGTTAAACACTTAGCTCATCCATATCTTTAAAAAGTCCATGAGAAGTTATTTCAGGTAGTTATGATAATCTTGATTGCTTTTCCATTAATCAAAGGCATAATTTAGCTAGCAATCAGATTACCCATGTTAAAGGTAAAACAAGAAACACAAATCAGTGTTCTGCTTGGTACATATCACGGATATGTTTGATTACAAATCTTTCAAGCATATAACTTCTAATCAATTATATCAAGGTCTCAGTTTTCCTCATTCTAATCATCTGCATGCAAGAAAATATCCCTAGGGGCCACGCTCCTTCTGGGCTCTATTAGCAAAAAGATTACTACATAACCACTGCAATTCCCTGTTAGAGAACACTTTGGTTCAGAGCAAGGAAGATGAGCTGAAGCATTTGCTTTGCAAGACTTTTCATTACCTACAATAGGTTGTGCTTATTTGTAGTAGTAATAAAACACAAGGATAACCCTGACAGGATATGAAAGGGCTCTTCTTTTCAAGACTGAAATTACCTATTTAATGGTTTTTGGTATCTCAAACTATGACCTAAACAAATGACACGACAAGATTCTACCACAGGAAGCATCAAGCCAAGACAATTATTTTCCTTATATTGCCCTAAAATCCCAGCACTACACCCACCTAAAATTCAAACCACATAAACCATGAAAAATAAGAGGCTTCAACACCTACGTAGTTGCCTATATAACAATCTTCCATCTCCAACCCTCATTTCTCTTTTCAATTTCCACAAAAAAATATGAAATTGAATGAAAAATATTTTAGAGACCCACAGATAAAATTTTAGGGGGCCATTATTTTGACATCTCATGTTTTTGAACATGGAAACTTATTTCCAATTCTAAGACCTGATGCCAGACAGCATTAAGACAACTTCTTCCCTTCTTTTTCCCCCATGGCATTTTTCTTACTGTTCACCAAAAAATATTTCTGCAAGTATTTTGCTAATCAGCTTTCCATGCCACACAGAATCTGCACCAATAAAGACTTCCAACAATAAGCTACTATTAATTTGAGATATCTTTTTTACTACAGAAAGTGCTTTTGTTAAATCTTGAGCAGTCAGTTGGACACAGATCTAGTCAGTTTGAAAAAAAGACTGTGTTTAATCTCCCTTTTCCCTAGTTCCTTATCTGCACTCAAGAGCAGTAACAGCTCCCATTTCCTGTGCTCTGTCTCTTCAGCGTGCCGACTTCTGGCACAGTTTGTGTTCATACAACATTTAGAACAATTGAACTTTCAATTTCAGCTGGTACCACTATATATAATTTAAAATGTGTCTAGGCACAATAGGTTTTTGAATCTTCTCTTACCCTATTTTCCCCCCACCATAAAAACAATCTGAACATCTTATGTGGAAGAGGCTATGAGTTGAAATGCTTCCACTATATACTCTGAAAGTAAATAAAACTAAACAGATTGAGAAACATAATTTAGTGTGCCATAACAAGGGAAATTAAAGGTACAATGAAATTATTTGCATAACTGAAGCTGACAGTAAATACTTTTACCAGAGATTTTCATAATTCGCACAGGCACTTGTTTCTTATTATAGAGCCAGCAGCTTTCACAAGAATATTTGTAAATCGTATCTAGGTACAGCTTTTACACTTACTTTACGGGGACAGAGTCTACGAATGCCAAAAGTTAGAACTGCAACTGCAATATTCCTTACAAAGCAGCATTTTATCTTGAACTTGCATTCTGATCCTTTGGTTCTTTTGTTACTCCTACAGCTCCAAAGTGCAAAAAGACCC
Source organism: Machaerirhynchus nigripectus (assembly GCA_013397975.1). NCBI lineage: Eukaryota > Metazoa > Chordata > Aves > Passeriformes > Dicruridae > Machaerirhynchus > Machaerirhynchus nigripectus. The sequence continues at coordinate 643,959 of VZRQ01006657.1, forward strand.
AGCTCCCCAGCACTGGCTTGCTTTACTGCAGAATCCTTCAAAAGTTACAGACACTATACCAATAGGATCTTTTTTTCCACCAATACTGAAAGTTATGGGAAGGAGAACATATAAGAGAATGTTCTGGACAATGCAATTCTAAACATTTTTAGCTATAGTTCCCTTTGATTTTCAGGTACCATCGTTAGAACATGGTGAACACCAAACTTTTTGGACTAACAGACAGATGCAAGATTTACATATCATTAATTGCCATAAACCTGTTAGAGACTTTGAATCTTACCCGCCAGTGCCATTCTGCGACCATACCTGGATTACACAGTTATTATTGAGAGACAAGAGTGACCTATGGAACTCAGCCTAGGGAAGCATTACCTTAAGGAAAAAAGAAAAAATCACCCACTAAAAAATTGGAAATAAAGCAGCAAGTACTGACCAGAACGTGTTCTGTACAAGCACAATACGAAGTTGTCCTACTTGTTAGAGCTTGAAAAAACCACACCCAGTTGGCTCATACTGTGAACATACAAGGGGATACAAAGGAGAGTTGTAAAATATTAGCGGGCAGCACATTTAAATCCAGTGGCACTAACTAGATTCTGCTCCTTTTGTTCATCAGCCTCCACAGCTGCAGACACATTATTCAACCTAAGCACGTACTCAACCAGGTCAAACTTAAATCTAGTGAAAAGGAATTTGACTGAAGTTAGGACAACCTACACAAGGGGTAAAATTACAGTAACACAAGTTTTTCCACGATCAAAATTTTGCTGTGATGTGAAGGAAAGTCGGCTTGGCTGGAGGCTTCTGCAACTGTAGCGTGACTGTTTCCAGGTGCTAAATGCTAACAAAGAGGCAGAGTCAACTGATTAACCTGATCCAAATACTTTCTTCATTTCAGGAGTTACTTCACTCTGGTTTTAGAAAGCCAAAAAAGCGGTGTGCTGTCCCAGAACATGCTCCAACAACCTCTAGCTGTGGAGACAAGACTTAAAAGAGGATTGTTCTGGGTCTACAAGCTTGAACTGGTGGAAGAGGAAGAAGGACTGCCATGAGAGCTATACGCTGGTTGTTGAGTGCAGGGAGTAGAAAACTGCGAAGCTAAGGATGTCAGAGGGAGTTTTTAAGTGTACACTAGGAACTCAGCTGTGATGTTTACTACCTGGCCTTCAGCCCAAACAAAGTCCTCTTCCTGCCCATGAATGCAAGTTACCAAAGCAAGTCAGAGTTCTCAAATCACGAAGTGGCTAAAACTGTTCAAATTGGGCAACTGTAGACAATCTTTCTTTTCACAAGCCATATCAAACATAACTTGAAATACCCTTGAATATAGTGAATTTAACACTAAATACATTTTCATCAAAATAAATTTTTCAATAAGCCATTCATTCACTAAGTGATTCTATTTTCTTGAGGTTTTTAAAAACATATTAAAAGTAGAAAAAACCCCAGTAAGTATTAATGTTTGCATATATTGTAACCTGATACTTTGCAAACGGTATACACTTCTCAATGTTAATTATCAGCCTGCAAATAAATATTTAAAGAAGTATAAATAATATTAAGCCAACTGTATACAGGGCTGCATCAAAGTAAGTGTGAGCAGCTGGTCAAGGGAGGCAATCCTTCCCCTCCCCTCTGCTCTTGTGAAGCCCCACCTGCCATGCTGCACCCAGCTCTGGAGCCCCCAAATATAAGAAGGATCTGGACCTGCTGGAGCAAGTCCAGAGGAGGCCACAAAGGTGATCAGAGGGCTAGAGCCCCTCTGCTGTGGAGACAGGCTAAGACAGCTGGGGGTGTCCTGCCTGGAGAACAGAAGGCTCCAGGAAGACCTTATGGCACTTTCCACTACCTAAAGGGGCTGTAAGAGAGCTGGAGAGGGACTTTTCACAAGGCCATGGAGTGACAGGACAAGGGGGAATGGCTTCAAAATGGCAGAGGCGGGGTTAGATTGGATATGAAAGAAATTCTCTCCTGCGAGGGTGGTAAGGCCTTGACACAGGTTATCTGGAGAAGCTGCGGATGACCCATCCCTGGAAGTGTTCAAGGCCAGGTTGGACGGGGTTTTCAGCAACCTGGTCTAGTGGACATGGCAAGGAGGTTGTAATTAAATTATCTCTAAGTTCCCTTCAAAGTAAACCATTCTCTGATTCTAAGCCAGCCAACCTTTACACAACATCCTACAATGCATATTGCTCTTACACTCATTATCAAGATTTTACTGAGATTAATTTTTCTTCTTAAGGTTTTCTGAATGTATCTAGATGCACACACTTCGTACTCTGTCCCTAAATCAAATATATAGAAAACAGCTGCTGAACACACTCCCACCTCAGCTCTTGCTTATCTCTACAGACTCACAGAAAAAGGCCTTTAGAAAACGTGTGATGAGAACATACCATCTATAGCCTTTATCAAAAGGGAGAGGAGAACGCAGACCATTTTCCCCTCATAGAAGTTCACTAATTATAGTGATCAAAGTGTAAAAACCTTTGCTAACTCAATGGCATTTACGTTGTTAGAAGTCAGACATGCAGACTGGACTTAGGCTCATTTTAGCACCTTGAATTCTATTAAGCAGTTTAATGGCATTTTGAGAATAGGGCGAAGTTTTAGCCCATTGCACACTTGCAGCTTCTACAACAGACACAGTCACTCACTGGAACACCTGGGGTTTCCAAACAAATTGAATACACACACTGCTGAAGAACTCTCTGCTTGGGATAGAGTACATCCTAACAAAACAAACACGAACTGTGGTGAGGTCTTCTTTGCAGAGGTGTTGTAGATGTCCGGCCACAAAAGCCTTCTGAGTCACAGCTAGAAATCCAGCACTCGTTACCATCACAGCCAACATATACATCCACTTCATTCAGCTAGACTTCAAATAAGTAATTGTTATTACCAGGGCCTTATAGACACAAGCAGTTTAAGGAAGATGAAAAGCATCTACAGAATTGAGTTTGTGACCTAGCTACAGAAGGACAACAAAGCCTCTCACTTCTAAATGCCTTCTCTGTCTTTACTAGTAAGGTCTTCTCCTAAGCCCTCCTGATGATGTATGAGCAACTGAGTCTGGGGAGAGAGGTACTATTCACTCATGTAAGAAGTCCAGAGCAAGCTGAAGATACACAGGTACATAGGAGCAGAAGTAAGGAAAGGAGTGAGCTCTTGGATGACACAAACCTACTACCGTTGCTGGAATAACATGGTGAACAAGAAAAGTTGTCCCTGACTGAAAAGGGTAAGTTTTGTGCCTCAACTCCAAAAAGGAAACCTGGAAGATCACAAAAACTACAGGTTAGTCTGCTTCATCTCAGTTCTTGTGAAAGTTACAGGAAAAAAAAAACATATGGAAACCATTTCCAAGCTTATAAAGGTGACTAAGAATTACCAGCCTAGATTTGTCGTAAGCAAATCAAGCTTGACAACACTGCTTGCTTTCAGTGATGAACTGACTATCTCTGAATGGCAGGAGGGTGCTGGCAGCCTTTCATGCCAGTATTAGTGAGGTTTTTGACATTGTCTCACTTGTAGCCAAACAGGGAAGACACGGACTGAATGGCTGAACACAAGACGGGTGAGGGACTGACTGCATAGTCAGGCTCTAACAACAACGGTCAGTGGTTCTAAAGCTTCCTGGTGGCCAATTACAAGTACTGCTCGATTCCCCAGCTCCCGGGCTGCGGTCCCCAGGAGCTCGGGGGTGCCGAGGTGTTGGAGTTATCAGCTCCAACATACACGTCATCTTCAACCATCTGCACTACAGAACACACAACCAGAAAGCTCACAGAGGACAAACTGGTGGAGTGCTTGATAAATGGGTGTTGGAGCTGCCATTCAGAAAAAATGACAAGCTGGAGAAACACACCAAGAACTTTATGAAATGTAATCAAGGCAAAACCCAGGGCCCTCCATCTGGCCCAAAACCACCCCAGCCTTTAGCACTGGTTGTGGAGCAACTGGCTAGGACCACCATTGCAGGAAAAGATGCAGAGGTCCTGATGGACAGCAGGTTGGACATGAATCAGCAACAGGCTCTCACGGCAATGAAGGTTAATCCCATCCCAGGCTGCATTAGCAGGACCAAAGGCAGTGGGTTGAGAGGAATGATTGTTTATGCTCAGCACTCATGCAGACTCATCTGGAATACTGAGTCTGGTTTTCAGGTCACTCCCCCCGCCTCTCCCCCTCTTAAAAAAGAGATGCTGACAAACTGGAGAGAGTCCAGAAGGCTGCCACCACGACAGTGAGCTGGTTGGAGGATTAAAAAAAAAAAAAAAAATCCAAGAGAAGGCAGGCTTGTTTCCGTTGCAGAAGGGAAGGCTACAGGGAGTTGGCAGCGGCACAATCTGATAGAAGCTTTCTACTACCAAAAGGTGAAGGTCATAGATAAGACCTAGCCAGACTTTCCGGAGTTATAGAGCAAAAAGGAAGGAGGCAGAGTTGACAACTGTCACTAAAGAAAATTCCAGCTGGACAAAAAAAAATATTTCAATCAGAAGACTTGATAAGCACTGGAACAGCAGCCCAGAAAGGTGACAGAATCTCCACCCTCAAAAATTTTCAGAATTTGACAGGACTCTGAGCAACTCAGATTAGCTTTGAAGTTAGCCAAGGTTCAAGCACAAGCCTAAATTTACACTGTCTGCAGAAGTACTTTCCTACCTTAATTTCATGAATTTGTCTTTGTTAACTTAGACACCAAATACATTTCCATATGAAGATCTGAATGACCATACCAGATAAGACCAAAAGTCCCCTCTCTGTCACTATCTTTTCTCTGATGAGATCCAGAAAGAGGATGGCACTTGAAAAAAGGCAAGAACAAAGTTACTAATCAAGGAGACAAACAGTCTCTTTGGACTTCTTGAGCCAGAGATGGGAGTTTAACAGTAGAAACACCACAGGGTGTTTCTCACTCATGAACTCTGCTGGTTGCTGTTGACCTGAGTTTTAGCACTGCAACAGCCTGCTGTGAGACATTTCACAGGCTCACAGCTATGTGAAGAAATACTCTTTGGTTTTGACTTTTCAACTAATTTGAAACCCTTCTGTTCTTGTTTTGGAAGGAAAAAAGCGAACCCTCTCTTTCTCCTACGTGCTTCTCAAGTATCTTGAGATTGAAGAGACTCTTTCTAAACCATTCCTTGAAGACAGACATTCCATCTCTCTAATCATTCTTGCCCTTCTGTAAACACTTTCCAGTTCTACTACATCCTTTTTCAGGATGAGAGAAAGGAGAAAATAAGAGTAACTCACACTACTTGAGAGAAGAAGAAACCATGGATTTTAACTGCTATGTATTGAGTTCCTTATTCTTCCCTTTCCCAACACTTCTGTCCTGTGTTTTTCAACTGACCACTCACAGAAAACATTCACTCTTAGCCCTAAGATGCCACTGAGGAATGATCATCATTTGCAACTCAGTTATTATATATTTAAGACCAGCATTAATTTTCTTTCCACCATACCTAAAAACTGTATCAAAGTGCATTTGTCAAACACTCATTCAGACTCTCACTATTTTTCTCTAATGGTTCACACTTGGGCTATATCTGTAATACCTCAATTATCTTAGTATCATCAAGGAAACTGCTTCATCTCAGCACTTACTCTTTCTTCCAGGCTGTTCAAACAGCTGCGTATCACCAGGAAGCCAGCAGAATCCTAACACCAATCTTCCTCCGTTACAGAGGCTAGCTACTAAATCTTGATGTTTGTTTTTTATCTTGCCCAGTTCCTTATCTACATGAGGACTTCAGTCTTTCTTGCAAGAGTTCCTGGTAAGGCTTATCTCCAAGAAACATTCAATTATATGAATAAACTATCAACCAAGTCCACCTCACTGCCTCCTTCACTTTTCTAAAAACAACTCCAACATCTTTACATGGCATGCACTTTTAAAAAGTCACATTAACTGACATACATTATTCTACATCTGATTAGTCAGGATACTATTTCTGCATCAAAAAGCCATTGTTGGAAGGGAAAAATCAATTACATATATTAAGAATCTCACTAAAATTTCACTTAAAGTAGAAGCATGGAAACAGTCTTCTACTTTGTCTTTCTTCCACAGCTGTCCAACAAAACCCTCAGACTACTTCAGCATTTATCAGAGAATTAAGAGGAAGACTGAACACAGGAGAAAGGGATTTCTCCCAAGCCAAATAAGCTTTTTATAACAAGTGTTATGCGCTGCATTTACTTTAGAGGTGTAGGATGTCAGGCCAAAGTCTAATGGCCACTGTGCAAAATTTCAAATACCACCTTGATGCTGCCAGAAGTTTTCCTAACTGGTACAGAGCAATACTGAAAGACTGAATTACACATTTCTTGCATGACTGAAGTTTTGAAAAAAATGTAAGCCTTTATTCTCCTCCAAATCTTTAGCCTTACACTAGACCTTTAGCACAGCAGTTCTCACACTGATCTGGTCACATACTACAACACTGACCAAATTCTTTCTTTACTTATGTAGATTCAAACCTAAGGAATCCAAATAAAATTCCAAATAAAAATGGAAACTAAAATACAATCACTTTAAAATGACAACATTAATCAAAAAGTTTCTAGCCCACAGTAACCACAAATATGAAACTAGTTCAGATGCAGCAGATAAAAGAAAAAATAATTTGTATAGCTATTATTTAGTTGTTGGGAATTACAGAGTAAAAGCGCGACTTCAAAGAAAGTCAGTTAAAGGAAGAAATTGAAGGAAGAAATATTTGGTTGTATAGGTAAGACCATTGACTATTCTCTGGACTCCTGTTAATAGGAGTTTTCAAAGGTTTCTTTTCTAAAGAACTGATTTTCACAGAAAACAATATAGACAACAGAAACAAGCATCTTTTACACAGGTTTGCAATTCTGCAAAGAACATCCATTTTCCTTCTATTTTTGGTAGAAAGTAGTTAACCAGGTCTAACCGGGACAAATTCCTATACAGGGAACTTTTAACTATATATCCTGATTTGATAGATCTCTGTGCATCTTCCTCAGTGTTACAGTATCTTGGCTGAAAGTAACTCCTTCCCACCTAAAATCTGATTTTTTAAAAAACATAAAAAGCTACATTGTGTGTCTTTTCAAATTAACTAGTCATGAGCAAGAGGGAATTAGAAATTTAGTTTTAAAAATCTTACCAAGTATATGAAGTCACTAAACTAGAGGGAAGAAAAAAAAAAGTTCCAAGAAATATGAAATAAGAGTCCTACCAGATTAGGTGGGGGGCACCATTACAGAACTATGCTCTCCTTTCAAGGGTCAGAAAAATGGTGTGCTTCCTCTCCTCAACTGTGTAAGCTTATAACACCTGAAAAGCACCAGAGATTTGTATGAATCTACAGGTCTCCAACACAATTCAGTTGAAGACTTTGAGATATAAATAAGCTGTTTTCAAATGCCCCTACATGAAATTAAGCCTGGCCAGACAGCTAAGGAAAACAGAGATGTGCAGTGATGAAATTGGCTTTTGAAAAAATAGAAGCAAAGACAGCTTAGCACTACTTTAGGCAAGAAGAACAAGGAAATACAGGAACATGTAAGAAAAATTAAGCATCTCCTGAAGAGTTTTAATAAACAAACAGTATCAAGAGAAAAACTAAACCCCACAAGAAACACCTACAAGCATTAAGCTGTTTTCTTGAGACTAAATTAGATCACCATGCTCACCGTTTCAACAAAACAGAAAAGTAGATGACATCTACTGTATATGATACCATAGAAAAATGAGGCAGGGTACAACAAACTACAGAAAATTTTCCCTCAAAGCAGTAACAATTAGCATTTCCATGCAGAACCACTGAAATTCTGTATGTTTATATTCTTAATTTTTTCCTCAATGATTCTTGGACTATTTCAGACCAGAGTCAGCATCATTATTTGTCACTGGACTTATCCAAAACATAAATGACATCAGCACTTATTCAGTGAACTCTTCTGATGAGTAGTTCTTATCAATTCCTTGAAATTGTAATAGTTTTTCTTTGTTCTAGGCAAAATCAGAAAAGGAAAATAAAGTTAAAAGAAAAGAGTAGTGGTATATTTCAAGAATGGATGGCTTAGAATAATGTCTAGATTTAGGTTAATAAGGTAAAAACATTAAAATAAAATCTTGAAGAGATATAGATCCAAAGTAATTTTATAAGCCTAAAAGCAGTTGGAGATAATTTGGATTTTTTAAAAATAGTTCTTTTTAAAAACAGTTTCAATGTTTTTGAAGGGTAAAGCCTAGTAGCTTGCCTTAGTTACAAACAACTCAGTTTTATAACTCAGGAAGACAGTACTGTGTATTCTAGAGCAGCTGTGTCTAGAAAGAAACCATCATTATATTACTCAAAGCTGCTACTTCAATACAGGACAGAATGAGCAGCAAAAATTCTTGGACTATCCATCTGCTACACACACACTTAGTCAACAGAAGCAATCACACTCCTTCAAAATATTATCCTGTTACAAAAACAGCAACTAACTTATTTCTGAATACATTATGAACTTTTGAACAAGGTTTCCTACAAGAAAATGAAATGCTTTACACAAAGCCATTTTACAGTTATAGAAAATTATCTTACATCTTTATGTAAGGAAGTTGACAACAATTTTAGAGCCCTGTCTAGAGCCACCCTGGCGATATCAGAAGCCAGTCCTTTTCAATGCACTTGTTTATAGCTGCCACCCTGGACTTACACCTCAAAAGAAATTTCTTTGCTCTTCTTCTTTTAGTCGGAATATTGGAGAACTAACAAGAACCTAAGCATTGCTCCCTGTTCAAAGAAATGGCTGAGTTGCAAAGCTAAGGTCATTCAGCAGGTTTGTGTCCTGAGCAAGTCCTTCCATTTGTTTTGATCCTTCTTTCTTCTCCAAATATTTGTTCATTTTAATCACAGCACCACCTCTTTAAATGAAAGAGGTCATTGTCCTTCTGTGTGTTTGCTGAGTCCAGACACCATGATACTGTCCAGAGATCCCATTTCCAATCAGACTGCTCCCAAAATAACCTATTCCAGCCAAAGTGACATCGTTTCTTGTAAGACAATTAAGCGTTATTGATTCAAATGAGCAGACCCATATCAAAATATATGAATGACCAAAGTTCTACTCAACATGCTATCTGTTTTCTTTCATTTTCACAAGTTTACAATTCAAGTTAACCCACAAAGCTCTTAAAAAAAGAGGTAAATCAAAAGAAGTTGTGAAGCAGTTAAATTACTGGCTATCAAAATAAAAGTAACTCAACAAAAAAATTGCTTTATTTAAATCAAATATCACATATTGTAAGCAATCAATTACTTTGGCATATTTCACATTCTGGGTTAGCAAATACTTCCCACATAGTGTATCTTCAGGCTGTAAGTTGTGGGAGGCCAAGTGCACAATGCAAGCAGCTTTTTGACTTAACAAGGACTGATGGATTCTGTAAGTGTGCCCTTATAGCAAATTCCCATCTGCCAGAACAGTACTTGCCTAAATCTGTGAGCCCAAAAGGCACACTCTTATGCTGATTACACAGGAACTACTGATTTTAAAGACAATGGGAAGATGCTTAGGGAGCACACCAAGTAAAGCATTTTCCTCCTATTACAGTATCTAGGAAACGTTTGAAGCTCATCTTTACTCATTTCCCAGCTCTTGAAAAACACTCACTATGCTAAGACTCAAATATTTCATGGATATTCTTGTTTTATGTCAACATTTAAAGATCCCAACATGCTAGCTACCATACAAGCATATCACTCCTACACCAGAAAACATACACAAACCAAACTCACAAGATCGCAGGCCGCTGTCCTGTGAAAACACTACAAATCAAGTCTGGTGCAACTAGGAATTGCAACATCAGGTAAGTGTTCACTTTGAAGATACTAACAGGACACCTTCTGTAAGATGTTTGAGAATACCTTTCTTTAAGTATTTTCCAACAGGCACAATGGGCTACTGATAACCAAGCAACAGCTTCAGCTCATGACCACACTGTTACTGCCTTTTACTATCTTTTCTTCCTTCACTAATCACTTTAAAATTTATTTTAGAGTGAATGGGCAAGGGTGGAAAAGAGACCAACAGGAGGCAATTTCTTCAGCTACGTTGTAACGTCAAACTTCTTACAAAGTCCCACAGTATTAGATTTTTCTTAAAACACAGGTTTTTTTTATAGCAGAGCCTAGTGCAGAAAAACAACAGCAGTACAAAAGATGTCACACTTGTTTGCTGACACACACACTCAACATGTCAAAACAGGAAGTGCATTATTCAGCAGCACAGGAACGCTCAGCATGGACATTCAACGCATTCGGTGAGTCAGAACACCCAGGCTGAAGATGGATTTAGTGTGAGATAAGTGTTCATGATGAGTTAGTGCAGAGCTGACTGTTACCAACATCCAGGTTTAGCTTATTTTGCCAACCTTCTGTTTGAATAGCACTTAAAAATCAGATAATCTAAAAAGGGGCCTACAAGAGAGGTGGAATGGGACTTTTTACAACAGTGGGCAGTGACAGGACAAGGGGGAATGGCTTCAAACTAAAAGAGGGCAGGTTTAGATTAGATATGAGGAAGAAATTTTTTTATTGTGAGGATGGTAAAACACTGGAACAGGCTACCCAGAAAAGTTGCGGATGTCTCCTCCCTGGGAGTGTTCAAGGCCAGGTTGGATAAGCCTTTGAGCAACTTGGTCTAGTGGAAGGTGTCCCTGACCTTGGCAGGAGAGTTGGAACATGATGATCTTTAATGTCCCTTCCAACTCAAACCATTCTATGATTCTATCATGATACATATTTTTCTTACATTTGATATACGGACAGTGAACTAAATGTTACAAGTTGTTGCTTCTGTCTTTCTTAAGCTCTGCTTGAACCACCTTCACTGAACAACTTTTGCTGCATCATGTCCAAAGTTTTGATGAAGTTTTGACTCTTAAAATTAGGTTCAAAATCAACATATAGTAAAGCTTATAAACATGGGAAAAAAGATCAAGTACTGCAACCAGCTATGCAAAACATTTATCTTGCACCTCTTCTGCTTCACTTGGTAAAAAGTTGATCTGAACTGTCTGACATCTTCATTAGTGACCTGGATGATGGGTCAGAGTGCACCCCTCCAGTCTGCAGAGGATATGAAACTGGGAGGTGCTGTTAATATGCCAGGTGGTTGTGGTGCCATTCCTAGGGATCTCACCAGGCTGGAGAATGGGCAAACAACAACCTCATAAACTTCAACAAAGGGAAACAAAGTCTTACACTTGAGAAAAAACAACCCTTTGTACCAGAACATAGTAGAGACCAACAGCCTGGGAAGCAGCTTTGCAGAACAGAGCCCAGGGTCCTGCTGGACAAGTTGCCCATGACAGAAATGTGCCCCTGCAGCAAAAGCTACCAACAGCACCCCAGGGTGCTGACATGGGAAGAAGGACTGAGAGAGCTGGGACTGTTCAACCTAGAGAGGAAAAGGCTCAGAGGAAGCCTTATCAAAGTGTATGAATACCTGATGGGGACAACAAAGAACATGGAGCCAGACTCCTCTCAGCAGTGACCCATAAAAGTACAACAGGCAATGAGCACAAACTCAAATACAGAACATTTCTTGTAAACAAAAGATAACTTTTTTTTTTTAGTACCACAACAGCAGTCAAACACTGGAATAGGTTTGCCAAGAGAGGCTGGAGTCTCCATCTTGGGAGATAATTGAGAACAGTCTGGCCATGACGCTGAGCAACTTGCTCTAGCTAACCCTGTCTGGAGGACAGACTACTGGACTAGACTGTCTGCAGAGGTCCTTTCTAACCTCAGCTGTTCTGTGGACTCAGGATACAAACAATATGCACTTCATATGATCCCAGTTTCCTACATTTCCCTGTAAGAATCCAGTAACTATTGCATTTCCATGAGAAATTAGTATCTTACGAAATCTGCTGCCAGTATTTTTGCTGACAGAGCTGTCAACAAAAGAAGCCAAACAGCAGCTCTGAGAAGGTGCTCACATATCCTGTGCTTCTACAACCCTCCTGTTGATCAACTTTTCTTTAAAGCAGTAGCAGCACAGCTACCCCGAAACTGTTTGCCAACAAACAACCCAGAATATTTTCACAAGTGATCATTCCTGCTTTTGGGTCTTCCATCTTCCACTTTTGGGGTCTCAGTCTATACAGCTTGCTATCACTTTAATAATTATTCATACTTCTAAAGATATGGATGAATTATCCAGCTTCCTGTCATCACTTTTTTATTAGTTTCAGCAAAGAACTATGATAACAATGTTCGCATTCACTCGTTTTCAAATTGTCAGCTTTCATCTTACATGCTCTCCTCTGAGACTAGCAGAATTCCCCATCAGTAGGATTTAAAAAAAAAGATTCCACAGCAGTTTGGTGGAAGAATAGCTGACAACCTTCTTGTCCTTGAGAAGGGACTGGAGGGGGTGGGGGCAGAATATTCAAGAATTATTTTGTACATTTAAAGAGCTTCTCTAGATTCAGCTGAAGAACTATTTACTTCCCCTGAGCTGAACTGCTGAAGAACGGCTGAAGTATTTCCACTCCAGCAGCAACCACAATTTAGCTATGGAACAGGGATTTCCCTCTGCAGTTTGAAGCACTCTTTCACATGAAAAGCGCTCTGTGGAACATACTGTAAATGTAGAACTATTACACAACTATTATCTAGTGATGCTGGCATGAGGAAGCTAGAGGGAGGAAACAGGAAGGATATAAATACAAGTCTGCAATCTTTTATATTTTACTCACAGAAGGGAAAATCACCAGTGCCCAGAGCTCCAAGAGAAATAACTGAGCTACTGTGTTGGTGAACAAAATTTTTTAAAAAAGTGATACACACACTGCCATTTGAATAATCTGGAAATAAAAATTCACGGAGTCTCAGTCCCAGAGACACTTGGAGGCACCTGACTCCTAAAGAGCAAAAGAAGATTTCATATCAACTTACTTAGTAGACTTTAGCCTTATGTGTTCATTTCTCTGTGCTGCTTTTCACCTCCACCACTAAAATGTTTTGATATATGACTCACAGCTAAGAACATTTCAGAGGACATATTCAAAAGATTTGAGCAGACACTGTTCTGGCAGGTTTTTTTAAACAACGAAAAATGTTATTAAAGATCACAGGAACAACCCAGAATTTGAATGGCTGCTGAGAAGAGTCAATAAACATCACCTCTGCTTGGAAATTAAGAGTTTCAGTGCAAGGGTGTCTCACCGTCTTATTGTTTAGCTTGCTACCTTTACAAACAACATTCCATTCTGTTATGTATATTTTTGTTGAGATATTTTAGGGAAAAAGAATGCTTGTGGAAATAAAAGAATTAGTCCAAAATATTCTCTACCTTTTAAATGTCTGGCACCTTGACAATTCATCTTAAGTCATAAGCACCAAAAGGAAAAACTCCCTGATCCTCACTGCTAGTAATTTTTCAGGAATGTAGCACCCAAAGCTGTGGTAACAACTAGAATACACCTAAAATGCAGTCTTAAAAAGATGTTCTGAACATTAAATGCCTTCACACTGTTCTGGTTATGCAAAGTGCTACAGTGCTCTTTACAGCTTTTTTAAAATTTAAGCCTGATGCTGTCAGGTTCAAAGTACTTCTGGGTAACAGAAAGGAGCCTTCATATGTAAAATGGGAATCAACACTTTGTCCTTCTGCTTCTCAGGACCCAAGCAGAATGGAGCTAGTGGAGGAGGATATGCACAAGAGGAACATTGCCAGAGAGCCTGCAGAACCAACACTGCAAAGAGCACACAATGCTCAGCGTGTGAAGGCACATCATGATCTCAGCACAACAAAGTTGATTTTGCATATACATCTTCTATAGGCGGCAAAATCTGGATACACTGACACGAGAGATGTTTAAATAAGCACTTTGCAATAGAGATCCTTCTCCCAGGTCCCTTCCACAGTTACTGCTATTTATGTGGTAGATCTCCTGTATGTGCAACACGAGACTTCAAACAAAGGTTTCCGTTGATTCCTATGAGCATCATCCTTGCAGTTCAACAGTTCTCGGAGGCACTGAGCGTTAAGGTCACCGCTGAGTCCTTCACCTGCTTCACAACACCTGGTTAAAGCTCAAGACCACCTAAGCAGCCTTGGGAGACCTCCATCCTAAAGACAGACCCAGTATTTCAAGGCACAGCTTTTACCAAACTGTACTTTGCTTATTCGCCTCCACAACCCTCCGGTACGTCTGTCCCTTTTTATATTTTAAGCTCATCTTCATCTTCGGGGGACCAAGCAGCCAGGGAACCATATTATACTGCCACCTCCACTCTCTCCCCTTCAGCCCGTCTCCTAACAACGCCACGTAGATCCAGATAATCATCTGGGATGAGCACTTCAGGCAGCCCTCGGTGTTCCTGAGGGAGTATGTTCCACTCACACGCCCCAGCCCCTCTCCCCAAGCCCAGCTCCATTCGAGCCCACTCCCCCCTCACACCGCCCCGCGACCAAAAGGACTTCACTTCGCTCCCAGCTCCTTTCCAGCTCTTTTTGTGTCCCCAGCGTGGCCCGGGGGCCTCCCCCGTCCCCTCAGGGCACGGAGACACCACGGAAGAGCCGCATATTCCAGGCACGTCCCTCTCCCTCCGCGGAGGGGGATGGGAAGAGCAGCAGCAGAGCGGCACCAGCCGAGACGTCAAGCGGAGGAAAAACGGGGACAGGCGGGAACAACGCGATGGGAATCACTCCCAACCTCCATCCCACAGCCCCGGGGCTCCCGAGGCGGGGAGGGGGGTCGATGGAAGGGGCTCCCCCTCAGCGCTGCTCGGGCGGGACGCTGAGGGCGTTAACGCGCTCCCCCCGCGCCGGGGGCGGCCCGGCACCCACCTTGAGAGTGGGGTACTCCTGCACCTTCAGAGTCATTGAGAGCTGAGCGGCTGATTCCTGCACCGCCATCTTGGATCGGGCACCGGCCTCCCCC